>OX246737.1:63636501-63686501 GCA_945910005.1 Isoperla grammatica
CTATAATTATAGCTTTTTAAAGTGTCGACCAAGTTTGTTGTTATTTCCTGCTTGTTTGCCGTGAAAGTCATAAAACATAACACGTCATTGTAGCCATTCTATGATAGCTATCAAAATTCCAAATACATAGTGAGAAAGGTCTGACTGCGTAAGCCATTTCGGCAGCATACTATGTGCATCTAACTTCAATGGTCCGCAAATGCGAATCATATCGGTGGAACACTGTAAAAATGAAGACAATTATAGCTGTAAATAAACAATATTTTTTTACAACATGGCGGTTAAAGCTACAATTTTGAAACTATTGTCGAATGTTAGTACTATTGATGTGGACCTACATGCAAAAAATCATTTATATCCGTGTGTAAGTTTTAATTAAATTAAATAAATTATAAAACATGTTTTTCAGTAACTTATTTTTTGTAGGTTGGCATCTTACGTAATGGATGCCTTTTTGTGACAGCTATCAAGATTCCAAATATTTTTGAGAAAGGTATGATTGCGTACGCTATTTTTGTGTATACTATGTGCACCTTACTGCAAAGATCCGCAAATACGAATGATATCGGTGGAACACTGTAAAAATGAAAAAATTATTACCGTAAAGAAACAATATTTTTTTATAACATGGCGGATGAACTTACGATTTTGAAACAATTGTCAAGTGTAGGTACCGTTGATGGTAATCAACAAGTGAAACATCATTAAAATCCGTTTGTAACTTTTAATTTAATTGAATAAATAAACAAATTTTGTTTTTCAGAAATTAATTTTTTGTAGGTTGGCATCTTGACGAATTTTGCTGGTTATGTTAGCAGCATCGAGTTTGGTAGTCACAAATGTTGACCGAAAATTTCATCCAAATACGTCAAGCCGTTTGACCTGTGCGCGACGAACAAAATTTAGCGCACATACATACAGACATACAGACATACACACAGACAAAAGCGCCGATCGAGTTGTATGGAGAGATTCACTCCGCTTCGCTACGCTCATCTAAAAAGAAAATTATGTTTTTGAAGGGGGAAGGGGGCGGTGGCAATGCACTTAAATAAAGATGACCTAAACCTGAATCCTAATATTATTTAGTATTTACATCGACAATAATGGTAGGTGATGGTAGTACCAAAGAATACTAAGGTTGGAATTCATAGTCGGCCCCTACACCTAGGGGCGCCCATTGTTACCAAGGTAACAGTTGTTTGCATGTTATTTCCCATAAACAAAACATATCCATAGCAACAATGGGTGCCCCTAGGTGTAGGGGCCGACTATGAATTCCAACCTTAGTATACCAACAGGAAAATTACTCTATACCGTGGGTAGTACCGTTTTGCCGTGAAGACTTCAGGGTCATGATGTACAATAATAAAATTTCTCGAGAGATATTATTAGAGCATGCTTCAGAACTATTTGGTCTTATCCTGTCTTATACAGTGTTGAGGTGTTTTCTTGCTAGCTTCATGTCTCGTGGAATTGACGTTCACTAAAAAACGAGTGTTAAATAATAAACTTCTTTCCTCTTATTTCTTATTATCTTTGAGGGAAGTGGGAAATTGAAAACGCTGAGGGACGGTGTGCTGATGAGTATTGCCATCCGAAAGTCTGGTGAATTTGTAGTTCTCTGTCCAATACCACTTCTAAATTGACTACCGTTACCAATAGTCCGTTTGATGTTTTTTGTTTGCACAATATTATGCAAAATAAGATACTTTATTGTATACCTTATCAATATCGTATAATCGTAAACACCATGTAACTGATTGTAGAAATTTTCTTTGATAACACATTCAATACACAATATGTGATTCACTTTATTGAAAACAACCGTTGGCGTTATATGGCTTTTTGCTTCTACTTTTACTGTAACAGGCAATAGCTCTTCAAACTGGTAAAATATCTACATTTGCTGAAACTATAGTCAGAAATGAAATGAAATGAAATGAAACGAAATGAAATTAAATTAAATTAGAGAAATCGTGGTCCTTAGTCATTATTGACTTAAAAAGTCTCAAGACAAACCAGTGACACGAAATACTGTTTCTGAATGACACGAACCTGTATAATGTTGACGAAACAACAGTTTACAATAATACCAACTTAATGTTCTACAGCTCTAGTTTCTATCACTTGCAGAAACCGCCCTGAATAGATCTAATGATGTATACTATTGATATTGATATTGCTGTGCACGAACGGCACTTCACTATTGATTTTATTAGAAAGAAGTGCGTACATGGGGGCAAATATCGGCGATTAGATTAGACGTATTAGGTAGATACCGTGGAAGAACTTAGCATTCACAAACTCTTTTTTTTTTTTTTTTTTTAATTTTCGGTATAATATTATGACACTGATATAACTATTATGTTGTTTCTTTTCATTACCACTTTGATGTATGTAGTATTAACCTTTGTTTAGCGCTGAAGGTTTCGAGAATTTAGTATTTTATGTGACCGATAAAGATGGCTCATTGCAAGCACATACTAATTCGGGAGGTCTCCGGTTCACTTCCTGCTAACGGCAATACCGATGGGATATCCTCCCACAGGTTCCGTCAGTCACAAAGAGAATGCTGGGATTGTCTCTTACTAACAGTCTTTGGAAAATTTTTCCCAACCCTCCAAATTCCCTATAATAATACCTCATAGTGAGTATTCTGAAAATGGGCGGGTTCGCTATGAAACAATGATATAACAATAATAATAATAATAATAATAATAATAATAATAACAATAATAATAAAAATAATAGTAATAATTATAATAATGATAATAATAATAATAATAATAAAAATAATAATAATCATAATAAAAATAAAAAAAATTATTAGAATTAGAATAATAATAATAATAATAGTAATAGTAATAATAATAATAATAATAATAATAATAATAATAATAATAATAATAGTAATAATAATAATAATAATAATAATAATAATAATAATAATAATAATAATAATAATAATAATAATAATAATAATAATAATACCTGGTAACCCCTAAAAGTCTACACGTTCCCAGTCGCTGCTGATAATATATCGCATTTCAAAGGGAAAAAGCTGTAATCAACCAACAATTTTCACGGCATTGAGATCTACGAGTGATTTACTACAAGAAGACATAAAGGGAAGTACCAGTATCCATTACTTTGTATATAAATAGAAGTTAAATTTTGTAGGCTTACATTTTAGTCCAGGGCCTTGCTTGAGAAACATAGGAACAGTTGAATTTAGTGTTGATTTTGACAGATTGAAGCTAGATCTGGACACGTCAAGGTCTTGTACTTATAATTTGATTCGATAATATTGTAACTAGATATATGTTTTACTGTTGTATGTAAGCACTTTTTATTTGTTTCCAGAATTAAGAAGATTTCGTCTTCAAAATCTGTGAAATTTGAAACTGTCATTCAACTCCAACTCAGCGCCTTGTAATTGCGTGTGTTATTTATTGACGGGGCACGGCCAAGTTGCGAGTGTAAAGAAAAGTGTGACATTAAGTGCTTTGATTTCTTTGAAAAACAATATTAACTTTCTGTGACAAAGAACTTAGTTTGACAGGACAATGAACTTTGACATTTAGTAAATAAATAAACAAACAGATTATGGATGCTTCTGATGTATTATCGCAACAGACCACCAAATCTGGAAGAGTGAGGCAGCGTATCAAATGGACAGATAATATGAACATTTGTGTGATGCGCAACTACTATAGAATTACGTTATTAGAAACTAGATTAGTTGGATATCGACAAGAACTGCACCGAGCGTTTACACGTGAATACCCATTAGTAGATGTAACCGAACAAAGAGTAGCAGACCAAAGGAGAATAATTGTAAGTAATGGTATGCTACCATTTAATCTATTGAACGTAATAAGACATGAAGTAGAGGAAGAACTACAAATAGATCAAGAAAATGAAGAGGATTTGGCGAACGAGGAGCACATCATGGAAGCATCAAGAAACGATGACCATCTACGACAAGAATTAATGGAACAAGTAGATCTACCAGAAGGCCAGAACACACAAGAGGTACATCACCAACATCCACCTATTAATAACATTGAACAAGAAGAGAATACAAGAGGGAACACACAAGAAATAGACGAGTTAAAGAACATATTACATTTAGCTTTTGAAAATGCTTTGTCAGAATTTGCACATATAGAACCGAACAAGAGACCTAGAATTCCTAAACCTAAACAGTCTAAGCAAATGGACATAGTAATGCACGTAATGAACGCACATATATTGTTAGATTACGCGAAGAAAGAATTGTCGTTTGAGGAAGTGCATGCAGCAATATATTGTGGAGCCGTAGCAGTGGTCAGACAATTAGGATTAAAAATAAAGTTGGTTCATTCTCAGAACATAAAAACAAATAAGACTCCAAAATGGGAACGAAGATTAGTCAAACGCATCAACGAGTTAAGGAGAGATATTGGGAGATTAGAACAATTCAGGATGGGTAATAGATCTAAAAAGATATTACAATATTGCCAACACATATTTGAAAGGTTTAAAATCCATACTATACATGAAACACCGAACGAGGCTACAAACGAATATTTGGATACTCTAAAGCAAAAAGTAAGTGCATTAGCCAAAAGACTACGAAGATATAAAGAGTGTAGTGATAGAAAAGAACAAAACGAAATGTTTAAAGAAAAAGAAAAAGAATTCTATCAGCAAATTAACAATAAAGAAGAAATAGTAGGCAATGGTATACCATCGAAGACAGAGATTGAGCAGTTTTGGGGTGGGATATGGAGTAACCCATTAATGCACAATCACAATGCAACATGGATTCAAGATGAAATTGAGGCAATGAGTGATATCGAAGAAATGACATTTGATGGCATCAGTGTAAATGATATAAAATCAACGATACGAAATACTCATAATTGGAAAGCACCCGGTAACGATAACATTCAAAATTTTTGGTACAAGAAGTTTTCAAACATGCACACCCAGATTGCTAAATGTCTTAATGAATTTATATTAGGAGACAAGAATTTACCAGATTTCTTTACTGAAGGAATAACATTTCTTAAACCAAAAGATAATGACACCAAAAATCCAAGTAAATATAGACCAATTACATGCTTACCTACTATTTACAAAATCTTGACATCGTGCATAACAAATAAAATATATAGTCACTGCGAAGAACACAATATATTAGCTGAAGAACAAAAGGGATGTCGTAAATTGTCGCAAGGGTGTAAGGAACAATTAATTATCGATTCTGTTGTAATGAACCAAGCTTTCAACAAGAAGAGAAACATTCACGTTAGCTATATTGATTACAAGAAAGCGTATGATTCGTCACCACATTCGTGGCTAATACAGATACTGGAAATTTATAAAGTAAACCCATTGATAGTAAACTTTTTGCGGACAGCGATGACGAGTTGGAAAACAACATTAAAGTTAAACGTAGGCAAAGAGCAGATATGTACTGACCCAGTTAACATCCGACGAGGTATTTTTCAAGGTGACTCGTTTAGTGCGTTATGGTTTTGTCTTTCATTAAATCCATTATCTCATATACTAAACAAATCTACACATGGTTTCAAGATAAAGGACGGTAATACGGTTTGCCACACACTTTCACATCTATTCTACATGGACGATCTCAAGCTATATGCTTTAAATGCGACACACATGACGAATCTTCTTAACTCAACGTTAGAATTCAGTAGAGATATATGTATGGATTTTGGAATTGATAAATGTAAGTCACTTCATGTCATCAAAGGAAAGATTACGAAATTAGAAGAGTTTGAAATTGACGAAGACAACCGGATTGGAGTAATGGACGAAGAAGATATATACAAATATCTAGGATTTGCGCAGGCTAAACGAATTGATCATAAACAGATGAAAAGTAAACTAATTTCTGCATACAAGAAACGAATAGCATCCATTTTAAAAACACAATTGAGTGGTAAAAACAAGATCAAAGCAATTAACACTTATGCTATACCGGTACTAACATATTCATTTGGAATTATTAACTGGACACAGACAGAACTTCATGCCCTAGAAATTCTCACCCGCACAACATTCACCAAATACAGAAGTCATCACCCTAAGTCAGCAATAGAACGAGTGACTCTACCTAGAGAAAAAGGGGGAAGAGGCTTGATTGATTTAAACAATTTATATTATAAACAAATTGAAATTCTGAGAAAGTACTTTTATACAAAATGCCCACATTCACAACTTCATAGAGCTATAGTATCGGCAGACAAGTCGCTTTCTCCCCTCAATTTAAATGACGGAAATTTCAACTTGCTTCAAAAACTAAATTCTGACACAGCAAAAGAGATCAGAATATCAGAAAAGACGTTACATAGCAGACATTATAAAGAACTTCTTAAGGATAGCGTCGATAGGGTAGCATCGAACAAATGGTTAACGTCCGGGGACATTTTCAGCGAAACAGAAGGATTTATGATCGCTATTCAAGATAAAGTAATCAAGACTAACAATTACAAAAACTACATACTGAAAGACGTCACAGTGGAAGATAAATGTAGAAAATGTAATTTGAACGGCGAAACAATTGAACATATCGTATCTGGGTGCAAAATGCTTTGTCAAACAGATTATCTTCATAGGCATAACCAAGTTGCAAACATTGTACATCAAAAATTAGCCATGAAGTATAAACTTATAAACACAACCACTGCGTATTACAAATACAAGCCTGAAAAGGTATTAGATAGTAAAGACTACAAATTATATTACGACCGGGCAGTTATTACAGACCAAACCATACATCACAATAGACCGGATATTATATTTATTGACAAGAAGAAACAAGAAACGATTTTAATTGATGTTGCCGTCCCTTTATGCCACAATGTAGAGACAACTTGGCGGGAAAAGATAAACAGATATAAGGAATTATCAATTGAAATAAAAAGGTTGTGGAAGCAGAATAATGTAACTGTTATACCGTTAATTATATCAGCAAATGGCATTGTTCCACGTAAACTCCATGACAGTCTTAAACTAATTGGTCTCCAACCGAACATATACATCGAGATGCAAAAAGCAATTATTTTGAACACGTGTAGGATAGTGCGAAAATTTTTGAACTAAGAAGAATGGAAACTTCAAGAAGTTCTCCATCCCGATGGTGGTTTTCGTGGTTTCCACCGTACAAAGAGCGAATGCTGGGATGAGTACAAATCGGCCACGACCGTACATAGCATCCACAGTTCGGTTTGGAAAAAATAATGTGGTCAATGATATATTAAGTAGTATAGCCAAATGTGGGCATTTGAGAAGCAGAAGAAGAAGAAGAAGAAGAAGAAGAAGAAGAAGAAGAAGAAGAAGAAGAAGAAGAAGAAGAAGATATATTAAGTAGTTCTAAGTAGATTTTAATAAGGTAAACACATGGAAATACTTGACATTTGTGTCCGTACAACATGTTTATGCCGGTTTTGACCGAGTTTGTATGTATTGCAACAATAAAATAATAATAATAAACAAAATTATTAGAATTAGAATAATAATAAACAAATGACCGATATGGTGACAAGAGTGCTAGCACATGCTACTAAAATTCAGTGGCCACTGGTTCAAAATATAATTGTTACATTTTAAATAGATATTTATTGGCGAAACTCTCTCGTAGGCATGTTAAAAAAAAGGCGCCCACCCGGCAAGGTGGAAGTGGGAGACCTGGGTTCGATTCCCCCTCGGGGTTGGTTTGTTGATTTCTGGATTTCACATGTAACATATTTTATTTCTACTTACATTTGCTGTAACAATATAAATAATTGTTGATACTAATGAAGGAATTAGCTAAACCCCTACATATTCGCGTGTATACACCAATCCATAAGAAGTAAAAACGTTACGTGTCATTCGCCTACGTAAAGGCAAACGTAAGAAGCTCGGTAAATAATAACAAGGTCGCTGGCGCGACCTTGTTCCCTCGCCAGTCATTTCCGGGGCATATGTTACAAACTAATCAAATACTGACAGTGTCACTTGTTATAATTTATAAAACGACGTGAAGTAAATAAATATTTTAAAAAATTAATAGTTGAAAGAAACACATTTCGCCCTCCGAGATACCAGGGTGATGTAATATTAGCTCTAAAAGAACATCCACGAGATTAAAAATAATCTGCTGATACGATGATTCGATTACATTAATTAAAATCGTGATACACAACTCTTACAACACTATATCGACAACATTAGGATTATGATTTTATCTGTAAATGGACTTATGCCATTTACTGTAGGGCGCGATCAATTTAAAAAAAATATATATAATGGAATTGGAACGTATATAACAATAGAAGCTCATTTTCCCCAAACGTAAATAGGACCCATCATTTCTTAAAAATGAATCATATTTTAAAATATTAAAACGGTCTTCTGCTATGATTTTAAATTGCCATTAAAACCAATAATAAAAACTAAAAAGTGTGATAAGATAATCATTATAAATGTTTACGCATATTGACAAAATGTAAGGATAAAATTGAATTGTACACCATTTCATTTACCGAACTACTTATAACTCCAGTCCTCCAGACAGGCTTTGTAAGTCCCTGTCTCAACTACATACTGCACTTATGGACTACTCACACTAGGAAAACGCTCTGTTTGACGCGTTGATAAACGAGCGCGTCCATATGTCCACGAACTTTCTGGCGAAAAGTTCTCAAAGCCATCGTCATTGTTCAATGAAAGTGACAAAAATGTGGAAAGATTTGAGTTTTTACTGTTATAGTTATTACACTTCCTGCCATTGTTCAATAAAAGATCGATTGTCCATATAAATTATAGCTTGGATGTTTCGTTGTCATAGTTACTTCACTACAATTCAGCTTTACAAAATTGTAATTTGTACCTACAATTCTCATCGGATCGCGTTGAAATTTGTATATTCGTGACCGGCTAGAAATTTACTAAAACATGGCTATCTCACATTTTGCCGCCATTGTGTTTGGGAATAACTTTGTAATAATTAAATTGTAACTTTGTAACTTTTCAACAGATTTGTCCACAAAACTAATCACGTTAAATCCACATCGAGGCTTGTAGATGGTCCAAATTTCAAATTGATCGGACTTTTCGTTCGACCGCTATCGCGATCAAAAAAAAAAAAAACAATTTTTTTTAAACCCCGTTTAGTCACCCCTGAATAATAATTGTACGTATTATTTAGTTTTTTCTATCACACACGACTGGATTTACAATATGAATGTGTATTTTTCGTAACAATGCATAAACATTACTTCAGATTGGCCATAAAGTGTAAAACCAAAAACACACTCTAAAATTGTATGAATTTTCTGTAACACGTAGCGTCGCACAAGTACTACCTAAAAAAAAATCTTGTAAAACGTGTTTTTGTGTGGATTCTTTTAATTAAAACATTTATTCACACGGCCTACACATGTGTTCATACAACGTGCACAAACAAAGACAAATAAATATAACACACACAAGGGTGAAGTGAACACCTTAAACGCAATATCCAATAATCACTTCATTAATGTTGATAGCACACTCATAGATCGTCGATTATACAAATCACATGGACAAGTCAACACGCACCCATGCACTCGCTGTGAAGACTACTGCATATGTGGACGGATTTTGTTCTCATACTGATTTTAAGAAACAACCCCCCTCACGCCACATAAATATCGGAAACCATAACGGCCACGGCCAGGCACAAATTCTGTGACACTTTCCAGATGAAATTTGATCCTTACAGTCAGCCCCACCGATTATAGCATGACCAAACCATTACGCGGACCACAAGGCATCTGTTTTCACAGCACAAGAAATTCCACACAAATGGGGGAAATTAGGACATGGCAATAATCCGTAAACGATATACCAGGAAACATAGAAATCGGTAGGCCTAACGAGTGCATCAAAAATAATCATACAATATATATCATATTGCACAATGGTCATAAACTACATGAAACAATAAATATAACAGATTTCGTAGATATTGTTCTAAGTGCGATAAAACAATTTGAATTCAGTAAAACGTAATGCTTTGATACTTTGACTTTTGGGCAAGACACGTACTACATACCAAAATGATTATGAAAATAATAATTATTATTGGTGAACCAATAATACTAAAAATAAAATAATTAGAATCCTGAGACACAACTCCCATGAAACAATAACGACATCATTAGGATTATGATTTTTTACCTGTTAATTGGACTTGCAAAAAGGAGAATGAATGCTATTTCTACTATATGAATTATTAATTTCTTTATGCATGTCATGTAAGGGCTGAAATTTATAATCTGATAATGTTTCTACATACTGTTGTGGCATTAGAACATAGTGACGAACAGTGTCCAGATAGGCAAAATGAATTCTATCACGGCCGCACAGTCAAAACTGCGAGCTATAAGATAATTTAGGTGCATGTTCCGTTTTTTGTATAAACACATGGTAAGATTCCCCCTCCCTCTCCGCCTCTGTGAAACAGACCCCGATGTGAAACAGACCCTCATAATTCACTTACCACTAAACATGATGCCATTAACCAATAAGCTGGCAGCGTGCTTTTACAGTGAAGCCACAGTTTACTGACGTTTCGTCACACAACATATCAATTAACTTCAATTAATTAAATACATACAGGGGGAAGTCGGAAGGGTTTATTTTATATCCAACTGTCCGGTTTGAGGATCACATGGGACAAGCTAAGAAAGTGGACCGTATAAAGAAGCATACCTATAACTCGACTATTTCCTATTATACGACCTATTACAATCTTACAGATATCGGAGTAATAGGTCTTATGATAGTTGATAGGTGAAGAAGAACCTGGTTTTTCGAGACGTCCCGAAAATTATTCAAGCCGAGTGCAAGCTTCACCGAAGATATTTTTTATGCATTTTACGTTTATCTATTTCTATTTTTAGGCATCACTTTCTTATTAGCTTTTTAAAACATACATTAAGTGTTAATTGCTTCAGTTTCAATTTTTGTTTTTAATAAATGTTTTGTTATTGTTCCGTGTCGAATGGCAAGAGCTTTGGCTGTAGAGACCGATATTGTTAATGAAGGTTCTACTATCATCAAGTCGTTTGATGTTCTGGTTACGAGAGGTATGTGCATGGTTTCTTGCGAATATTAATCAGTGATACATACGAATAAATATATTCAACGTAATACAACCAATTTGATAATCGTTGTCGTATCATACGAAAGTATACCACAAAGTCGCAACTGCTCTAACTCCGGCCGTACATACAAATCTCTTGCTAATTGCGCTATCGGGTACATCCCGCAAATATTAGAAAGAAAAAATGATACACTGTACACACTTCATAAAATCTTAGTATGTAATATAGGCCTACACTTTACAGTGTAGGCCTACACCAAATAAATACATATCTGTGTTATATTAATATCATGTTTTATTGTTTTCCGTATTACAACTTTCACGGTTTTTTTTCAATAACAGCCATATGCATTTTGCAAGGGTAGCATCGTTGAGTAACTAACATATAGTCCGGCTTTGAAGCATGGCGACATACGGTCTGGGCCAGACATTGTTTTTGTATCACCGGACAAATCCTCGGTTTTTGCATTGCCATAATAGTAATTGGGCATCTAACAATGGAAGACTCATTTGCGTAAGTGTACTACAACAGTCATTCCACATTTTGTCCACGCACACGTAAACACGAGCATTCCACTTGTCGTTCTTTATAGCGCGAGGCTGAGCTGAGGATCGCTCAAACTAGAATTATTCATCTATCCTTCCACCAATAGCATTGCTAATTTACATACTATTACATTCCTTTAGTGACAAATGCCATGCAAAAAATCAGTAATATGGGTTGCAATCTTCAACCAGAAATAAATTCATTTATCTTGCCGAGCCCAAAATGCGGGCCAAAACTTGACCTGTTTAGTCACCCCTGGATAATATTTTATGTATTATTTTGTTTTTTTCTATCACATACGACTGGATTTACAACATGAATGCGTATTTTTCGTAACAATGCATAAACATTACTTCAGATTGGCCATAAAGTGTAAAACCAAAAACACAATTTAAAATTGAATGAATTTTCTGTAACACGTAGCGTCTCAAATACAAATGTCAGAAATGTAAATGTTACGCCATTCTAAAGTCAAAGGATTACTTCAGGTCAAGTTTGAGTTTCATAATGATAACGCAAAATTGATAGCAGACATTTTTTAAAAAACCGTAGCGATGTGCAAAGTAACAAATTTTGTTGTCTTACAAAACTTGCACTTAGTGGTACTTACGCCCGGCTCAAAATATTGAGATTTACAAAACACATACGTCATTCTACTGAGATCATTACTGACAAGTTTCATTTATATTCGTTAATATCTTCTACTTCAAATAAATACATCTTTCTTGTCGCGCGTGAAATGCGAACGGATACATACATACATACATACATACATACATACATAAATCTGGGGCAAACTTATAAGGCCGCTGTCGCGCCCTAAAAAATGAATATTGTAAGTGTAAGCATGATAATGATAGACGAGGGCTAGGCGTGTTTGTGGAGCGCCGTATTGTCCGCAACCCGTCAACCTCCCGAGCGACTTGGGCTGCCTACAACGCCAACCAAGACGCTGCGAGAACACGCGGCGCCGGCATGGGTTTATAGTCTTTGAACTAGTTCTCATTTGAAACAACCTTGAGAGAGAGAGAGACCTTGGTCGATCTACCTTGCCTCTCCTGTCTTTACTTGTAAACAAACTGATTGTGGTTGCGACTCCAGTGACAGCTATACGTGATGCTGTGGACGTAGTCGTTGGTCGCTTGTCTGGCACTACACACATCTTCTCAATTATCCTCGTTGCATACACACAAGAAGGCGCACGTTGGTCATGGTATAAGTAAACGTTCCCAACTCAATTACAAGAACTGATTTTCAGTGAGGCACTAAATAACATTTATTATTGTGTCGCGTTGGTATGATCGTTTGACGTATGATACTACATGTCTATCTGTATCTATACTATATCCCACTCGACAGTATCATGTCTCCAAAGTCACTGTTTACACGTATGCCAAATAGCATCTTATTCTTCTTGCAGATAGTTAAAGGCAGCGTTTCCCATACTTAAAAGCTAGCGACCCGGTTTTGCCTTTGCCTTTCATTAACGGCCCGGGCTAAACAATAACTTTATTTGTTATATGTTGCTTTATAAGGGTTAGGAATGAAAGTTCTCCGGAAAATGTGCACGCATCAAGTCATAAGCACTCCCACTGGCGGCCTGGTTCTTGCATGTAAAAAGGGACAATGTACGGATGGTATGGGGGGCAGAGCCCCCTATATTCGCGCCGCAGGTCAAATTAAAAAATTCGGGTTTCTGGACTGTATCTGGTGCGCTTTTAAAATTCTGCTGGCTGAAAGACAATACACAAGTATGGTAATTTTTTAATATATAACAAAAAACAATTAGAATATCATTAAAAATCATTATCAAACTTATCTCCAAGTGGGGCTCATACGTGACTTTTCGGGTTACGTCTATGATGCGATGTACAGGTACAGGGTTTCTACTCGCAAAATACGACCTTTGCTTTAATTTTCTGAACGTTGTACACATGTTCTATTTGAGGGGTGAAAATGCCCGGAAAATCATTCAAACATGCAGAAGTTTAGTTAGTCGCTAGGCGTACGGACCTCCTGCATTGTCAGCACGAATAAACCCATCCTACACTACAAATACAACACAGAACGTGATGTGATGTGATGTGATGTGATGTGATGTGATGTGATGTGATGTGATGTGATGTGATGTGATGTGATGTGATGTGATGTGATGTGATGTGATGTGATGTGATGTGATGTGATGTGATGTGATGTGATGTGATGTGATGTGATGTGATGTGATGTGATGTGATGTGATGTGATGTGATGTGATGTGATGTGATGTGATGTGATGTGATGTGATGTGATGTGATGTGATGTGATGTGATGTGATGTGATGTGATGTGATGTGATGTGATGTGATGTGATGTGATGTGAAGTGATGTGATGTGATGTGATGTGATGTGACGTGACGTGACGTGACGTGACGTGATGTGATGTGATGTGATATGATGTGATGTGATGTGATGTGATGTGATGTGATGTGATGTGATGTGATGTGATGTGATGTGATGTGACGTGACGTGACGTGACGTGACGTGACGTGACGTGACGTGACGTGACGTGACGTGACGTGACGTGACGTGACGTGACGTGATGTGACGTGATGTAATGTGATACTTGTCGTAACAACTGTGTTTTACCTTGACTGGGACTCGGACCCAGGGTTTCTCATAGGATGATAAATGGTTAAAAGTCTTTCCCCCTGGGACTCGAACTCAGTACTCGCATGAAGGGGATCTGATAGAAGTCTCTTTATCCATCCAACCTGCGTTAGATTAGATTACCCAGCCCTTTGGTCAAACGAGAGGGCGTCTGCCTAGAAAGCAGAAGGTTTTTTAGCAATAGTCCTCTGGTCGCATGATCGGTACGTATATCAGGATGATTTGGTGGTTTGGAGTCCCAGTTAGTGATAAGTTTTATTATTGTTATCACAGTCATGAGACTATGTCCATGAAAACCTGTTTTTCAGTCTTCATGGTATAAACAATAAATCCCGAACGATTAGTGTGAAACAGTAAAAGGAAAGTTGATCCACAGGTACAAGATTATCATTGCATGTCATTGAACTCTAGATTCACGATTCAATAAGCACTCAAAACTCTCTTACGGCATTAAAAACATCCATCGAAAACGCATAGAAAAAAGTTAAGCTATACAAAACTCCATTGTTCAGAAACCTCTGGGAGAATGTAACGATTACACATCAACTTGAGCTGCAGATGTGTGATTGAGATGGTGTTATGCGTATTATGGGTGAGCAATGGTTTATAACTCGAGGGGAAGTGTCTGATGAAAGTAAAACCGAAGATAGTAAGCGCCTTTACTATGCTGTGATGGACACCTCTTCAGATATTAGACGGAACAATACAAACGAAGAAGATGGAATTGTCTTTCTCAAATCGCATCGACGTAACTACTAATTAACAAGCGCCAAGCGGATGTATGAGGCTCTTTTTCAGCGATCACACCAATACCACAGATAACTAATTATTAACATATTGATGTAATGTTCAATTGAAAAGTAAAATGATACAACTGGACTTCCTAGGATATCAATTAGATATTTTGTAACCAGATGGTGACGATGAAAATAAAAATAAGAGATACATATGGAACTACATGGCGCATGTCCTTACAACGTGTTTGTATCCAAGTACAACAATAAAATAACACTTTATTATGGTGATATATATTTTTCCCAAAAAGTAAACATTATACGGTATACATCATACATATTTTGTGTATATAAGGTGTAATGGATAATTCAATTCAATTTATTGTGATTTTCCTGCTCCATGACAGGAAAGGATGGCCTGTTGTTATTGTGTTTGTAAAATATTGTTAGCGATTCTGAAGATTCATCCGGAGAATACATTTTGGAAAATGGCTCTCGTTGAACAGACGTGACGACCTTACAAACGCCTTCATTGATGTAATACCGAAATAATTGTTTTAATTCATACTTTCTAAAATGAAAACACTCTCTTCCATCGTAGGATAAAAGACCACCAAAAGCCCAACCAAAAAGCAGCATTACTGCTTTTTTGGTACTTTCACTGTTCAAGGCGTTGTTTGACTCGAAAAGATTGTCCTGGTGAACGTGGAAGCTCCTGTGGCGGAAGTGTTTGGGCTTTAGAACATGGAGACAATTGTCCTGGCGAACGTGGAAGCTCCAGAGGCGGAAGTGCATTAGAACATGGCTTTAGAACATGGAGACAATTGTCCTGGCGAACGTGGAAGCTCCAGTGGCGGAGTGCTTTAGAACATGGCTTTAGAACATGGAGAAGATTGTACTGGCGAACGTGTAAGCTCCAGTGGCGGAAGTGCATTAGAACATGACTTTAGAACATGTAGAAGATTATCCCGGTGAACGTGTAAGCTCCAGTGGCGGAGTTATTTAGAACATGGCTTTAGAACATGGAGAAGATTGTCCTGGCGAACGTGGAAGCTGCAGTGGCGGCAGTGCATTAGAACATGGCTTTAGAATATGGAGAAGATTGTCCTGGCGAACGTGGAAGCTGCAGTGGCGGAGTGCTTTAGAACATGGCTTTAGAACATGGAGAAGATTGTCCTGGCGAACGTGGAAGCTGCAGTGGCGGGGTGCTTTAGAACATAACTTAAGAACATGGAGAAGATTGTCCTGGCGAACGTGGAAGCTCCAGTGGCGGAGTGATTTAGAACATGGCTTTAGAACGTGGAGAAGATGGTCCTGGAGAACGTGGAAGCTCCAGTGGCGGAGTGCTTTAGAACATGGCATTAGAACGTGGAGAAGATTGTCCTGGCGAACGTGCAAGCTCCAGTGGCGGAGTGCTTTAGAACATGGCTTTAGAACGTGGAGAAGATTGTCCTGGCGAACGTGGAAGCTCCAGTGGCGGAGTGCTTTAGAACATGGCTTTAGAACGTGGAGAAGATTGTCCTGGCGAACGTGGAAGCTCCAGTGGCGGAGTGCTTTAGAACATGGCTTTAGAACGTGGAGAAGATTGTCCTGGCGAACGTGGAAGCTCCAGTGGCGGAGTGCTTTAGAACATGGCTTTAGAACGTGGAGAAGATTGTCCTGGCGACCGTGGAAGCTCCAGTGGCGGAGTGCTTTAGAACATGGCTTTAGAACGTGGAGAAGATTGTCCTGGCGAACGTGCAAGCTCCAGTGGCGGAGTGCTTTAGAACATGGCTTTAGAACGTGGAGAAGATTGTCCTGGCGAACGTGGAAGCTCCAGTGGCGGAGTGCTTTAGAACATGGCTTTAGAACGTGAAGAAGATTGTCCTGGCGAACGTGCAAGCTCCAGTGGCGGAGTGCTTTAGAACATGGCTTTAGAACGTGAAGAAGATTGTCCTGGCGAACGTGCAAGCTCCAGTGGCGGAGTGCTTTAGAACATGGCTTTAGAACGTGGAGAAGATTGTCCTGGCGAACGTGGAAGCTCCAGTGGCGGAGTGCTTTAGAACATGGCTTTAGAACGTGGAGAAGGGCTACTTGACAAGAATGTGTTCGGTCCGAAGATGCTGAGGGCATTGTCTTGTAGTTCGTCATCTTGGAATCATTGTTTGTTATAAACTCTGACAAAAACAAATAGCTAGGAAATGATTGTATTCCTTCCATTCAACATTCAATAAATTGTTCAGATTTCAAATAAATGTCGTTTAAAATGTATGTACGTCCTACCTTTTGGTAAACTACATCTAACAGTATAAATTATATGTACAAAACCTGTTCGAGAAATTTTGCCTCGATGATCAAAAGGGATTGTTATTATTATTGTTGGATTCTGTTTAGAATAATAATGACCCCCCCCCCCCCCAACCCCAGAACAGGTGAATAAATATTATAATTATCAGAAATTTGATCGTTGGCCGTGGACTATTCGGTGGTCTAGTAAACCACGGTTCCTGTGCTCCAGGTTTGAATCTTGGTTTAGGCATAGATAGATGCCATCTGCCGGTTATTGCATCTTCATACATCACCCACTTGCACCGTTTCGATTATTATCGTTGCCAAAATATGAAACGTTAGGCCTAAATATCATCCAAACCAACCAATGTTCTTGTTAAGACTTGTGCAGAAAACCTACATGGCTTCATCACTTACGCAGTGTGCTGGGCTAGTCTTGATGTAGATGAGCCGATGACGTCATGTAAGGAGTGTGAGATTAGCCATGTCCGACGTAATCGCGACCGTGATCTTCGCATCAGGCAACTTTGTAAACATTTCGAAGCACTTGACCTCTCGTAATTGCAATGCTATAAATCTCAATCATTTCGTCAAGAAGGCTTATTGATAGTTCCAAAAGTGTTAAATTTATTTCTGGTATAATAATTGTATTAATATTTCTTTCTTTCTTAGAGTTCAGGTCAGTAATGTACCGTATAGGACTCACAAGAACATATGCCAGTGGCGTATCCAGGACTTGATAAGTTTACATTACGGAGGACCAAATGAAGTAATAGATCATTTTGTTGATAATGTACGAGTTTGTGAAATGTTTTTTAATTACTGTTTTTTACACTTGTTTTTTTCATTTTTTTTTTATCAACTTTCCCGGTTTACAAGGGTGTACACTGATAAAAATGACACATATTTTGATTAGCAACATTATTATACAGTTTGCCATTTCGTTCTCAAATTTGTGTTTTTATTCAGACGTTCACACAACCCAAGATGTAATTTTTAAACATAAAAAGATCGATAAATTCAGTATTCACATCATTTGATTAATTACTAATTAGTAATTAGTAACAAGTAACAACACACACCACCACCATTTCGTTGAATAATTGTAAACCGCGTTTAAATAAATATGCCTTGATTATTATTTTTTTCGTTTATGCCTTAATTTCATACTAAAAATGTAACAATCTACAAGTTTTCCATTTTCGTGAGTAAGTTGACGTTACAGAGCAAAGTATTTTTTTTCAATTGGGTGCAAACCATGGTGCAAACTGCAAAGCAATTCCACCCTCAATAGGCGGCAAGAGAACGAGGCGCAACCTTCTTGAGCCCGTCACGGGGGGGGGGGGGGGAGTTTTGTATTTGTACTAAGATTTACTAAGCTGGTGAGGTTTAAGTAATGGGTGTGGGTGTTCCTTATTGCTGGATGACACGGTATTGTTGATGTAGGAGATGACACTGCTTTACATAGCGTACACTATTTAGTAACAAGATTTACTAAGCTGGTGAGGTTTAAGTAATGGGTGTGGGTGTTCCTTATTGCTGGATAACACGGTATTGTTGATGTAGGAGATGACACTGCTTTATATAGCGTACACTATTTAGTAAAAAGATTTACTAAGCTGGTGAGGTTTAAGTAATGGGTGTGGGTGTTCCTTATTGCTGGATAACACGGTATTGTTGATGTCGGAGATGACACTGCTTTATATAGCGTACACTATTTAGTAACAAGATTTACTAAGCTGGTGAGGTTTAAGTAATGGGTGTGGGTGTTCCTTATTGCTGGATAACACGGTATTGTTGATGTAGGAGATGACACTGCTTTATATAGCGTACACTATTTAGTAAAAAGATTTACTAAGCTGGTGAGGTTTAAGTAATGGGTGTGGGTGTTCCTTATTGCTGGATGACACGGTATTGTTGATGTAGGAGATTACACTGCTTTATATAGCGTACACTATTTAGTAATAAGATTTACTAAGCTGGTGAGGTTTAAGTAATTGTGTGGGTGTTCCTTATTGCTGGATGACGCGGTATTGTTGATGTCGGAGATGACACTGCTTTATATAGCGTACACTATTTAGTAAAAAGATTTACTAAGCTGGTGAGGTTTAAGTAATTGTGTGGGTGTTCCTTATTGCTGGATGACGCGGTATTGTTGATGTAGGAGATTACACTGCTTTATATAGCGTACACTATTTAGTAATAAGATTTACTAAGCTGGTGAGGTTTAAGTAATGGTGTGGGTGTTCCTTATTGCTGGATGACACGGTATTGTTGAAGTAGGAGATGACACTGCTTTGTATAGCGTACACTATGTAGAAAGATAAACTAAAATTGGATATTTATTAGGCTACTAAAAGTAGACAAAGACAAATATGTAATCAAAAAAGTAGTTTCACGTTTTGGATAACACTAATCGAAATAAACATATCAAAAAACTCTAATATTTACAAACCTATCCCTACATTGTAAACTAACTGTTTATACAGTGTTACTTGCATCTGTTTTGTATAGCCGATTAGCCTCTTCTTCCACTCAATTTCATCGAACAACTCATATGTAATAATTTCGCTCAAACCTCCATTCAGCCATATAAATAAATATGTAAAAAATACCACAGTATTTATTTGCTTTGGAAATGGAACGCTAAGTGACTACCAAGTACCAACAAACCAACCCGACCAATCACAACTCACAATTAAGTCATTATTTTGGCAAGGTGGTCGAGAAATTGTTGCATAACAAAACATGCAAAAGCACTGATCCGCACATCAGAGTTTTACAACGAGAACTAATAGCGAATACACATTTTTAAGTTCGTTCGTAAGTTCTTGTGACAAAGTGGCAAATTAATGTGCATAGGTCGGTAAATAAAACCACAATTTTGGTTAAACATTACCATAGAAAGCGGCACTACAATTTTCTGTTAGAACCAGCCTTGTAATTCCGTGTCAGTCCAGAAAAAATATTAAACTTTTTGTGTTCGATTTCAAAATTATTGTCTGAAAATGTTTGTATTTATTATAATTTCACAATAAATGTTAAGTTTTTAGCGAATAAAGCATACTATTTAGTTCCTTTCATACCTATAAATAATTCATTTATGTATATATAAACTCTTATTGCAATGCCTTGCGAGGTATTAAAAATATGTTGTGGACAGAACAGAAATTGATCAATTTAAACTCATAATGCGAAATACAAATTTACGGAGCTTGGTGTTATCGTCGTTTGTGTAATGGCGGGGATGAAATCATCGGTTGGTATAGTAGATTCTACAGGTGGTTTTCGGTTGTGTGATCCCTGAGCTAAAACAGATTCATTCTATAGCCACGTCAGTCGTCAACATATCATAGCCAACAAAGTGCAGGACGAATTGCAGCCATAACATAATAGGGAAGGCTCACACATTTTTTTTATTTGCTTACTGGTTACCTCAATTTAAAATAAACGGGAACTAATTGGTTTCGGCTCGAAAGGTGCATTAACATCGCTTTAACAGCAAGTCAAAGATATTGCTGTCAAAACACGCTCAGAAACAGACCTGCGCCATCTTGCTCGTGATTGAAAGGATCTGACGTCATAACTCTGTAAACAATCAGTTTATATCATACAAATGGTACTGAAATCCCACAATTTAGTAGATTATTGCTCTCATAAGACTTTAACTGAATCAACGTTTATTTCTAGTTAGTAAATGAACACTGCTCAACATTAATTAACAACAATATGTTAAATAATTGCATTATTTTAAACACGTTTTGGTAAATAGTGTATCAAAATGTATTTTCTGAAGAAAAAAGTGGCATAAAAGACATTGTTGTAAAGTCACTGCATCCTAGATATTGTAAAATGTCCAACTTAATATCTTTGATATTATTAAGAATACTTCAAGGAGGCAGTTGTTGACAAGAGTTATGACGTCACGAGCCGTTTTTCAATTACGGAGCGGTTAGTTCCAAATTTCAAACTTAAAATGCTAATAGAATTGGAAATATACACTTCTCAGATATAAAAATTATATAGTCCGTATTTTTAGATAATGGCCTTTCGTTTTAAGGTACTTCGAGGAATATTTATTTTTCATGAGCCTTCCCTATTGCGTGTGGTAGAAAACCTGAAACAAAGATAAGCGATCCATGCAAAGCAATATCGATTATCGCGGCTTGGTTTCCATGACCGGGATTGATTTCGATCAATAGGGCGAGATTCGGGTGCTAAGGTTGTTACCAGTTGTTATCTGTTCAATCTCAGTTGTCCTGTCCATCACGCAGAAGTGTGTCAACTCGCCTTCGCCTGTCAGGTGTGCATGAGTGAGTGTTCTACAATCTACATACCGGTACTGGAATTACTATAGTAAATATCAGATTTCAATAACAGATGAACACATCAAAAGTTTTGCATGACCAGTTTTTGGACTAGAAAAATGTTGTTTTACACACAATATTTCTCACGCTCAGACGAAAAGTTGCAGCATACAAAGCTTCAAGTTTTTGCATCATCTCGACGTGGTTTATCCCAAAAATGTATCATTACACATATATGTATAACACTTCAAAATAAAATAGAATATGTGTAAACCGTGTTGCAATTCCAAGTAAGCTTATGTTCAGAATTGAAATCTATGGTTTGTATATGTGTTGTGTACGTTATTTTGTTTAGGCGTAGACCTAGACTATGTTCGCAATTTGTCAACTAATTACCCGACGACCAATAATAATAAAATGCGACCGGTGCACGTGCGGAAATGCCTGACAACAAATTAATGCACCTACTTTATGAAATGATTCGATTATGATCGTAACTTGTCAGCTCAAATCTCTATAAGCATGGAGCTAGCAAACATACTTAACTTTTGAATGAAATAGAGGAAAGAAAATTAACAAATGTAATAGATTGTGTTTTATTTGCCACTCATGCTAAAGGCTCATACATCCAAGATAGCCTAACATGTTTAGGTCTAATGCCAGACACAGCAGATTGAGACTCCAAAAATAGACTATCCAATGCATGTGTATGTATAGTTTTATTTCCATATTAATAATTAATATGTTAGAGTACAAATGAGTTAAACATAACATATTTACCCTTTCGGGTGTACAGGAAACATTTACAGTCTATTATGTAATAAAATAATAAAATATACAATACATAATTACAAAAGAAAACATGTTTACACTACATTGTCATTTGATAATATGATGATGATATTGATATTATAAATGTACTTTTAAATTCGTTTGCTTAAATAATTACAAAGCATAGGCCCTAGTTATAGCATAGATCTGTGTGACAACGAAACTGTAGGTTAGATTAGGTTTAGGCTGTCCAAAGTTTGATGTTAGGTTGGTCTAGGTTAGGGTTATGTTAGGTCAGTGCCAGCTGCGTTTCCACCTTGCTTTGAAATTTGGCACAGTTGCCTTTGGCATGGCTGCATTTGGCGTGGCTACCACACGACTCAAACTATTTGGCCGACTACTCCATACTCAGCATCCAATAATGATCCGCAATAGAAACTATAAGTTGTCAGGTAGCGGCGAAGTCTGATTGAGAACGTGAATTATTTGGGTGTACACACTGTTTTTACCGATTGAGAGGGCTCAATGCTAGCACACGAGGCTCTTTACTCGGGAGGTCGCGGTTCGATACCCGCAACAGTAAATCTAACTGAAGTTTGCGTCAGTCACTAGGCTAAGTCTGGGACTGAGTTATTAGGATTATTCCCAACTATTCCAACTAACAATACTTAGATATTTACCCGACGAGGGGTGAATTATTGTGCGGGGAAGGTTTCTTACGAAACATTGTTAATTACTAACTGTCGACTTGTTTTGGAATATCGATAATCCATCTCATTTATATCTCCATCTTCATTGTGTGCAACTATATGGAATAGCCTACATTTAGTCCGTCCAAATATATTAACCCTTTTCTCAAGGTATTCCGGTTCTAGGACATGTTGCGATCTACCATATGACTTTCTTTGATGATAATACTTCATTTAGGGCGGAATCCAGAGTCGAGTTAAGTATACGATTTGTTTATGTTTGCTAATTGCTATGGAGTTTGTTCATCTCATGGAAAATACTAACAGCACGTATAATAAAACAATTCCATAGCAACAAATCCTTTTGTCCTGTGTTGTCAACTTGACAGCTGCCTGTGCAGCATACCGCCCTAAAGTTTGTCTCTCTAAGCCAAGGTTACCAATACACAAAAACAAGGTTCCAACTCAGCTGATATTTCACTTGATGACCGGATGATTTCAGTCTAGACTTTCGGGATTCCTTCAGGTTTTACAACTACTAATTTATTTATTTTATTGTAATTAAGGGCAGTGTAGGGCACAATCAGTGTTGTGACTAGATAATTTATTTTTTATCTAGATAAAGATAAAGATAATTCCCCAAAAAATTATCTAGATAAGATAAAAGATAAAGTGTAAAAAAATTATCTAGATAATAGATAAAAGATTAAAATAATTATCTAGATAATTTTGAAAAGATAAAAGATAATAATAATATAATTGAGTTATTGACATGTTTCTTAAAAAGCAATATTTACTTATTTTTTTCCATATCTATCACAATGTGGATGGATTTTAATAACAAAAATTTAATAACAAATTGCCGCCATTTTCAAAAAGGGGAAAACCAGTAGAAATATTTTTCATTTTGAAAAATGGTATATTTTATTATTATTTTGTATCTATATTATGGTTAAACATTTTATCTATTTTTTTTATCTAAAAGCTTAAAATTTTAGATAAGATAATCTATATTTTTATCTAGATAAAAGATAAAGATAACACCAAAAAACGTATCTAGATAAAGATAATAGATAACAGATTTTATCTAGATACGTTATCTAGATAATTTTATCTAGATAAGTCACAACACTGGGCACAATACCCTCTTTAGCCTGATGAGTGATGATTGGTGAATGATAATGAGGAAGGGAGAAGGGGAAGCCTGGTACCGGAACGTAGCCTACTCCTGTCGAAAAGTACCAAGGGGATCATCAGCTTTACGTCCCATCCGGAAGGACGGTGTAACTTTGACCAGTTATATAGGTTCCTCCCATGATACAATAATATTCCTGTGTGGACTCGTTAGACCATGGGTTCCTCCACTAACCTGGACTGCCGAGCAGTTGACGAGAAGAACGAAGCTGTTACACAAGCTTTCGAACCCTCCAATCTGCTCTAACCAACGGTAACTAGTGTTTTAGAGGAGAGTGGTCACCCATCCACCTCCTGACCAGCCACAGGTTGCTTAACTTCGGTGTTCGTATGGGAACCGGCTAAGCGACTACGTGTTACTTTACACGCGCTTTTATGATTATGAAGGTCGATGTACTTTCAGCATAAATGAAGGGTTTATCTATTTACCATATCGTCTTCATCAATTTGACATCAATTTGAAATATATTTTAATCGATTTTTAATGAGTTCCGTATTGCTTTGCATCACTATCGTGTGTTCAAATGTTGTTATTAACATTAAGTTATCGTTTGTGATAACCAGCCTTTGGCAGTATGAAGATTGAAGAGCCAATAACAATTCTATCAAATAATTATAGACACATATTGGTTATTATTATTGATCGGA
Source organism: Isoperla grammatica (assembly GCA_945910005.1). Taxonomy (NCBI): domain Eukaryota; kingdom Metazoa; phylum Arthropoda; class Insecta; order Plecoptera; family Perlodidae; genus Isoperla; species Isoperla grammatica. The sequence continues at coordinate 63,661,454 of OX246737.1, forward strand.
CTATGTAGACCACCAAGCTAGTACATAATAGGACAGCTAGAACACGTATAACATGAAGATATGCAACGTTGTAGCACGTAATTTAATTTTGTATGGTGACAGTTAAATGTAATTTTCATATCATTTGCAACTTACGTGATTAATTGATATGAAAAGTGTCACGTTAATGCAAATAGTGTGTGTTAGCATTTATTTGTGTTGTATATACTGGCTTTCTATGCCGTTTAAGCATCAAGAAAATATAATATATGCAGAATATTTCAATAAATTAGCACATAATAATACATCACTGTTTAAAAAGCAAAAACAGTGACAAAAAAGATAATACAAATTTGTTAAAGGCAAACAGATACAAATTGTGAACTTTGAAAATTAATCTCGTCATGGTATATACGAATATCAATAAGTATTTGTGTATGTTGTATTGAGGGGGTGGCGGGGTAGCGGGGGAGGAGGGGGTCACGCGCGACGCGCACCTCCAATATGCTTGTCTTTGCGACCGGAGTTAGAATTATTCGTGGAAAATAGATTTCATAAATTATGGAAATAACTGTTTTACAACAGATAGCGCGTTTCATATATTAGACATGTACATTGACAATTTACAATGTATTTTTGAGAAACAATATGAATTAGTGGTTTTTGTAAAAAGATATATATATATATATATTTCAAGAAGTGATTCGAGTAAGTAAGATTTTTATATTCCAATCCACATAGAATGTAATTTATGACAGAAAGTTTATTATGACTAATTTTGTTGTGTTGATTAAAAAAAACGTCTTCAAACTAAACTTGAGGTCACAGGTTTATGCAAATATGTATGTGCTAAAATGCGCAGGTAAGTGCGATGTCATTAAACACTCCGTTAGGGACAACTGATCTTTACAACACGCAAGGGCCACGCGGAGTCATTTCACCAACAGGACATCAGGTTGCTTTTAAGTCACCTTCACCTACAAACAAGAGAGGGAATGTTAATGGTTTTGTTTTTGTTTTCCATCCTAGTAAATTATTAACTACTTTCTAGAATATAATAATTTCAATTTCATATTTGATAGAAAATATGTTTCATCATAAATGTTATCTGGGAATTGAAGTAGGACAATACCCCCCCCCCCCCCCCCCCATCATTAAGGATCGTTAAATTACCTAGACTTTTTGTACTTTTTGTATCGCTTTAGTGCTAACAGTGCAGTTAGTACAAGTACAAAAATGCGTGTTAAAAAAGTGTTAATTACAGCATTGTAAGCAGTGACAAAAACAATAAAACAGTACAAAAAGTGTAAGTCAAACAAACATTGGTAGTTTATCACATCAGAAATAACATATGTTATTAGGGGTATGCTGGCTGTTGTTACTATTACTATTATTATTATGAGGTACGGTACCTTGTTTTACAAACTTTGGGACATTAATTTTATACAATGTAGCTTGTCTTGTAATAGAGGAACTGACCACTGGTTTATATGAACAAGAATTATTAAAAACATACATGGCAGTGTTCAAAATATACCAATGTTTCAAAGGTAAAATACATAACATCGAATATAGAAAAGTGGTTGAATCTCCTTTCCGCATATGACAGATAGTTCTTAGTGCAAAGTTCTGTGACGTAATTAATGGGTGTAACTTGCTAGCAGAGGCACCTCCCCAGTGCACAATTCCATATTGCAGGTTACTCTGATACAACGCAAAATACAACTGCCGCAACACCTCAACTGGTCTAAATTTCCTCATGTGATAAAAGTATTATAGGCCTGATTTTTGACTGTAAATAATTTATGTGATCATACCAATGTAACGCCGAGTCAATGAATACACCCAGGTATTTAATGGATTCGCACCTTTCAATCTCACTCAATTACAGATAGCACATGTACAGCCTGGGAGGAGATATTTTATTGTCAAATTGAGTATTGCGAGATCCTCTTTAAAACGAAGAATTATGAACTTAGTTTTTGAAATATTTAGAACAAGTTTATTGAGACCAAAGAAGACGGACAACACACGCATGTCTTCATTTATAAGGGCTTCAAGTATACTGATCACATGTGACATGTATTTATTTCGCTTATATTTAGCTTGCCTGTTTTATATTTAGCTTTACCTTTGTTTCGTTACCAACATTACCCAGAGCAATAACATTTATCATTTTCTGTTAGTATAAAACAAAATTGAAGAGTTGGTTTTATTTGTTGCTTTGTTTGGTCCTAGCAGTATTTTAGAATAATAACATTAATCATTTTTAAATCAAAATTTAAAATTAAGTGTAAGTTTTATTTGTTCCCAACATAATTTTAGAGCAATAACAATAATTATTTTATGTTTATATAGGACCAAATTGTAATAGTTACTATTATGTTTTACTTCTTACCTACTATTTGAAACTTGTTACATTTCAGAAGACACTTTTGAGATGACTGCATGATACTGTTAGCCATTCCGAATTTATCAACTATATTTACAATATACACTTGTTGCTACATTAGGTGAGACCTATAAAACACATAACCTAACCAACCAACAAGAACATTCATCACTAACCCACCTGAACTTTTAATATTCACTTTCCTTCTCAAATGTAACTTGAGCAACATATTTTTCAAACATGCCGTCATACAATATTTGGTTCACATCGTTTATTGTATTACTACGTGACGGGTACAACATAAACCGATCGTGTGTTAGAGTCCAGACCACAGAAACCCACCTATGTGTGACGTCACAGCACAGTACTGTTTCGCAACCAATCAGAGAGATGCGATGCGATCCGAACACGCAGGCAGGGGTCAGGGCGAGTGAGACCACTTACCGGTCCAGTTGAGACCTACCAAATTTACAATGTCACTACATCAATTAGGAATTATTTTATACCATGATTAATTCGGGTCAGGTTTCTACCTACGTTTATACATGAGTAAGTTGTCGTATTGCTTTGTGTTACATGGAACGGGTAAACATGTTTGTGACCTAATAACTAGAAAAGTTCCTCGCGTGAATGGCTAGGCCACACACAGTCAATCATCTCGGCATTTGGAAATGCCAACACGCTGTATAGTTCTGTGTCGCAATGATCAAAACATCGCCCACCTCATGTTGCGATGCACCCAAGCATGACCTCGCGAATTTTACACAGTGCTGCTGAATGAATTACCTGTGAATTTCGGGCCAATGATCATTCAATTCTTATTATATGTCAATGGTTTAGAATTGTATTAATTAGTAAGAAAATCTGCATGTTCATACTTTTCTAGTTAATGTAAATTAATACCTGTTTCACATATGGGCCTAATTTGAATATTTCTTTGAGAACATGGTTCATAGCTACAGTGGCGTAGCTAGACCTGCCCCGGCCCTTGGGCAAAGATCTCAGCGGGCCCCCCTTTGATCTGTTGTGTTTTTTTTTTTTTATTAGGCAATACAGTGGTTATTACTATTTTATTGATTATTATTATTATTATTATTATTATTATTATTATTATTATTATTATTATTATTATTATTATTATTATTATTATTATTATTATTATTATTATTATTCTTGTTGTTGTTGTTGTTTATGTTGTTGTTATTACTCTACTTAACGACGCATTGAAACTACGGCTTATAATTTCAGCTATTTTAGTCACCTCCAGATACAGACAATTTTACGTAATTAGATGCAGAAAAACATCTTCCCCCTTGAAGTGGGTCCCTAGGGAATGGGCCTGTGGGATGACACGACTCATGTTGCACAATAAAATGTTTAATAGTTGCCTCATTAATATCGGCAAGGAAATTTGCCCTATCCGTATAGGGTGTTTGGACACACACAACGGGATAATTTATTTATTTATTATTCATTTCCATTTACTACAAAAGTGAATGGGGGTTGGCAGAAAAGAGCACAGCTCCAAACACCAGAGTGACTGCCAACCCATACTAAAATTACTTAAAATCTAAATATAATAATGAACATAATACAAAATACAAAATATAAAATACAAAACAAAAAACATGAAAAACATAATATGAATGAAAATATAATTATAAGATACAACTGTTAAATATGAAGTAAAAAAGAATAAAAAAATGAAAATTTACAAAACAATGTTTAAAAAATGCTCCGTTAAAGAGGCTTTGAAGACATCTAATGAGCGTGCCATCCTGATCTTGAGTGGAAGAGAATTCCACGATTGACAAGCCCTATAATAGAACCCTTTCTGGTAGGCTGCTGTTCTGGCAAAAGGTGGCCTGAACAATAGACCCCTACCAAATTGGGCACTACGATGACAGGCTTGCAGTCTTACATATGGATCCAGGTTTGTCCTACCATTCAACATGCCCCACAAAAATTGCAGCTCTACTTTTTTCCTGAATGTTTCCAGAGATGGAATCTTCAATGATGCACGTCTTGCCGTAGCACTATGAGTGGTAAATTGCGACCTAGCAGCAATAAAGCGTGTAGCTCTACTTTGAACACGCTCCAACTTCATCTTGTTGCTTAAAGATGTTGGGTCCCACGCTGGGCAGCCGTAGACGAGATGAGGTCTAACGAGCGCTAGGTAAACAGCCCTTTTGGTGCTAGGCTGAGCATGATGCAGGTGTCTAGCAATGAAATATAAATGCCTGGTGGCTTTGGCTCGTACTACTTCACAATGAGTGTTCCATTTTAGATCACTTGTAACAATTACACCTAGTAGTCTGACACGTTTTTTCTCTGGAATAGGCAAGTTGTTGATCAAATAACAACAAGGGAATGGATTCTTGGATCTTGCAAATCGGATAGACATGCTCTTTTGGGGGTTAATCTTCATGCCATTAACTGTACACCAATTGTCAATATTTTTTAAATCAGATTGTAGAGTTTCTGAATCCTCCTTCGTCATAATCTTTCTGTAAATCGTGCAGTCATCAGCAAATTGGCTCATATCCGAAGAAACACATTGAGGCAAATCCATCATAAATATGTTAAACAATAACGGACCAAGAACTGACCCTTGAGGTACGCCTGAGGTTACAAGTATTGAACTTGATTCTGTTCCCTGAAACACAACCTTTTGTGATCGATCTGTCAAAAAATGTTCTAACCAAGTGTGTAAGGATCCACGTACACCATAATAGAACAGCTTGCTTAGTAATTTCCTGTGTGGAATCTGGTCAAATGCTTTAGACCAATCTAGCATCACCGCATCCACCTGCTTGCACTTAGGATCTTCCAGGGCACACTGCCAATTGTCGATTACCTTCGTAAGAAGCGTTGAACAAGATCTACCTGGAATGAATCCATGTTGGTTTTCATTAAGAATATTAGCCGTTGTGATGTGTTTCAGTAGCTCTTGAAATATGATGCGCTCCAATGTTTTGCAAATGATAGAAGTTAATGATATAGGTCGATAGTTCGAGATGTTTTCCTTCATCCCCGATTTGAAAATTGGAATAACATTTGCAATACGCCAGTCAGAAGGTACCACGCCAGTATGCAGAGATAAGTTAAATATGGAGCTTAAAGATGGAGATATGGAAGCTGCACACATTTTCAGAATCATTGAAGGGATGCCATCCGGCCCTGTGGCTGAATCAACTCTCAGACGTTTCAAGTGTCTTCTTACTGCTCTGTGTGTGATGTTTAGCGTTGTTATTGGCACTGTATTCTCGTGAAGATTTGGTGATTTGGATGAATCATCAGAAGGGGGAGTGAAATTCTGTTGAAATGTACCATTAAAAGCATCTGCTAACTTTTTCGGGCTCGACTCAAGCAAGCCATTCACCATGAACTGTTGAGGGGCTGATGATCCATTCTTAGAATGAATGTACTTCCACATTGCTTTACTATTTTTTGTTGTTAAATTCCATAAGTAACGATTGTGCGCATTGCGAATTTCAGTCTTAACCCTGTTTCTGTGTACAGTATACGTGTGCCAGGCTTGATCATTTCCAGATTTCTTCCATATTTTATGAAGTTTATCTCTCAATTTTAGATTTTTAACAATGTGTTTAGTAATCCACGGTACTCGTTGCTTTCCTCTGAAGACTGTAGTCGGAACAGATTCATGCACACAGCTCCAGAAGGCTGTTTTCCATTCTAGCCATGACGATTCAATATCATTATAAAAGCGAGTGGGTAGCCTCTCATCTAGAAGGTCATTCATTAAATCCCAATTTGCTCTTTTGTAGTTGAAACACTTCTTGGAGATTGTTTTGAATTTGGGGGTTTTCTTAGACAATTCAACTTTTACAGCCAAATGATCACTGACTCCAGGAATTGTCTGCACATTGTCAATTAATGTAGGGTTATTGCATAATACAAGATCAAGAATTGCATTAGTTGCTGCAGTTTGGCGAGTAGGTTCCGTCACAAACTGGTGTAAGAATAGATCATAGAATGAAGTTAAAAATGACTCTGCCAGAATATTTTCGGCTGTAGGAGGGGTTAAGTCCCACTTCACTGCAATATTGAAATCCCCCAAGAGTAAAACAGCAGAGTATTCATGAAGATGGTCCTGTACCAAATTTAAGGAAGATAAAAGCTGGTCATTTATATGTGGTGTAGCATTTGGTGACCGGTATGCAGATCCAATCAAGAAGTCACAACTGTCGATTGTAATGCGAACCCAAACTATTTCAGCATTAGTTTCAAAACAAGACATGCAAATTGGTTTAAGCTCTGGTCTGGCTGCTATTAGAACTCCACCGCCACCTCCAACATCACGATCTTTTCTGAAAATGGTGTAACCCGTAGGTAAAACTTCCCCATTACTGACACTATCATTCAGCCACGTTTCACAAATTGTCATGATGTCAGGATTTTGTACACTCAGCCACGCTGCTATATCAGGTTGTCTTTTGATATTTTTAAGACTTCGTGCATTAAATGACAATAGCGATAAGTTCATCTTTGAACCTCTTTCATTATGATTAGGCACTAGTGGCAAAGGTAAGTTACTTCTATGAAAGAAGGAGTCGTCAAACTGAGGGAGCAAACAACCCCAGCATGACCAGGAAGAAATTTTTATTTTACGAAAATCAGATGCTTTCATGTTGAGGCAGCTTTTGTGGTAGGAGTGCGAACAGGAACAACACGTTAAAAAGACTTGATTCTTTCGCCCAGCTTGCTTACATATATTACACTTCCTATACACTCCACTGCTGCAAGTTGATGGACCAGCACTGCTGCAAGTTGAGGAACCAGGTTGCATCTGTTTGTTATTCCCAGTTACTGGGCCTGGATTTGTTTCAATGTCACCACACAATGCAAGAATAATAGCAAATATAGCCATGCGAGACTTTGGCAGCCTCAATGTACCACTAGATGCAACATTTCTGTGGCACCTACTCCGTACTCGGCTTACACTCACATACCTGTTGGCAATTGCACTTGTACAAAGTGTTTGACTAGATATTCTGCATCTAGTCGATACCATTAAACTTTCCCATGTATCGCGACGTAGCACTCTAATGAGAACATCTCCATCATTTAACTGGCTTTGAAAATTTGCTCGTACCATACGATGTATTAAAAGCATTGTTATAAAAATACGAAGTACACGAATAAGTTTGGAGCTCAACATTTTTCCGTCACGCGTAATCACTCTGTCACACAATCTTTTTTTAAATTTGTAACATGCTGTGATCCATACACAGACATCTTATAAGCCGTGACCTCTATGAAGTGGCATCTCTTTAAAAAGAACTTGAATGCCCATCTGTATCCATGAGCACGGGTTTACGTGCAAATTTGTTGTTTATCAAAAATTCAAAACTTAAAAGTAATATAAAAACTTTTCAACAAGTATTACTCACCAAATAACAACACCGCTGATACAGATATAATTAACAATCAATTTGATACCAAAATTATCAAAAACTTTAACTTCAAAACACATAAAAACTAAATTATAACCGGAGCACAAACAAAACCTTGTTTCCCCTGTTGTTGTTCTTGTTGTTTTCACTGCTTTTCGGTCACAACTGCGGACTCGTTTGAAAGTTCAATGTCAGCGTGTATTTCCCCACTCTCGTTACTGTCACCGATCACATAATTTACACCTATGTCACTCGTTTCACCACTATTATCACTTCTCACAGTAAAAAACGTATTTATTTTTTTAGATTTTGCAGCTCAATTGTATCTCTCTCTTTTTTAAGTTTTCGTTTTTGAAACCCACTCAATTTCTTAAGAGACGACATCGCAAACTAACATTAAACATGAGTCATTTAATACTTAGCTAACTAATCTAGGCGCGACACGACCACTTTCTTCCACACCAGAATAGAAACTGAGATGCTTCGCCTCCTAAATAAAATTTTGTAAGGGTTGACACAAAGATTACCGAGTTGACACTGAGTTTTACAGTTAGTTGCATTTCTTCTAATCAACCAGGCGAAAGTTTGGATGTCAGTCACAACTCCAGGAGGTCTTTTAGCTAAGCGCCAACCACCATTGCCAATACAATGTGAGAGATAATCTTTATTGGATTTTCCGCAAGTGTTTCGAACATAAAAATTGACAATGTTCCCATTCTCAAAGAAGTTTTAAATCCCTCTCAAACTAAGATCTGGCACTTGCAAGTCATATAATTAGGGGCAAGGAAGGAGTTGTGAGTGACAGATCAAAGGTTCGTCAACTATTACCAAAGTCCCCTCCCCGGAGAGGGGGCCCCATGGCCAGGCTAGCAAAAAATGTACCAAGCGTATAAATACTCTCAGTTGATTTTGTTTCTACAGTTTTACTTTGTTTTATCTTTTTCAAGTATTGCTTCATTGCTTGTATTTTACAACAAATAGGTTTTGTGCTTCTTCTTGTTTGCCATGGGGGCCCCCTAGGGGCCTGGGCCCCTGGGCACCTGCCCACTCTGCCCACCCTATTCCTACGCCACTGCATAGCTAAAGGTTTCTGGCTGAAGATATTGGAAACGAAGATTTGAGTTAATAGTCGGTAAAGCTATTCGCGATCGCAAAACTTCGATACGCCCCTAGCGGACAAAATTATCCCTAAGCTAACGGGTCTAGCGCTCTAACTGTCTGCGGATTCTCGCACAAACCATGCGGTACTAATCTCGTTCTAGCTGTTATACTATTCATTTTGAAGGAAAAACTTATAGGAAAGCGTATTTAGTTTACATGCCAATAGTCATCATAAAGGTTACTTAAAAATTATAGACCCAGTAGTTTACTTGTTATAACAATTCACGCAAAAAATCTGAAAATGAGCAAAATTTCTTATGGTTTTCTCAACTTAAATTGTTGAAAAACTGATAATCGGATTTTGACAAGAGTTCCTTTGGAACATTTACCAACAATGTAAGAAAATAAACAAATAAACTTTCTAGATAGAAAGTGCCCCGAACGAAAATTCATAGCATGCACTAACATGCAGGGTGCAGCGGTTGGACCGCAAAAGCAGCGGTTTGGGCCGTGAAACTACGCACCCTGCATGTTAGTGCATGCTATGAATTTTCGTTCGGGGCACTTTCTATCTAGAAAGTTTATTTGTTTATTTTCCCACATTGTTGGTGCATGTTCCAAAGGAACTCTCGTCAAAATCCGATCATTAGTTTTTCAACAATTTAAGTTGAGAAAACAATAAGAAATTTTGGTCATTTTCCGATTTTTTGTGTAAATTGTTATAACAAGTAAACTACTGGGTCTATAATTTTTAAGTAACCTTTATGATGACTATTGGCATGTAAACTAAATACGCTTTCCTATAAGTTTTGCCTTCAAAATGAATAGTATAACAGCTAAAACGAGATAAGTGATCAACGTTCCAGCGACCGCCACATTCGCCAGTGACGTCACTTTCAAACGTCCTTGAGATCGCGAATACAACTATACAGCCCCGGTATCCTGTGCCATTATGTTGAAGATATTGCAAACAGAAATGTATTTTGGTAAATAGGATATCTGGAAGTGTAAACCAGTTTGGGCTAGATTATTGTGATTTTCTATCACAAATATTGTATTGTATGTATTGTGTAATTGTATTTGTTTGTAATTTAAATACCCATAACGAATAAATTAATCATGTGGCAATACCAACACTTTTTTATGTTTATTGGATGATATATATTGTAACTAAACTAATTGTATTGTATATGAAGACTACGGGAATCAGGTACGCGCCAATCACACTGATGTATGTCAACTACCTACCGCAATCCACGATTTCACTCTGTAAACGTTTTCTTTAAAACGATTTAAAAATTTTACAAATTAAATCATTATACCATCTAGCTAGATAATTTAGTGCTCTCTATTATAAACGTTTCTTTATTCCAATAAATATTTCTGATTTCAAAATGTTAAATGTGCATTAATTCAGGTAAAATGTTTATTATGAATACTATTTTTTGAGACCTCAGGTAAATTATATGTGATAAGTACTGATGAAGACATAGTGATTGGGTCACCACCTATATTGTATTGTTTAACTACTGCTTATTACTCTCGGTTTCGTTGACGTGGCAATAGTTGTCGTATCCACAATATCGACGGATAGCATTTACAAGCTAATAACAGGTTTGCGAAATAAACTTGTGATCGTTTACTCAGAGCCGATCATTAATAACAATATCCTCTCAACTCGTCGTTGCACTGATTATCAGGCGATCAATGCGATGACCAATCAGAAGGAGGATTACTTGAAGGTTCCTGCAACCCATCCTGTGATTGGTCAGACGTTGTAACATCTGACAATTATATTGTGCTCTGTGCTTCTAGTAGATGTTTTAAATGCATACATCTAAGTTATTGCTTGATGTATTATTTATTCATTTGTAAAATTGTATATTACAATTGCGATGTTTTTAAACATTAATGATAATGTTATGTTACTCGTATAATGAAAATCACTAATTACAATATTAATGAACACACGCGTTTAATTGAATAACTTTTGTATTCATGTTATGTGAATAAAAGTAATGCAAAATCACGTCCTCTTCATTATGAGGTTATTGTTGATATAATTTCTATTTGATGAAGTCCATGTATATATTATAGACACGTGATCATGGATGGTGTGTAGAGCCACTTCAACTGGGTCTTACTTGTTTTCTCCGTAGAATTCACACTTCTAATTGGTAGTTGCCATGGAGAAAAATAGTTAGTTTGTGGCTAAATATTTAGCAGTCCGTCATAACACCGAGCCTATAAGGTACAATTAGTAAGCTCGGTTTAGTAACCATGGTTCATACTAACATTATATTCATCATTCGCCATGTTTGTTCGTAGAGAGTCCCTAAGTCGCTAATCGGAGTTTAAAAAGTTGGTGAAACCGGCCCTTATAAGACGAATAAAATAAAATAATACAACTTTGTTAATATTACTTATCAACGTCATTATTGATATGAACAATCTTTTGATGACGCGTGTCGGTAACGCCCAATTATTATTAATATTATTATATTATTATTATTATTATTATTATTATTATTATTATTATTATTATTATTATTATTATTATTATTATTATTATTATTATTATTATTACAGCGACGAGCATTTTGTGTATTCTGTAACTAAAGATGTGAAGAGCGAAGGGTAGTCTCTACGTCAAAAACCGCAAAAAATGTTAATTATTTAATTATATCTCAAGATTGCAACAAGAAATCGAAAATCTAAATCAACAGCGCACTGTGTTTTGGTTAGCCCTACAGACTGAATAAAATATTAACCATTAGCGTAGTTATTTTGATTATTAATTCGATAATTAGTTATTAAATGAATTATACATTAAAAACGTATTGATTATAATGTAAGTCACAACTTAGAGCATTCAGTGTGTAGGGCTTCCTAAACCACAGTGCGCTGTTGATTCAGATTTTCGATTTCGAAGCCCATTCTTGTGGTATGATTCAAAAATGAAATTTTTGCGGTTTTTGACCTTCCCTGTGAAGTACTTCAGTTCAGAGTGAAACTTGCATTTACAACGATCACTGCCAAAGGTGCGTTTCTATCGAAAATGTTGTGGTACTATGACCAGTGCCAATGTATAAAGGAAGCGGTTGCAAAAAGTACGGACATCTCGGAATTATTATATCAACTTTTGTAGCAGCGTTCCACTTATTCTGTTTTTCCATTTAAACTGTTTTCTATCAAAGCATTTACCAAGGCGTTAAAAGAACAATAAATATGAAGAGCCCGAGTTTACTATTAAAACATGTAGGTGCAGAGCAGACGACCGGGTTGGGCCAATTGGCTGAGGCCATGTCGGAACGTGAAGCCGAATAATTTGCATAACATGGCTATGTTGAACTTGATCTATAAAACCGCACTTAAACTGGAATAGCTGTTGGGTGAGGCATTGGTTGGTTACCCTGTTAAAAGCCAGGATTCATGGGGCTATATAGCTCGTATGAGAATACTTTTATATCACAGATCTTTTTATGAGCCACGCCCATGTTTAAGTTATTCCTTGATAGTTGCTTGGATCATATGTTGACAAATGGATTCTTTGTGTTGCAATAGATGTTTTACAAAGAAAAGTTGTTTCTTACAGGTAAAGTAAGAAATCAAAGGTGATCATAGATACTGTTGCGTAACTCAATCCAGCCATTTATATTGTCTTGGAGTGCCTATTACTAATACCCTTCTCATTTGCGTGAGACGGGAATATTTACAAACAGATATCACTGTAGTATTATTGATATTGCCATAACTCAGTATTCAAATGAAATTTAAAGTATGTTTGTGAAGTATTTCAATATTACTTTTCGTTGTAATCGCAACTCAAGTGTGTACACCGACTTTATTCCTGAAAGCTGTCACGGCGACAATACTCACTTTAAGCGATATGTACGTGGTTATCACTTGCTATTGACTGGTTGAGTGTTTTCCATGCGGCCCGCCACACAGTCAGCCAATAGCAAGTATTGCCAACTTTTAGGAAAAGACCCCCTGATGTGTATCTCTTCAGTTATATAGGGCGTTTGGATAGTTATAAAAGGGAATGTCCAAGGGCTGTTAATAGCAATCAATCCCAGCATTCACCTTTTGACCTAAGGACAATCCTCTGTAAAAACCTTCTGTCAGGTTTGCCGGTGCCCGGTATCGAACTGGCGACCTCTCGCGTGCTAGCGATGATCTACCTCTATGATGAACTGTAAGATGAGCGGCTAATCTAGATGATTCAGCATGGTTCAGCCAGTAAGGAACGCGAAAGGAGATATATACAAAAATAATATAGGGATGCTGGAAATGTAGGAGGGAAACAGAGAGAGAGAGGTCTTATACTAAGCAGATTTCAATTCTTTTTCTTCATTTGCTAAATGCCCATGATATTGGCAGCATAATATTCGAGCGTGGTGATGGGTACGATTTATAGATGAAGATGAAGAACAATATTGCAAATTGCCCATGCGTTATACGGGATTCGAACCCATGCCCCAAGGTGGCACAAGCTCAGGACCTGCGCCCCAACCGCATGAGCTACCGCACACTAAAAAAAAACTCTCAATAAGAACTTGAATAGTATGATCGATAGGACAACATATACACATTTGTATCACCGATAGAGGTAGCTTAGCGGTAAGAAGCGATACTTCGAGAGGGCGCCGGTTGCATTCCGGCCACCGGCAGTCCTGACTGAAGGGTTTGCCCAGTCGTAAAGACGAATGCTGGGATTGAGTCCTACTAAAAGCCCTCGAACATTTCCTTTCCAACTATCCAATTATCCTTATACCTATGGTTATAGTCACCTGAAGAGAAGCACATCAGGGAAAACTTGTATGCACCCTATGACAGGTATTTTAACGAAAAGTAGGCACATCAGGGAAAACCTGAATGCACCCTATGATAGGTATTTTAACGAAAAGTAGGCACATCAGGGAAAACCTGAATGCACCCTATGATAGGAACGAAAAATTTTTAACGAAAAATAAGGCACATCGCCCATGTGGGGAAAACCTGTATGCACCCAATGACAGGTATTTTAACGAAAACATAGGCACATCAGGGAAAACTTGTATGCACCCAATGACAGGTATTTTACGAAACATTATTATTACCAAATCTGTATCAGAGCCAAATTCGTATAGACACGTCATTAGCGGCTTTTTTTACACGTACACTCTTGCGCGCACGCTTGCGTGTCGCGTTCTTGTGCAGAGGAAAGACAGCGCGCAAAACCGTGGGTTGGAGCGCCGCGCAAAACTGTGGTGTCTAAAACTGCATCACACTCTTGCGCGCACGCTCCGCAGGGAAACGAAAGCGCGCGTTGAAGAGTGTGCGTTTAAATGCCAATCCTTTCGTCTTTATCACACTTTTGCGTGGCAAGTGGAGTGTTCGGAATGTTCAGATGATTCACGACGTTCTTTCCCTTGCAAGCTTGCTTTTACACGGACAGTTTCCATATAGGTTTCCTTTTTTTTTTTGACATAATACCTTAGGGATTAGGAGGTGGGTGCAGGTAGGTAGGAAGGAAGGGGGGGGGGGATCGGGGACGAGGCCCCCCCCCACTTTTTTCTGCGACCTATCCTATTAAGCATTTTAGGAACCAAAGGACCCAGTCGTCACGTCCCACATCCCCACATATGTTACCCAGGTAAATATTCCCCAATTAAAGTACATCTTATGTCATCGGTGAATAACGGCAGAAATACAGAGGCCTCCCGGCCCAAAGAAAGGCACAAGTCTTCCTCACAAGTAGATCTTCACATGGGTGCGGTGAGGTCACTGCCGATTAAAGCTCTCAAGATGTCTTTTCTGAGCCTATAAATCGAGAAATATCTAATATGACAACACAAATTCGAGTTCGGCGAAACGACTTCAGGGGCTGGGGCTCAGTCCAACACTCAACCAATTGTTCGCGCTCAAAATTCTTCCCCCCTCCCACTCTCTACTTCTTCACCTAGTTATCTCGCGTCAAACTTCCATTATCTTCATTCAAATCACTCTTTCAACACCAGATCAAGATCCGGCACTATACTAGCTTTTCCTATCCATAGAACTAATATTTTAGATAATTCCTTCATAATACATGCTATACGCACCTGGAATGCTCTACCTGCAGAGATAAGGGATGTTTATCATGACAATTTAGGGTTATTTCGATTAAAAACTCACAATCACTATTTTAATAAAAATTAACACTTATTTTAAATACCAATTATGGCAGAATGTACTCGTTGGTAGTTGTAATGTGACCATGCTTCCCTTAATAATGTCAATGGAAAATAAATAGAGTGAATGGGATGGATGAATGAGACGTTGATTTTTGTTAGTGTATAAGTAGGTTGGATGTAAGAGAAGGCCCAACTGGCCTCAATCCCGCCTTCAATAAAGACCATCTATCTATCTATCTTAGTAAAGAGTTCCTGCTCTCCTGGGTGGGTGGGTAAGTAAGTAGTGCAGCAACCATCCCGACGCTCACAGAAGGTTCGGCACGTCACTGCACGTTAGACCGAGGCATGAGAAACTCCTGCGCGCCTGGGTGGGTGGGTAAGTGGGTAGTCCAGCAAGCATCCCGACGCTCACACAAGGTTCTGTACGTCACTGCACGTTAGACCGAGGCATGAGAAACTCCTGCGCGCCTGGGTGGGTTGGTAAGTGGGTAGTCCAGCAACCATCCCGACGCTCACAGAAGGTTCTGCACGTCACTGCACGTTAGACCGAGGCATAAGAAACTCCTGCGCGCCTGGGTGGGTGGGTAAGTGGGTAGTTCAGCAACAATCCCGACGCTCACAGAAGGTTCTGCACGTCACTGCACGTTAGACCGAGGCATGAGAAACTCCTGCGCGCCTGGGTGGGTGGGTAGGTGGGTAGTCCAGCAACCATCCCGACGCTCACAGAAGGTCCTGCACGTCACTGCACGTTAGACCGAGGCATGAGAATCTCCAGCGCGCCTGGGTGGGTGGGTATAAGTGGGTAGTTCAGCAACCACCCCGACGCTCACAGAAGGTTCTGCATGTCACTGCACGTAAGACCGAGGCATGAGAAACTCCTGCGCGCCTGGGTGGGTGGGTAAGTGGGTAGTCCAGCAACCATCCCGACGCTCACAGAAGGTTCTGCACGTCACTGCACGTTAGACCGAGGCATGAGAAACTCCTGCGCGCCTGGGTGGGTGGGTAAGTGGGTAGTCCAGCAACCATCCCGACGCTCACAGAAGGTTCTGCACGTCACTGCACGTTAGACCGAGACATGAGAAACTCCTGCGCGCCTGGGTGGGTGGGTAAGTGGGTAGTCCAGCAACCATCCCGACGCTCACAGAAGGTTCTGCACGTCACTGCACGTTAGACCGAGGTTTGAGAAACTCCTGCGTGCCTGGGTGGGTGGGTAAGTGGGTAGTCCAGCAACCATCCCGATGCTCACAGAAGGTGCTGCACGTCACTGCACGTTAGACCGAGGCATGAGAAACTCCTGCGCGCCTGGGTGGGTGGGTAAGTGGGTAAGTGGGTAGTTCAGCAACCATCCCGACGCTCACACAAGGTTCTGCACGTCACTGCACGTTAGACCGAGGCATGAGAAACTCCTGCGCGCCTGGGTGGGTGGGTAAGTGGGTAGTCCAGCAACCATCCCGACGCTCACAGAAGGTGCTGCACGTCACTGCACGTTAGACCGAGGCATTAGAAACTCCTGAGCGCCTGGGTGGGTGGGTAAGTGGGTAGTTCAGCAACCATCCCGACGCTCACAGAAGGTTCTGCACGTCACTGCACGTTAGACCGAGGCATGAGAAACTCCTGCGCGCCTGAGTGGGTGGGTTAGTGGGTAGTTCAGCAACCATCCCGACGCTCACAGAAGGTTCTGTACGTCACTGCACGTTAGACCGAGACATGAGAAACTCCTGCGCGCCTGGGTGGGTAAGTGGGTAGTTCAGCAACCATCCCGACACTCACAGAAGGTTCTGCACGTCACTGCACGTTAGACCGAGGCATGAGAAACTCCTGCGCGCCTGGGTGGGTGGGTAAGTGGGTAGTCCAGCAACCATCCCGACGCTCACAGAAGGTTCTGCACGTCACTGCACGTTAAACCGAGACATGAGAAACTCCTACGCGCCTGGGTGGGTAAGTGGGTAGTTCAGCAACCATCCCGACGCTCACAGAAGGTTCTGCACGTCACTGCACGTTAGACCGAGGCATGAGAAACTCCTGCGCGCCTGGGTGGGTGGGTAAGTGGGTAGTCCAGCAACCATCCCGACGCTCACAGAAGGTTCTGCACGTCACTGCACGTTAGACCGACGCACGAGAAACCCCTGCGCGCCTGGGTGGGTGGGTAAGTGGGTAGTTCAGCAACCATCCCGACGCTCTCAGAAGGTTCTGCACGTCACTGCACGTAAGACCGAGGCATGAGAAACTCCTGCGCGCCTGGGTGGGTGGGTAAGTGGGTAGTCCAGCAACCATCCCGACGCTCACAGAAGGTTCTGCACGTCACTGCACGTTAGACCGAGGCATGAGAAACTCCTTCTGCCTAACATTGACGAAATAGCGCAGATAGTAGCCTAGGAATAACAGATCCCTCTACAGGAGACATGTTAGGTATAGAGTGTGAGAATAGTTTAGACTTTAGATGGAAGAGCCAAGTAGAACTTAATCCCAGTATTCACTGTTTGACTGAAGAAAACCTTGGAATAAACTTTTAGTCAGATTTGCACCAGTGGCAAAACCTGACAGCTGGGAACTTGCCGAATGAGTATATACCGGTAAAGATATCTGTACCGAGAAATAATTTAGATAAATGTGTCGTAGGACGCTTGCGCAGGGATAATACATGTCCCTCTTTAGGTGATATATATATATATGTTATTCTGTAGGTTTTCGCGAACTGAAGAAGATGTAGTACTAGGTTCTCGGGTTGCTGTCCACGTAACTTGCTCTCTAGACACTGGTTGCTGGCCCAGAAATGGGCCATTGTCATTGTCTCGACGTTTCGGCAAAATCGCATTTGCCATCTTCAGGATGATCCGTTGGTTTCAGAAGCTGAGAACCGAATGGTTTCCCCTCTGGTGTGTCCATTCTTTTATACCTAGCTTGGTGTGCTGTTATTGGCTCGCTAGGAGACCGATTCCGATTCATTTCTGGGCCAGCAACCAGTGTCTAGAGAGCAAGTTACGTGGACAGCAACCCGAAAACCTAGTACTACATATATATATATATATATATATATATTTATATATATAACTAGTAACTAGTACAACTAGACATTGCGGTATTTGGAATAGTTGGAAAGGATTGTCCAAAGGCTGTTAGTATGACTTAATCCAAACATTAGCGTTTATCTAAGGAAAACCTTTGAAAAACTGATGCATGATTACCGGTGGCCGGTACCGAACCAGGGACTTTCCGAATTATAGTCTCATGCATTACCACTAAGCCACCTTTATCACTTCTCCATCCACAAACACGAAAAGGCTTAAATTCACAAAAGTGTGTCTACGACTCGTTGCAACCAATTGCGTACGTATGATACGTTATGCATGTCACTAACAGGTAAAGATTGGAAGTCAAACTTATTATTATTTTATTAAGTATTTATTTGCAACAGAAAATTATTCCACTAGTGCAAATAAAATATATGAACTTATCAATTAACAATCTAGAAACTAACTAAATTAAACACAAATTTAAAACTAATAACAAACATCACTTCAATATGACTGTAGACTATAACTAGGAAGTTGCGTGCAGTGAAGACTCGGTTCGGAATTGGATTGCTAGAACCGTTGTGAGTACTCACCGCTAGAACTACGTAGGGGGGCTGGGATTTTTGTGAAATCTGGCACGTGACCGTGATAGACCAACACATATTATTCCATTATTCCATGCACAGTTGCTGTAGAGTTGGTTCTTCTTATGAAAAATAGCTTGTAATAAAACAATTCCATAGCAACAAATCCTGTACTGAACTTGACTCTTGACTGTACATACGGCCCTAATCTTCCAATAGAACTCGCTCGTGATCAAGGAGTTTATTTGCTCGTGATAAGGAGCTGGGGTCTACAAATGGCCTCTGTAAGAAGAGGGTAGGTAAACACGCATGGTAGTTCTTTCTTTACATTCTCAACGTACAAAGTATAAAAAAACGAGGAAATGGAGTGATTTATTGTACAGTTACCTATGGTTTTAGGATGACATGAGCATTATAATTATTATCTGCAAAAAATATAATAATAATTCACGAGTTGCAGATTTCGACAGAAAATTAACTTTCCATATAACAATCTTGTACGCACAGAGATTTAATTTCAAAATTACCTTTATGAGGTTGATTCCGGCATACTTTTTGTGTTCCGTCGAAGCTGTGTGTGCACTTTTAAGGAAATGTTTAATCTACTCTGATGCAGTAGAATAAAATTAATATATATATAATATATTGTTCATGATGACAGGAACATATGCACTGGCCGAGGTGGAATATAAATATAGTCAACAGTTTTTGAGAGCCATATTTTAAATGATCCATCCATTACGTTTATAAGAACACATTCAATCCTATCTTCTTTCATCCCGATCATGTTGAGGAACAGAAGAGTAAATATATGCATGAAACTGTGGAAATATATGCATGGGTACAGGCAGTACAGTAATATGTGAGTTACAGATTTAAATTATCATTAAAATTACCATTCTTAAATATGTCTCGTACGATCGTCTGACTAAAGAAATCTTCGACCTTCAGTCAGGATTACCCGAGGAGGGATTCGAACCGGTTTCCTGTTGTGCCTGCAGTCTGGCGTGCTGGCATCCGATTGGTTGAAAAGATGCCATGGTTGAAAAGGTGTTGATAATCAAATTATCATCGTTTAGCTGCAGTATTAGGACTATAAATAAATTTAAAGTAGGTATAAATTGTAAGAGAAAAAGTTAGTTTATTTATACATAAAAATGCATTAATTATTGTGCGAACAGGTTCATACTTCTGCCGGCAATGACGTCATCATGGATTAGTGCATTGAACACACAACGTTGCTCGCTTATACACGCATACAACTGCAAACAGTAATTGAGACACTACTTTATCATTGTAAACTGATGATGCCTAGTTCTGATCGCCTACCTCTTGGCTTCCTACCCACAACCACTCCAGCGTGTCTACGTTAGCCCCTTCTCACACATTATTTTCTTGTCTTGTAGTAACAGATTTTCTACGATATGTTACGTTCCAATTTCTATCATTTTCATGTGACAGTAGACACACTCTTAGTGGCGTATCTAGGAATTGGGTAAGGGTGGGGAGGTTTCAACCCCTATTATAAAGAGCGGAACCTAAACATAAGTGGCGGGTGACGGTGTGGAGGGCTTGCCCTCCAGACAAAATTTCTTGTCAAGGTAATTTTGATGCATATCTATGTGTTTCACAGCGGCAAACTGAAACGAAATTTCGAAGTTTCTGCGTGTATTTTTAACAAAAACTATTGTTTTAGTATTTAATACAAACATATTGTTTTTATTGAAAGCTAACCGGTCATTTTGCAATTTTTTCTTTGCGAAAGGGGGGTTTTGTTTCCCCCTTCCCCGCTTGGATACGCCACTGCACACTCTTCTTTTGTGACCGCATCATTCAGGCTATACTGTATCTATATTCTATATATGGAATTCATTGCATACACATCAAAATAATCCATTTAGCAACTTCATAAACCTGATTCACTCCACACACAGCGGGCTTAGCACTGAGCCACCAGTCGTAACATTATAAATTAAAATCGGCATTATACTGAAAAGAAAATAACGCAACAAAATGATTGTCATTATTTTATAAAACCATTCTTTAATATAATGGGTGGCATTTCAATGTCCAGTTATTTTATTATTTATCATTTAACTTGTTTTCACCATAGCAACCACCAAACAAAATGCACCAACATGACCCAACTTTACACTTTTCTCGAGAAATCCTTTTTACTCATGGCGGGATCCTATTCCCTCGTAGTCTTATGTTAGTTTTTAGCATTTACCCGTTTAATTAATTAAGAAGATAATTATGGCCGACAAAGTGCTACTTTATCCTATTACACGGCCACTATCTAGTCGTATGCAATATGTTTTTGTTCATTACATATTAAAGGGATAGCTAGTACCGGTAGTAGAATTATCCACCCACTGCCAATCTAAACTAATATTTTATAATATGGTTCTCTCGTTCTCGTATGTATAGCAAATGCTCTCTAGTTAAAATGTGTCATTCGCGATGTGAATACGGCTAACGGGATAGAGGAATGAAGTTGTTTTTGCTAAATTGTTATTGTTATCGACTATAGTAAGACTCCTAGTTAAAACGACATTCATAATATAATATTTCATTGTGGTTGTTAGTGTGAAGAAACTATTAAAGTTTACAGCTATAGCATTCAAAAGCGTTATTATTGTATCTAAATGAAGTCCGTACTGTAGTATCGCTCACCTTGAATTTGATTTCATTTATTCATCTTTCCTTTGTTAGTACATTGTACATTAAATATAGCAGTATTTACTGTTTCTCTATACATACACATCATAATAAACCAATATTATACCCTAGTTTGATAGCCCATAATATATGTGTTACCTATTTGTATAATTTACAAGTTAAATTCCAAGCTAAACGATTGTTCAATAATTATTATCTGTGGCTAAGTACCATCCTATATTTGCACCACTTATGATTAAGTAACCCACATGGCTTGGATAAACCGATAGCTTTCAATTGATGTACTTTATTCGTTTTTACGCAGTAGAAAACCTAAACAAAAATTAAAGAAAAAAATTGCAATTTCTATGTTCGAAGCGAGCGTCTCCACTAGACCTTTATGGTATTTCGTTTTTTTTTTTTTTTTTGTATGACTGTCGATAGTGGTCGAACGGAAAGTCCGATCAAGTTGAAATTTGGACCATCCACACCATCCACAAGCCTCGATGTGGATTGAAGGTGTTTATAAGTTTTGTGGCAAAATCGTTCCAAAAGTTCCAAAGCTACACCTTGTCACCATAGTTACTAGAACATATTTTTCTGGAGTAAAATGGCGGCAAAATATGAGGTAGACATATTTTTATAAAGATTTTTCCGGCCACGAATATGTTCATTTTATGGTGATCTGATAAGTACTGGTAAAGTTACTCGAAAATATTTTTCTGCAACAGTAACGGCAAAATGTGAGGTGACTATATATTAGTAAATTTTTGTCCGGTCACGAATTATAAACGCGATCTGATACGTATTAGAAGCAGACATTACATTTCTATTGCTGTCAACAAGTGTTAATAACGGTGGCGGGCCGCGGCGAAAACACTAGTATAGACAAAATGAAAAGGAAAAATCTTAGCAACGCACACTGCACGACGTCCAACAATGTTGGGAAGTATAATAGCTATGGAAATTAGAAAATCAAAAATGTTTACAATTTGCATTCTTGTATTGTTGTTAATTGTTGTTTTTATTAGCTTTGAAAACTTTTCGTCAGAAAGTTCGTAGATATGGACGCGCTCGTTTATACACGCGTCAAACAGAGCGTTTTCTTAGTTAATAAAACCACGCCATTTTCCACCGCGCAAAAGCGTTTCCACACCTCCATATCATTATGGAATATCGGCCTATTAACGTGTATGGACCGAGGCCAGGCTATCCATCCATTACAATACGGTGTGCACAACCTTGTTGGTTTCTTTACAAAAAAACAAACGCAAAATAATAAACCCCCGCCAAACAAAACACATGTATTTATATGACGCTGGACTTCCGGCAGGTATGTTGCTGCACGATTATTTGTAAAATATCATTCTGTGTCACTGGATTTAGGTTGATTATCGAGATATTCATATGATGTAATTGAAATAATGTAGCAATCACTGTGAATACAATGCTAGGGTGGGAACATATAGACCAAACAAAACATCCCAACAGGTCTGGTGCTACACGCTATGATAGCTTCCGAATACTAATCCAACTCAATTTAGTGTAATAGGCAACACAAGTCCTAAGTAAAAACGAAATTTTTAAATAGGTTTAATTTGGTCGCATTCATTGAAGTTTCAACTCGGGGATCTGAAACGCGTTGATTCAGTAGACGTAACAAACCAATCGCTGAGGCGGTGAGCGTACACAGACACAAACCATGACGTCAAATCCCATCAACATGGCGGCGGCTCGTTTTTCGCGCCCTTTTATTTATCGTTACCAAACCAATTATTTTGAGGCATAGACTTATCCGTTTTTCAAAATTCAAAGACACAAAATTATTAAATGAGAGACAAGGTACTTAAAAATCGATTTAAATTTTCATACGCTTGTTCCCTACAAAGTTTATTTCATTCGTTACATACATTACAATCGTAGCAATGACTTTTATAAATATACTCATTAGCATTAACTTTGAAGTTTAAAATTAATTGTTTAGCTTATTATTACGAACTGTAATTCCGGCATGAATCATTTTTCAATATCTTATAGACTATAGTAGATGTATGGTGGTCTAGGGTCTAGGCAAGTGCCTTGATATGATCTAGAACTCTAGATTCATAACGACAACCAGAAATCACATTATGGATGTATGGTCACGGATTTTAACCGTTTCCGCCAAATATAATACAGAAGACAATTCAATTCAAACACAACCCTTCTATAAACCTACTTTGATTCAACTAATGAAAGCCCTTGGTGCATTGCTTTGGTAAATATCAAATATACCCAGGGCGTTAGCGTCGTAGATGATAATACTATTACACGTGCTCTCGCGCGCACTGCTCTTATAGTCGATGTAAGAATTTGTATTCTTAGACGATCAACCAGCAACATTATTACATTCAACTGCGACCCTCCAACCAAAGTGTTAGCAGAAATTTATCTTTCAAATGGAAGAACTCGGATGAGTTCTTCCAAAGTAAGTGGTCTGTACAATAAAGAAACAAGTAAGTTATGTATTATAATATTGCACATATGGTGATGAAGTGGGTTTAACATATCGAGATATAATGTACACAAGCTCTAAGATTTTAACTTACGCCGCCATCTTGTAAAAAAATTATATGTTTATTATAAAGTTTATTATAAAGTCAACACGTGCAGGACGAGCCGGAGGTGGCAATAGTTCCTTGCCTCTCTATGGCTACTATAGTGGACCCAAGATTACTTTACACCTGCTTTCGTCACATCCGGGGCAGTCGTAGCCAACCAGCGAACCGTCCGAGACACAACCGGGCCAATACCGATCGCTGATTGGCTACGAATCAGTCGCCTGTGACGAAAGCATGTGTAAGGTAGTCTTGGGACAACTATAGTAGTGTAGTAATATGACTGTTTATTTCATTACAGAAAGAAATTGTTTGATCTTCTGCTAAACAAAAATATACACATGTTTGTTTAGATGAGTGTTAGCTCGGGTCTTGGTCGTATTCGTGCGACAGACGCGAGTAGGCCTACCCATGTTTGGGGTGGAGGAACACGGCCATCAAAATAGACGCTGACGACAACCACGATATTGCAACCAACGCCCTACGTAATAAAATAGTCGGTCAGTGTTATGGAGTGATATTTGAAATGAAATGGGCGCCTGTTTATAACGTGCATTCCGTGAGGCCAATATGTTTACTGCTTGAAGGACGGACTCTTCTCTCCTCTCCCTCGCCCAAACCCATGCTCCCGTTTCCCGTAAGCAACTGGCGGAGGAAATCAATTTGAATTTATGAAGTTACTATCAACTCAGTTACAAAAACTGCTTTTCATTGGGGGCATTATACCATTATTATATGCTTGGTTGGTGACGGGTGTGAAGTCCCGCTTGCATGGCATGGTATGGCATGAGGCATGGAATTGCATGGCTTTTCAGGTTGCATGTTATTGAAAATTATAAAATATATTATTTTTTTAATTGTTTTTACAAAAAGAAAAGAAAAAGTAAAATGGAGTATGCATGCATTTGATAACGTAAACTTTCATGCCGGGTTTGGATGTGTTCAGGTTAGTTGGGGTGTGCTCTGCTCTGGCGTTATATTATGACGTAATATTAATTATGTTAAACAGTCCATCACCGATGCAATGATCAGCAATATATTATAATCAAATGAGCTAAGTGATGAATACATTAAACCACGCATTAATTAATTCCTTGTTGGCGTGTTCAGTTACTGCAACCGTCGAGGTGAGAGTACAATGACAT
>OX246737.1:63691501-64014001 GCA_945910005.1 Isoperla grammatica
CAGCGTTGTATTTGTGCTGTGACGGAGGGAAAGGGTTTCGTGAGCCCACTCCACTTCAATGAGTTCGTCAAATGAGGCGGTGTAAGAATTATGATAATTCTAACGTTGCGGCGGTTGATATGATCAGGGTGTACAGACAGTATTTAGAAAAGGGTGCAAAATGTATTGCGTTAGGATGGAATAAAAAATTTTCATATTACATCTACTTATTTATACACACTTAGACCATACATTTATCAATTCAGAATTTTTATTTGCGTAGCGTTTTTAAGATACAAGCAAGAACTCCCTCTGGTTTATTTCAGCTGGCCATTTATTTTGTATTCGGTTACAAAATGAAAATCTTTTTCGAGTTCTTGTATTACCGGCCAAATACGGTAGTTAAGCCGTTCCAACCTCTCCTTCAATTTGTACTTAATTAATTAAGTAAATAATTTGTATTTCTACTTAGTAATAGTAGGTTGGATGTAAGAGAAGGCCCAACTGGCCTTAATCACGCCTGAAAATAAAGACATTTTTCTATCTATCTATCTATCTTTCCTCCGCTGGAATGAAAATGGTTCTCATTTTTTATCTGGCTACGTCGCACTTTGAGATCAGACTAATCTCCAAACAATGCTCGGCGCATCAATCAAACATGTCTTTACGTGACGGACGCTCAGTTGGGTTCTGGAGTATTCACATCAAGACGGCCTCAACGGACTGGAATTGACTCCAACTCTAATCCATGCCATGCATGGAAATCAATAAACCCACATTTAGTGGCGGCATATTTACTTACTTACTTACTTACTTACTTACTTACTTACTTACTTACTTACTTACTTACTTACTTACTTACTTACTTACTTACTTACTTACTTACTTACTTACTTACTTACTTACATACTTTCTAACTTACATTATTACTTACCTACTTTCTTATCTACTTACTTACTTACTTACTCACTTGCTCACTCGCTTACTTACTTACTTACTTACTTACTTACTTACCTACTTACTTACTTACTTACTTACTTACTTACTTACTTACTTACTTACTTACTTACTTACTTACTTACTTACTTACTTACTTACTTACTTACTTACTTACTTACTTACTAGAGTGCAATTCTAATTGGAGCTTTGCTGGTAACGCAAATAGAAATAATACAGGCGGGGCGGCATATTATCGAAGCACAGACGGCATACTGTACAATAAGAGGAAGCCTGGCTGGTATTTGTTTTCGTTTTTGCTATCCACAAAAGCTGTGAATTGATGGTGAACATCATTCAAAATTAAAATTATTATTGGTGAGTTTTTCGTTCGATATTTTGAGGTGTATACCTGCAGGCTAGAATACAAATATGTATTGAGTGTTTAGTTTGTTTTAAAAAGTATACAAAACAGTTTTGTACCACAAATTATACAACACACGAATATAAAAGGGGAATTAGAAATTCGTTTACCGAGGCAACTAAGAACAAAATTAGTTGGACTCTTTGTTTCGACAAGCGATCCAACATGGCTACTAGGCCTAGACTCATGGAATAAACGTGCGTCAAACACCTCTGGACTAGTGGTAAAATCAAACCAAATAACTCAAACTACACAATTAATAGATAAAGCCACGACTATTCTATCGACTGATAACCGTAAGTGTTCAACATACTTGTTTTCTAAGCACAATCTACGTTTTGTATAGTTCTGAACAGTGTAAAAAGCAAGGTTATGTAACACGAGTGACCAGTGTGAAGCTAGAGCCAAAGTCTCTACAAATAGTTATTTTACCGACTGAGCCGGCAAAATAGCATTCCACTGCGAGAGCGATACCAACGAATATCACGTTACAGACTGCGGCACCGCATCCACAAACAGTTAGGTAAATTCCCTAAAGATGGCTCCCGTGTCAGCTTCTGACTTCAAAAGTTTTCAGAGCAATATTCTTGATAAATTTCAAGGCTTTGAAGCTAAACTTGCTGACTTAACGACCGTGCCTCAATCAGACACAACATCCAACGAAACTAACGATGCCATAGCCGTGCTGACTGAAGACTTTTTGCAGTTCAAGAAATCGGTGCTTGAGCAAATTTCCCAAATCGCAAACGATGTGCAGGAAATCAAGGTGATACAAGAAGAGCAGAGTGTAGCAATTGACAACCTGGAACAATACAGCAGGCGAAACTGCCTCTTAATTCATGGGGTCCCAGAAAGTGATAATGACAACGTGCTCAACAAAGTAGTGGAACTATTCAGTACAAAACTCAACCTTCAAATACCACACCACGTACTCGACCGCGCTCACCGTATTGGCGGTCAAAGCGGCAAGAGGCCAATCATTGTTAAATTCACCGGCTACCAGCCCAGAGACGCGGTGTGGCGAGCTAAACGTGCACTAAAGGGGACTGGTATAGTCATCACTGAATCCCTCACCAAACGCAAACAAGACATATTCAAAAACACGCGGGAAAAATACGGAAAGCACAATTGTTGGACTGTGGATGGCAGAGTATATGCTATCAACGAAGCTGGCAGAAAAATAACCATCAATTTGAATTGAACAAGTAAGCAGAGGTGGATGCATAACCTGCATTTTAGTAGATCTGAGACTGATATAGTAAACCTAGCACGTATTAGGTGTGATAGGATATTGTATGAATTGTTTTTTTTTGCTTTTCCCTTTTGAAATTGCATTAAGTTCTTTAGGTTATTTCTTAGTTTTTAGTTTGTACGTCATAATATTGTATACTTAGGCTAAAGTACCAAAATAGCTAAATAACACGGTGCTAATACTAGGTAAAAATAGGCATACATACCATACAGGCATACACGCAGGCCCGGCTTAAGGGTAAAATCTCGTGTACGCGGGAAGTGAAAATGCCGCCTATAATGTTATATTTTCTCTTACAATAGCATGTTGATAATCACCTATTTTAAAGATGAGATAACAAGAAACTTCAAAAGGCTTTTGTATTATTTTGCTAAAGAAAACTGCTCGGGGATTATTCATGCCCTAATTGTGAGGAATAACTAGATAGAATGGTCACGGGAAGTTTGAGCGGACTCATCCCTTAGCATCCACCCTAACGATGGTAGAAAATATTGGCAAAACTTGATTATGATTCCCAGTGGTGGGTATCGAACCAGTAATCTCCTGAACCAGAGTCTCGCGCGTTACACATTGATGTATGAAAAATTTGGTGCGAAGGAAGCAACAACTATGCATGTGCAACTATTTATGTGTCATCAGCGAGTTATTTTATGAACTACTTGAAGGGGTTGGTCTGCTTTTTCAACTGGTTGTGTTATTTTAATATTTTACTTGGCAAGCACAATTAGTATTATGCTCCTTTAGAAGAAGTTATTGAATTCTGTGTAATACATAAAAATAAAAAAAATAACAAATATATACGTAATAATAATATTTAACACATAATTATGCCAGGCTATAGTTTGAATTGATATACACGTTACATAATTCGTATTTGTATATGCCTACAAAACACTTCTAAAACATAATATACTGTCTAAAATTACCTAATGCAGCTTGTACAACTTAACAAGAAAAAATGTGATTTTCCGATAAATGTTACGAAAGTTACTGAGGCGTGCCCTGCTTTCTAAAAGAGCGTAGCAAGGCAAAAGTCATCATCCTGGCCCGCCCTCCCCGAGTACACCCCTCACCTATATCACGAGTATTCAGGAGGCCGTCATCCCGAATGTCTGCCATCTCCGTCCCGTCATCCTCGCCCTCGAGATCGTGCTCCGCGTCGGCTTTAACGTGAGACTCATGTTTGTCGGCGCCCCCTCCCCCCCCCCCCCCCCCACCAACGATCAACCATTTTGACATTGTACTCTTTAAAATAAGAGCTTCTTCTGCCCAAGCTTTTTGTTTTTTGCCGTCTCCCATCCCGAAGATTATTTACGTTTTCTATCCATGTATGCACTTATTAAATTGAAGAAAAACACATCCTACTCAAGCAAAGAAACAACATAATGCAATAGTGAAGAGTGATAACTGACTAGCACAGGTTGCGGGTCTTGGAAACACGTGTATAACGCCTATTTAGGTACAAATTTGCCGCCTGTTAGTTTCGGAATATTTCGCACCTGCACCTCATGGAACATATCAACCCTTCAATAAAGCGAAGGATGAATGGAGAATGAGTGTTGGGTAAAGCCATCGTATTTGAAAAAAAAAGCACGTAGTTCGTTAATAGCCTCATTGGACCAAACCACAGTCTCCAAGCCTCCAAGGTGTATATAAGGGATGTTGTACAATAAAACTTGTAATAAGTTAATGGCACGCTCTTTGCTAAAACCCGTCATGTACAATGTGTTATTACCTTGTAACTTTAAAATGTTCTATTCAATCCTTGTCTTAAATTATATTTTACACAGGCGGCACTTCTCCGAAGTGCCGCCTATGCAATTGTGCCGCCGTACGCGGTCGCGTACGTCGCTTACGCCTAAAGCCGGCCCTGCATACACGTTTAAATATCTTTAAAGAAATCCGTACAAGAAACTAGAAATTAACATCTTACATCTTAAATATTAACACCCATGAGGTTTAATATAATCGGAGATGAACAGTATGATACTTTATTATTTCCTACCACCTTTGAGCTTCGAGAAGCTTATAAAATAATAAATGGACTAAAAATATTCCATCTAAATATTCGAAATATTACAAAACATTTTGATGAACTAATTACGCTCTTACATGACACAACCATCCATTTTGACGTTATTATATTAACCGAAACACAACTCAAATACACCAATGATCTCTTTAACATAACAGGATATACAACACATCACTTCACATCTAAATTAACAACACATGATGGTATAACTTTATTAATAAAGAATGATACCATACAATTACTTACTATTAATGCCACTTGTGAAATAACTCAAGCAAATGCAGTAACCATACACCTCACTAAATGCAATGAAACGTTCTCAATTCTAGCAATATACCGCTCACCATCCAGTGATGTAAACATATTTATTGATGAAATCACCACTCAACTTACTACTTTAAATAGTGTTTATAACTTAATAGTGGGCGATATCAACATAAACATATTGCCAGATGAGCACAAACAGTCTCAAATAGCAGACAGCTACTTAAATTCACTATATGCTCATGGTTACGTATCATATATTAATAAACACACTAGAGTTAATACACAATCAAAGAGTTGTATTGATCACATATTCATAAAAACGAAACAGACTAATGGATGTGTTGCAAACATCCTGCAGTCGGCTATCACTGATCACTATCCAATCTGCTTTGGCCTGTTTATAGATACACAATCACCAAATGCAAAAAATTCCTCTAGTTTGCAAGTAATACAAAAGAAAATTCATTTTGAAAATTTAAAAGAACGACTAGAAAATGAAACTTGGTGCACAGTTCTAAATATAAAAGATCCGAATAGAGCAGCAAAAACATTTACTGAAACTCTTACTGCGCACATAGCAGCGGCCAGCACAGTGAAGAAGCTGAATCCTAAAGTGCGAGCTCTCCAACCGTGGATAACTGCAGGACTAATTAAATCCATCCGAACACGTGACAAACTAAGTAGGCAATCCCTTAAAAGTCCTAATAACGTAACATTAAAACTAGAATATAAACGATATAGAAACTTTCTTACTAAACTAATTAGGGAAACGAAAAATCAATATTATAAAAATGAAATTGAAAATGCTAAACAAAATCCTCAAAAAATCTGGAATATCATCAATGAAGTCACAAATAAACGCAGAACTAAAAATCTGATCTCTGAAATTTTAGCCAGGCAAGGTCTTGTATCGACCAAAAATGATCCTAAAGCTGTAGCAGACACATTTGTTGACTACTTCAGTAGTATTGGTAAGAAAATGGCAGATGAAATATCGAATAAGACACACCCCAAAAATCCAACTATTACTACAGACATTCATTACCAACAAAATTCAATATTTCTTAAACCAGTGAGCGAATCTGAAGTAGCTAAGTATATCGATGAGTTAAAGTCAAACTGTGCCTCCGGCATTGACCACATACACTCGTCTACACTACAACAAATAAAATCACACATAACAATGCCACTAGCCCACATAATAAATGCAAGTTTTTGTACAGGCACATACCCAGATTGTTTTAAAACGGCTATTATCACCCCTATATTCAAAACAGGTAATAAATTGCATACAACAAATTATCGCCCTATATCACTACTGAACAACATCTCAAAGATTCATGAAAAATGTATAAAACATCGCATATATGACTTTCTAGACAAACATAACATTTTATCGCAAAATCAATATGGCTTCCGTACTGGGCGGGGAACTAACGACGCCATATTAAAACTAACGACGGATATCCATTCTAGAATTGACGAAAAAGACAAGACCGTGGCTATATTTCTCGACCTAGCTAAAGCCTTTGACACCGTCTCCCACCCATTACTACTAAATAAATTAGACAGATACGGAATCAGAGGTAATGCACTAAAACTAATAAGTAGCTACTTAACAAATCGGGAGCAATATGTTAAAATTAGCGACACCCTAAGCAAACCAGAAATGATTGAATACGGAGTCCCTCAAGGTACAGTTCTTGGCCCACTTCTGTTTATCATCTTTATTAACGATTTATGCAACATGAAAATTAATGGAATCATAACCACATTTGCTGATGACACCGTATTGCTCTTCTCCAGCTATTCGTGGATCAATGTATACAAGATAGCTGAAGCTGAATTAAACAAAATTATGAAATGGCTTGAAAATAACCTTCTAACACTTAACCAAGAAAAAACGTTATTCATGACCTTTGCACCAAACAAAGCTGAGCAATTAGATCATATTAATTGTAACATAAAATTACACGCGAATGACTGCATAGGTAGGGCCAGACTACATTGTAGTTGCTTTAATCTAACCAAAGTAAGTTACGCTAAATACTTGGGTATCACAATTGACGAACATTTAAAATGGGACAAGCATATCAATATCGTCACAAAAAAAGTACGAAGCACTCTTCCCAAATTCTACTTACTTAGAAATATTCTTTATACAAAAACACTTCAAGTTGTCTACTATGCTATTGTGCAATCTATCATTCAATATGGGATCATTGGCTGGGGAGGCACATATGACTCGCACATAAATCCACTCTCAATAATACAGAAACATGTTATTAAGGTTATGTTAAAAAAGCCCTTCCTTTACCCGACTAATCTGGTGTTCTCTGACAGCGGCTTCCTAAATGTAAGAAAAATATATCTGAAATATTTACTTAACCACAGTCACAAAATATTCCATAAGTTAAAAACTGAACCTCATCGACATGGAACGCGAAATCAAATACAATACAAATTGAATATTCCTAGAACCCGTCTCCACATGACGCAGAGGCATGCGCTTTTCCTTGGTCCTAAAGCCTATAATGATATTTTACCCTTAAACATAAGATCCACTAAATCGGTAGATAAATTCAATTTACTGCTTAACAGATGGTTAATTCAATGTCCCAATGAAACTATAAATAACACAATCAACCTTAAAGTAACTAGAAAAGTCGGTTGGTACTCGCATGATTAACAATGGTTTAATGCAAACATGCTTGTTTAAAATACATCCTAGAACACTGTATGAATAATTGTTGTACTTTTCATTCTCTAGATAAATTAACAATAAATTAATATAAAAAGTGTATTGGTGTATATGCATGAATAAATCATGAAAATTGATTTTTTAGTATGTTGAGTAAAGCTACTAAAAAACAAAAATTGCATTTGGTCTGCCATATTAATGTAATTAATAATTAACAATAATGTAACTTCAACCAGAGAAATCGTGAAACAGTAGAAATAAGTAATACAAAATATTTTCAACTCAAATTCTGTTTTTAGTTTTAGATTAATTTTATATGAATGCTAAAGATGTAATGAAAGAATATTGTGAATCTTGCATTCTGTTTCTAGTCTTAGGTTAAATTTAAGTAAACATTAATCTAAGTGAAATCATTATTTTTCTATAATATTGTAAAATTATGTACAACTAACCTAACTAGACTAAATCCATAGCCAGAGGAACTGCTACCCACCCACAAGTGAAATCTTCTGTGGGTAGTAGCCTCGATTACCAGTTTAAAGTGTCAATACCTACTGTACCATTCATCCTCACCACCTATTGTATATTGTACTGAACCGATGATAATGTGCAATTATACATCTTCAGTACATGTACTGTTATATGACTGTATGTACACAATGATCAAATGGAAATAAAATTGAATTGAATTGACATAAAACCTTTTTGGTGTAAGTAGGCCTATAGGCACCCATGTTTCGAAACCTACTGAAGTTGTATACGAGCAGTTCAGGCGATAACAAAAACTATGCAAATTCTTATGCTAGAGTTTACTTAGCATTGAGAGTGGTTTAGAAATTGCTAAATTGTCAAGGTTAGCAGTGGTTTCGTGTACGTCGAGTAGCTAAGTAAATAAACAGGAAAGCAAACTTGTCAAGTAAGACTGTGGTGTCACGTAAAATACTGTGTACGCCTACGTTGGTGTCACGTAAAATACTGTGTACGCCTACGTGTTAGATTTAACTGTTTCAATTGACACCATTCGCAGAAGAAACTTAATAATCGTTATAATATTTAATAGCGCATGAAACATTGCGAGTTGCGTGTACAAAAAAATCAAAAAAATAAAAATATCGTCATCACACTTCTGTTTTTCCTCGCAATATTTAATTTTTGCGGACAAATCTTTGCGTGGAAAGTTTTGATAAAACCTGGTTACGGCGATCGATCACGATAATAACTAACAATGTGCATTATGCAAACTGTTGATCGCAATGGCCGTGGCGATAGTTGGCTTAAATCTGATAGGTTGCTGTTGGAATGAATTGCCTTGTATCATCGCTCGGTCCGACATAATGAGCCCCCACCTCATCCATAGCCAACAACAACAACCACAACAATAACAACTTCACGACTGCATCTATCAGGATGCCATCATATTTCTGCATGGTTTGTTGGTCTAGTGGATTTATTCCTGCAGAAGGTCCAGTGTTCGATTCCCGGGTTTGATCTAAATCTATTATTATATACATGTGATAATGGTGTACATCTAACGGTGACCCTTAATAGCAACGAAACACATAATAAGTGGTAAATAAAATAAATGTCTCCCACTGAAAATCAGTCCTTGTAACTAAAAACTTAAGTGGTTAGACTATTATTTTAGTTATTTTTAACCCGTATAACGCGAAAGGTGGTTTAGCATCACTGCTAGGGGTAGTCGCACCATGCATGAATCGCCCACACAAGACTGTATATTAATTTGTGTCGGTATCTGTACCCCTTTATGACTATGCACTGACATGTATCTGTATCTGAATTTGTCTCTTGTATCTGCACTTGCATGTGTCTGTCTGTCTGTCTGTCTGTCTGTCTGTCTGTCTGTCTGTCTGTCTGTCTGTCTGTCTGTCTGTCTGTCTGTCTGTCCGTCCGTCTGTCTGTGTGATTGACCGTGTGTTTATCTCGCGTGTCCGCATTTGGCGTTGTCCATGCGTTGTCTCTGTTTTGTCTGTATTCGACTTTGTGTTTGTATCGCTTGTGACCTGTAGGTTTTATGTTCTCTCCTCCGGGCTAGAAAATATATATCATCGATCAATAAAAATAGGTATCCTGCTACTTGTTTGGTGCACACATTTATTAATAATTTGAAAATTAATTTAAATCTATCGTATTCAGTTACAGTTTTAAAACTGATTTACAGAGGCAGGCAGGTAGGCCATTGAGCGATTAATACAATATATAGATTTTACAATAAAACAATGGCACAGACACAGAGATATATTATGGGGTGACCAAATGGAACAGTAAAGACGGCTTATGCCCTACGGGACGGAATCGTGATCCGTGAAAACGCACAGAATTTGAATTATGATAGTACAAACATCGCAGTGAACGTGAATTATAATAACATTGTAAATTGAAATATAAATAAACCACGTGTAAAAAGAAAATCCAAACATGAGAGTAAAAGTTAAAAACGGATAAAAGGAAGAAAGATACAAAGTGCGTGGAGGAAATGAGAAAATAAAATTGAAAAAGCTAGTTTATCTCTATTTTATCAGGCCTTAAACTCTACTCTACTCAGTCACCTATTCCAATTGGCAATTCCGCCCCATCTTAGTCATGCATTATCTCTTCACATATTAATGCCGTAAACACTCTTCTCGCTCTCGTGACAGTTTGGTGAGGTTCACCAATAAGCGCAACAAAGAAAATTATGCATTCTATCTGCTCTTAACTTTAACAATTTATTTATTTCGTGTTTGTTTATTTATTCTCTATCCTATTAAGACTTGTTATAAAACTGATTTATAAGGACAAATAATTCAACTATAAAATATGCAATGAAACTATAGTAAACACAACGAAGAAAATAAAATGGTAATTAAGATAACACAACAACAAAAACAAAACTTCTACAGAAAAAGAAAACATTGACAATAACAATTTTTTTAAATACAAAATATTCTTGCCTCCAAACATAAATATAAGAAACATAACAAATGCTCCCTGAAATATATTCCAAAGTGTTCAGTGTTTTCATGTATCCAACACAGAGTGTCTGCACATTATTAGCCTAAACGTGCGCGTCGTAAACACTTTACGCCAGAAGCAATTATTCTCAACAAAAACTTTGCGTGGCAACACTTTAATGAGGCTCCCTGTGTAATGTGTATGCTAATTTATTTTGATTAATGTAAGGCGCCAGTGAAAACTACGTCATCAACTCGTGGAAGGCCAGTGTCACATTGGGTTCCAGTAGACACAGTGATTTGAAACACAGCTAACGAGCAGTGTTACTTCAGTCATCAGTCATCAGGCATGTTAGTAATGTTATAGATTGTATGGCCGGATTTAACATTAAGATGAATAATCAACATTTGTATTGACGAAATTGAGTGGGATTGTTCCAAAATACCTGATTGCCTTACTACCTGTATATTATAATAAATTTTTAATAGCTCCTTCTACAGAATTGAGTCCAGATTGATATAATACAAAACACCGACACCCCTAGAATAACCAGAAGTAGGCCTAAGTGGTACTTATTCAACCCACATTTTAACTCAAAGACAGTCAGACATAATGATGTATTTTTTCCATTTTTGTACCCCTGAAAACTCGTTTTTGTGCAAACACTCAAAATAGTGAAGAGAAAAATAGTGATTTGTTCCTGTGCGACAGAAGTAGACTGCGAGTAGAAGTAGACTGCAAGTAGAAGAAGTAGACTGCGAGTAGAAGTAGACGGCGAGTAGAAGTAGACTGCGAGTAAGTAAACCAGAAGGAAACTTTTCCACGGAGATAGCTAGCAGAACTTCTCAAACGTTTTACTGCGACCCCAAATTTCTAGGTAAAAAATCTGGCGACCCAGTCTTATATTGGACTCTATTTGCGTAGTTTATAAATACACTGAATAGATGGACACAATTGTTAGTCGATACTTGCAACGATTCGCTTCGCTCTGTGTTGACATTTTTATAACCGGATGCAAGAGTAAGGAAGTTTCCCACTGTGCCTCTTTTTTTCAACTTGATTTTCTTAAAAAATCTCGATTCTATGTACAACTTAATTTCCACTTTTCGTAAGCTCGTGACCCCATTTTGATACCTCGCGACCCCGCTGGGGTCGCGACCCATAGTTTTAGAAGCCCTGCGCTACGGCCTTCCTATAGATTTCGCTGATCCATCGTCTCGATTGCCACATTAAGAAAAGTATTCTGTGTTGATTACAAACTAAAAACTATATTGTTTTTGTTTTAAGGCGCTTGTGTAGTTTAGCATTGTTTTACACACGAATTATTCACATTGTTTTGAATCTATTGCATCAAGCTTAAAGATCCCCTAAAGGTCAAGGTTATTGCGCTCTAACACAGACATTAACGAAACAATTCGATTCGATCTGAAAAGCCAGATTGTTGAACTTAATTATTATTAATGTTGAAGAATTACCCACACGTTCGGAACTGCGTTGGTATTGAGTAGTGGCTGAAGTGTGGGCTGTTTCGTCGCTCAATCAACAACACAATTACCCATACATTCGGAACTGCGTTGGTATTGAGTAGTGGCTGAAGTGTGGGCTGTTTCGTCGCTCAATCAACAACACAATTACCCATACATCCGGAACTGCGTTGGTATTGAGTAGTGGCTGAAGTGTGGGCTGTTTCGTCACTCAATCAACAACACAATTACCCATACATTGGAAACTGCGTTGGTATTGAGTAGTGGCTGAAGTGTGGGCTGTTTCGTCGCTCAATCAACAACACAATTACCCATACATTCGGAACTGCGTTGGTATTGAGTAGTGGCTGAAGTGTGGGCTGTTTCGTCGCTCAATCAACAACCCAATTACCCATACATCCGGAACTGCGTTGGTATTGAGTAGTGGCTGAAGTGTGGGCTGTTTCGTCGCTCAATCAACAACCCAATTACCCATACATCCGGAACTGCGTTGGTATTGAGTAGTGGCTGAAGTGTGGGCTGTTTCGTCGCTCAATCAACAACCCAATTACCCATACATCCGGAACTGCGTTGGTATTGAGTAGTGTCTGAAGTGTGGGCTGTTTCGTCGCGTCATCAACAACACAATTACCCATACATTCGGAACTGCGTTGGTATTGAGTAGTGGCTGAAGTGTGGGCTGTTTCGTCACTCAATCAACAACACAATTACCCATACATTGGAAACTGCGTTGGTATTGAGTAGTGGCTGAAGTGTGGGCTGTTTCGTCGCTCAATCAACAACACAATTACCCATACATTCGGAACTGCGTTGGTATTGAGTAGTGGCTGAAGTGTGGGCTGTTTCGTCGCTCAATCAACAACACAATTACCCATACATTGGGAACTGCGTTGTTATTGAGTAGTGGCTGAAGTGTGGGCTGTTTCGTCGCTCAATCAACAACACAATTACCCATACATTGGGAACTGCGTTGGTATTGAGTAGTGGCTGAAGTGTGGGCTGTTTCGTCGCTCAATCAACAACACAATTACCCATACATTGGGAACTGCGTTGGTATTGAGTAGTGGCTGAAGTGTGGGCTGTTTCGTCGCTCAATCAACAACCCAATTACCCATACATTGGGAACTGCGTTGGTATTGAGTAGTGGCTGAAGTGTGGGCAGTTTCGTCGCTCAATCAACAACACAATTACCCATACATTGGGAACTGCGTTGGTATTGAGTAGTGGCTGAAGTGTGGGCTGTTTCGTCGCTCAATCAACAACACAATTACCCATACATTGGGAACTGCGTTGGTATTGAGTAGTGGCTGAAGTGTGGGCTGTTTCGTCGCTCAATCAATAACACGGCGATTGCGAAGCAGCCCTGGGCGATATTTTGTTACCGCGTTCTGTAACTTCGTTACTGTATATCCTGAAACGAATTCTGCCCGAATTTAAACTTATTCTGTAGAATAATGTAATATTGATCGAAAATGTCCGAATTCAGGCAGCAATCACGTACAGGAAAAAACGTTACAGAATAGAGCCCAGAGCTCAACCACTATATCGACAGGCAGTGGTATTGATATAACAATATAATATGATAGTGTCTTTATTTTTCCTTTTTTCTTTTTCATATGCAATTAAGTTTAAACTGTAAACACACAGTTCAAACACACAAGAAAAATATGATAAGTAACAATAGTATGTTGTTCATTTGCTCCAAGCGCAATTACACTACTTTATGTTCTTACTTCTTATACACTTGATGAAGCAGCAGATGGAGGCAGCGGTAGAGGTTTCACGGATAGACCACGACACAATTGGTTTGCGGACTCCAAAGTTAAAAACCACACACACTGTTCATGTTTTAACTATATCT
Source organism: Isoperla grammatica (assembly GCA_945910005.1). Classification (NCBI taxonomy): domain Eukaryota; kingdom Metazoa; phylum Arthropoda; class Insecta; order Plecoptera; family Perlodidae; genus Isoperla; species Isoperla grammatica. The sequence continues at coordinate 63,705,393 of OX246737.1, forward strand.
CAAGAATGCTAGACGATATCTACAAACTAAGAATATAGCGCACTGTGGTTTGGTAAGCCCTACAGACTCAATGATAAATGTATAGATATAACATTTATGGTTGGTAATGTATTGAACCTCTATTACTATATCGATGTAATAATCACAACAACTACCAAACTGAGCACAATATTTGATATATTGATCATTCAGTATGTAGAGCTTAGCAAACCTAGTGTGGTATAGACTCGATTACGAGTAGCATTCTTGAGATATAACGTAAAAAATGAAAATCTTGTGGCATTTTTATAGCGAGAGTATCCCCCCTTTTTATTCTTGAGCTAAATATCCTACTTGATCAGTCCTTCTCAACTATTCACAAATCTATAGCAATTGCTACAAAGTAAGAATTGATAATATTAATATTCACCCTTGGGTTAAACACCCCCGCCCCCTACCTCCTTCCACAATATAAAAAAAGTAAATAACTTACTGATCACGAGGGAAAAAAAAATCAGTTAGTCTTTACAGCTGCATATTAAAATACTGTGCCTAATAAATGTTTTCTTCGGTGCCAAAATAATAATATGTTTTTCCAAAGTGGTTTGGTGCAACGTGGTGGACCAAGGAAATCTAAACTATTGCGATGCTAATATAAGTGAGAGACGTCACCTCACAATGGAGCAAGGTGAGAGTGTTTTGTTGGTTTAGTTTTGGATTATGTGAGAGAGAAACCAATCTTGTGCCCTTATTCACTAATCTCTCACTCCAATACTATTTGGACTAATCCGTATACCGCAGTTTGCACGTGTGTTAATAAGCCCATTGGCAGATAGCATGACTTGTAAAGAGATGTACTATGTAACGTTTAACAATGAGCCGACTACCGATTTTTGAAAGGGGATTGGGATTTCAAGTAACAGTAAGCCAAAGCAATGTTAATCATTATATTGCAATATAGACCAGTTGAAATTAAAGTTAAAAATTAAACGTAGATATTGATTTAAAGATGAATATTTTATTAGAATACACATTATGAAAATCATCTACACTATTAGACGACATCCCCCGATTGCATATTTATAAATCATAAAGGAAATACTCGTCATTGCTCAAGATAAACGACTTTGCAAGATTGCCATTGTCATACCCAAATATGTACAGCTCGCGTAAAAGCGGATCATGGTTCTATTCATGTATTGGGTTAAGTCATCGTTAGAGCTCCATCGCCGGGGATTTTATTTTACAATGTAATATCCGTAAATAATTATGTGTGTGTGTGTCTAGACGGATAACATTACAGACCAATTCTCTACCCTAGATTACCAATTCAGTTCAACATTTTAATGCAACTTGTGACTGCACACAGCATGACTCAACAGGATTGGTAGTTTTCGTATTTTTAGTATTCACATAATTGTGTTCTCACGATAGAAATAAAGCCTACTAATCTAAAAAGCATGCTAATGAATTGTCTGCTTAGTAATTAATAAAAATAAAAAAATAAAAATAAAAATAAAAATAACAATAAAAGAATAACATAAAAAAGGATGAATTATTATAATAATTAAACAAAAATACTGGAGACGATGCAAAATACAGAAACAGAAAGTGAAAGTGAAGCATATGAGCTAATGGTATTTTCAATATTTTGATATGAATCTCTCTTCAATTCAACCAAAAATATAAATATTTCTAAGCGATGGATAATGAATTTGTATAGTTCTGAAAGGTTTGGCATTCAAGCAAGAAATGTTACTTCATTCGCCTGTGTTTAAATAAATAAGTAATAGACGCATACTTTCCTTATTGCTTCGACTAACTGCAAGCTGTGCCCATTCTCTTTACAGCAGCGACAATCGAGAACCATTCATTGTTGTTATTCAAAGTCTTGAATAATATTATCTGCAATAAACTGTTTTGAAGGCTCGTGTAACTGTATTGTGTGTATACAATTATGTATACAGGTACCCTAATTTCCGCGTAAAGACTAACTGTATTCGTATTGTAATCTATTTCCTGTCCTCGATTGGTTTGGAAAATGTGGCTCATTGATTGATTGATCGGCCACCGTATAGTTATATTGAATGTTCCTTTATGCGCAATAGTTCCGTTTGCCGGCGTCTATTATTGCAAATTCACGCATGAAAGCAGACGACGTTTTATATTATTTTTTTGGGGTTAAACTCTTGTCGTTGTTGAGTCTGATACAATCGGAGACTTTCATCTCTTGTTTATATATTTATCGTTCTTTCTTAATGTAAACAGTCATACACAAGATATAACGCGATTTTATCGCGGCTTATTCTGTAATGTTCATCATTTCAGTACAATATACATAGTTCGAGCTATGTTTTAATAGTCCCCCTTAATGTCATAAAATGTTGCACTGTGTCCATTTGGTAAAATTAATAAATCAGTTAAATGACTGGAAACAGGAGATACAAAGAATGTAACTAGATTTTGTTATACTCATTGACGTCCTTTTTTAATTCAAGTTCGTTACTGAATAGTATACTTTTTTTTTTAAACAAGATATACAGGAAAATGTGTACCTTATATATTTCGTCAGAATGCAGACAGCAACAATAAGTCCTGATATTTGAACAATGAGTGGATGTGAGTGACAATGGATGTTGGTATCCTTGGGTTCACTGTGTTCTCGAAGCGTCTGGACGTAATGGCGTCGGCCTTGAAACTCCTTGCGTCCGACGGCGAAGTCCACGAGGTGTCCGCCGACGTCATGGCTCGATGCTCCGCGACGTTCCGCGCCATGTTGGAGTACTCCTCGTCGCAGGAGGACGACGCCGTCATCCCGCTACCCTCCGTGACGTCACCCATCTTGAGGAAGGTGATCCAGTGGGTGACGTATCACCAGGACGACCCCGCCTCGTGGGAAGAGAGTCGAGACAGCGTCTGTTCGTGGGACGTGGACTTTCTCAAGGTCGACCTTGATACTCTCTACTTCCTGATCCTTGCGGCGGACTACCTGGAGATCCAGGGACTCTCCGCTCTGCTGTGCAGACGTGTCGCTAACATGATCCAAGGGAAGACCACAGAGGAAATACGAGAGCATTTTGGAATAAAACCCGATGAGCTCGATGATCATTGTCCGACATATTTCAGCACGTTTAAACCCGAACTCAGGTTCGACCAAGCGCAGTGAACAGTGAAGAGTAGGACTAGAACTGAATATCGTAACTCGGAAGTTTCATCATGAATGGAAACTTCTAAATTGTTTGTTAATAAACTAACCGTATCCTTCAAGATGTCTGCGCGAGATGTCAGTTTGTTGTTGTACTGCATTGAACATTTCTTAAATACAAGCGAAATACACAAATTGAAAACATCTTCATGATGGCTATATTCTCATGTCCTAGGGCTCAAGGCTCAGTGTTCGTTCTAACTATGACTAAATTGATATATTATATAATGCATATTGCATTCGCATTATGATTGAAACCTCGGAAACCCTCTTAGTATTGGTAGTATATAAAGCGTATATAATAAGCAAACTCTAGAACTAAAGCCTCGTATGCTAGCTTAGCAGCGAGACTTTATCTCTACCAGTTATTTGAAATCACTATCGAAATATAATTTGAAGTGAGATATTATGTAAGTTCTATTAGGTCAGTGGCCGTATTTCTTGTCGACCCATTGAATACTAGCTCACACTGTTGTTGGGGGATTTGTTTTTTTCGATTGCCAGTGGGCAAGGGGTCGACTATGAGTACGGACCTATGAATAAAACTTTTTCTTTTCCATTCTATCTCATGTATTTTTGTGGTAACCATCGAATATGTGTTGCATTGTACCACCCACCAATGCTTGGGAGTTACCAGAAGACACATTGTCTGTAACATGAGTCACAGATTATGTAATGGCCAGGATTGCTGAAGGTTTGTTCATACAATACAATACGTATTGTAATAAATGTTTCTCTCTCAGGTTAATGTTAGGCCTATATAGAATCAATACAGCTTCCATGTGTTGAGTCAAGTCGAACACTGCAATCAATAAAATGTGTATTCATGACAAATAATAACAAAGTCTACGCGCACTCATTAGGTACTAGTTTTCAGTAGGGTAAATTTACGATTCATTATGTGCCTCGTTAGTATGACTGCTCCGGAGTTAACGTTTGCATGAAACTCGGAAACTGAAGTATGACCTTCTGCATTGGAAATAGGAATAAATAATCCACAAGCACCAAAAATACCGTAAACGCGATTTCTAAAGCCACTTCAAACCCGGTGCTGAAAAGTCAGTCTTAAGCTCGTTGTATAGAATTGATGTGCAAGATGTGCAGTAAGGTGAAGCGAGTGAAGTTGAAAATAATCTTCCTTTCGATTTTGTGCCCTCGGTGTTCATAATTTTGGTACATTTTTAGTTACAAAATCTTCGTACTAATTATTTTCACAAAACCATGTTTAACTTAGTTAAATCATTGAGATTATTGGTGTAGAGTCAATGGTTAAATTGTTCGTCATCATTTAATTTCATTACCCATCATAAGAGTGGTCAAGTAATGAATAAATTTCATTTTAGAGCAGAGATATGCTATGCTTATATCTGAAACAAATAAGAACGGTTGTAAATTTAACGGTGATTTCATTTCATGTCAAGGAGGTGTAAAATATATTTTCTCAAACAGAATGGACTAGTCCGCGATTGACCAGTTTAATTCCATTGCATGTGGTTGTACCTCAAAATCCATCACATGGGAAAGTGTTTTCGTGTGCGTGGCCCGGGTTGACCTTGTTTCTCTTGTTTACAACCTAGGCTATCCACTGTACGTGCTGAGGGGACAGCTAAAGCCTGCACGCAAAGGGCAACAACATTTCGCATCTGTATTCTTCTACTAAATCATATAAACATAGACTCATTCATTGCCTTCTCATTCATTGCGCCATCATTGTGTCTGTGTACTGCTTGGATGCAACGCAGTGGCGTAACTCAAAATTACGGGGCCCGTATGCAAGTTGGATTTTTGGGGTTCCACCTTTTTAAGGGTTGAAAACTAAAATGTAGCATAATGATCTAAGTGTATAGTATGATATATATATTTCTAGGCTAGCACCAGATTACTAGCGTGTATCACGTTGATTTGAGTTGTGTACGTTAGGATAGTATTTTTTGCTATTCCTAAACCTAATTTTTGTATAAAATTTGTATAGTATAGAGTAAAGACTGTATAGTCCATTGCAGGTAAAGAACAATCACAGGTATCAAGAAATTTCCCCTTCTCGTTACCACCTCCACTCGGCACTGGTGAGAGTGCTCGCGAGGCGTTGTGTTGCGGTAGGCAGAATGACCCATTCGTCAAGGTGTCATTGTTAAGAAAGACATTTTTTGATGTAGTTAAAATGTTATAATTTCTCATTTATTTTCAAATATATGGAATAATCACGTAAAATTAATATAAAATAAACTTTGTATTTTTAAACTAGCTTGAAAACTGCTCTAATTAGAATAAGTTACAACTTGCTTTAATTACTGCAGTTTTCAAGCTTATTTTAAAATACCTGTTTAATCAATGGTGGCACCTTTATTTTTATACCGGAAATCGTCTGGACAGTGTCGCCTGACGACTTTTGAGGAGGGTCCAAGACATACAGGTAATTGTCCGTGGTACAATCGATCAGACTTCAGGGCTTTTAAACAGCTCTTGTTGACAGATTACAATCATTTGAAAACTGTGAATACTTTCTTATAAAATATATTACAAATCTGTGGTTGTCGAGGGGGCCCCTAGATCGCGGGGCCCGTGTGCACTGCACACCTTGCACCATAGGGAGTTACGCCACTGATGCAACGACATTAGAAATATAATGAGACTATGCTCGACCGCGCTGCCCCATGTATTTTATTTATACTTTCAAATAATCAAAACTGCATGAGCAATAATATGATAGGTTCATATTTTTCTTCCAAGGAATCCCTGCTGTAGGGTGCAAGCAAGATGTGTCCTTCTTAGATGTTTAACTATAAGTATACAATATGACAGCGTATTTGTTTGGATAGTTGGAGAGGAATGTCCAAGGGCTATTTTATAGGACAATCCTAGCATTCCCTTGTGACTGTGTAAAACCTTGAAAAAGCATTCAGCCAATATTGCCGGTGGTCAGAATCAAACCGAAGACCTCCCGAATTCGAGTATCGCGTGTTACCGCTGAGCCACATCTAACGGTAATACTGATAGTTAATATACAATAGTTAATGGTAAACAAGTAAAATTCGTAATTCTGTTCTGTACTGCTTCCTTGCTAGTTGTCTAGAATGGTGTTCCGGATACGGCAATAAATTATTGATCAACGTTTTAAAATAGACAGAACAAATCAAGGGTCAACACTTATTATGATCATCGGGCGGATATTTCGACGAGCCTTTTACGTTGTTCTAAAGTCACATCCCACAAGCATATTTCATTGATTTCTATTTGAATGTAAGTCTTATTGTAAGAGTATAAGATTTATCTGAAAAACTACTTACCGAAGAAAATGAAGTAAGATTGTTCTTTGCACTTGGCTCGTATGCCGATAAACGTTTAGTTCATGGACGAGGCCCAAATTGGTTATTTCTGACTGGACATACATTCTTGTGCCGACGCTATACTTATTTCGAACCTTCGTTTTATTAGTTTTATGACAACTTCTCAACTAAAGCAAAATACACCCATTGGCAATTGTCAGCCACAAGGTGTTTTATTTTAGAAGGGAGTTCGATTCCATTAGGTAAAGCAGACAACCTCCAGACGATATAACCTGGTCACGAGACTGGGCAATGCACTCGAATATGTAGCTTCGTGGTCCAGTCACGACTTCAAAAATAGAGTACCTGTGCTCGAATGCTGGTCATGGTGATTCTTGTTTACTTCCTTATATCAGCAGAGGAGGCTCAGATTATCGTACGAGACTCCTGTCCGGCAGAGAGGTTGCGTGTTTGAGTCCACCCATCGACAATGATGATAAATGGGATTTACGTCTCGTATATTTCAGCATTTTATTGATATCTTCGTGTATCCGTATTATATATATATCTTATAAAGAAAAAAATTGGAGGACCAACTGAAAAATGATTTAAAAGAGAGAGGTGAGCTGTGGGAAGACAGAAGCAAGCACGAAGACTGTGGGAATATAGAGGAGGATGGCGTGAGCCTGTGGGAAGAAGCAGGAAAGGAGTGGAAGAAAAGAGCATGAGATAGATACCTGATGATGCCCAATTGACTGACGACTGACGAGTGATGGCTATAACCACCCCTGACCCGACTTATGTTGAAAACAGGCGTATTGCAATATCCTAGTTCATTCACAGGTTTGTCGTTTGTCTTATTGCAACGATGCTAATCGAGACGATAAAAGGGTGATGTATGATAAGAAACACGACAGCCATACCCAAGCAGGTTTCGAATCTAGATCGAAATAACCATAAAAGTGTTCCAGACCAACGCATAATCGACCACGGCCATTTCTTCGTCTGCGTTTAAACTCACGATAAATGAAGGTTTCCAATGCTGTTCCAAGACACCACAAATCTAAAGCAAGTGTTAGGATTCAGTCGTTAACACTATTTTGTGTAGGTATAGAAGCAGATAATTATGTTTAAACACACCATAGCACTATGTATGTATAACTTAGGGCGTGCAAATGCAGCTTGAATTGCATTGCATATATGTTGTAGAATTTATCACCTATAAAATGTGTCTTTGATACACGCCTTGAAAGCCTACAGGGATCATTGTCACTTCGTTTTACAGTACATCACACCATAACACTGGTATTTATAATTTCAGAGGTAACGCGTAAACGATGACGAAGGCATTGACCATAGCAAACGATACGGCGGATACAGAGATATAAAATAATTCGGTTTTGTAGGCTACCCCAGAGATTACCTTTTAATTTTTAAATGCTCAACGGAGTTATTATTGTTGATGATGTTTATAAATAGATTGAAGCCCATAAATCTAAATTATTGATGTGTGTAAAATAAATAAGTCACTATATTTGATAATAGAAAATGACAATTTGAGAATTCTGACAAAGCTATCAACAAACCTTACAATCCTACATTATTATATACAATATAGAAATAATTAATTAATTAATTTTGTCTTATACTTCTTACAATTATTGACAAATCAACGCACGAACACGTGGTATTAGCATTTCTATGTTTAACGTTGTAGGAGTTGGGCCATAATGATTACGCAACATAGAGTACGACGTACGTGATTAACTAAAATATTATTTGTAAACCGAAATAATGAATATGCCCACGTTTGTACGTTTAAATAACACGGATCTCAAAGTATGCACACATTTTCATTTATAATTATTGTGTAAATGAAGGTTTATGGAGGGTAATCAATGCATGCAAATACGGTATTACCTTCATGCAATCACTTTCAAACCTTGGACGGAGAAATTCTACGAAATTTAAATATGGGAATTCGACTATAGACTTAACTTAAACTTTAAGTTCACGTAAGATTGGAGGACATTCATTAAACACATTATTCGAATTTTTAACTCATAAATATTATTTATTGTATTGTATGTAGCTCTCGTTCAAAAGTTACAATAAACACAATTATAGTAATTTTAATAATATGTTTTCTTGTTCAACTTGTCCAGGTACCACTCCTCCATTAACAGGTGACTAAGAAGAAGCCCAATATGGTGTGATAACAGTGGAGTGGAATGGAAGGAATGTCCAAAGGATATTTTTAGAACACAATTTTCCAGCATTCGCATTTTGACTGAGGAAAGCCGTGGAGAATACCTTTGGTATGTATTGTCAGTGGTCGGTATCGAACCGGCGACCTTCATAATAAGAGTATCGCACGTTACCACTGAGCTTACCTAAATTGGAGGGTAAAGTTTTTAAATTGAAAACAATTATAAATAAAAAGGCATCTTCCAACATATTTTAGAGCTGAATGAAAAACTCGACTTTTTCAGCAAGGAGATATATTCAATTTTGAACCTTTTGACGTTTGAATGAATTAATGGAACGAATAAACGCTTAGATAAATAAAACCTACAGCATCAAGAAAATAAAAAAGTTTCGAAAATAAAATGAATATCAACATGCAAATCTACTTGACGCGACGGGAGTCGAGTGTGTAACAGTCGGCAATGTACGTTGCTCGGGGCCGACTGCGATAAATACACGTCACGATGTCTGGGCGAACAGACAGCTGATGCGGGGCACAAAAATAATCAACTATATCTTCAGGGCAACAATTTAACAGTTTTGACCTAAATTGAACTGACCTGGTCTACAGACAATAAACACAATATTTTGAATGGCATTTCGTTTTTAAAGCCTGATTTCAATTTTCGACACATCTTTGGTTATGATCACAATTTTTGGAAGAAGGTTGTTTTTCTATTTGTGGAGATAATCATTTTCCTATTATACCTGAAACAATCGACAGTGTATTACAACATACTGCTGTAACATCCGGATGATTAAAAAAGTTCCTATCTGGGAAAAATGTATAATTTACAATTACCTTTGTCAGGACGCAGGATACACGTGGCAAACAAAGCTTAATAAAACCTGCGTCATTATAAAAGAGACAACAAATTGAAAATGTTATACGGCTGTTATGGAAAAGCGAATGGATATAGTATAAATAGGGTTATAATATAAATTATGAAGCCGTCTTTGATGAGGATAATGCAGATCGATTCATTTTTATCTCACTATTCACCCTACAAAGTAAACATTGGAAAATGGTGAGTGGACGAATGGATGTGAAAACCAAAAAAAGAAACTAACTTTATTGATGGGCGAGGTAAAGGCTATTTTCATAACTGATGAGCTTGTGAATGAAATTGCTTTATCAAACGTACAGAGACAGTATTTCAAAACGTTAAGATGACCTGTCATATATTAGTTAAGTACTAAAGTATTAATAATAATTAAGTACGAAGAAGCCAGCACTCCTATTATAGCATAGCTTATATACAAGAGATGGAAAGTAATCATGATACATTTATTGCTCTGTAACACTTGATTAATTGTAAGTGATCTCAACCCGAGTGTACAATAACGTGGGTTTGAATTCCGTCAGCGCTATCCAAAAGTTAAGTGGAAGTAGAAAGTGTTGAGACTCAACGAGCCGCTCGTGACAGCTGGAAATATACGAATGATTGTGTTGACAGCCTGATTTTTTTAAATGATCTGCTAACAATTGACCACTTCCGGCATTACGAGGTAAAAACCTAGTGAAACACCACCCGTGACCCAAGCCCTGGAAACAAACTGGCTGATGTCAGTGAAAGGCTTTAGGCGTTTGTGAGGGATTTTCATTCAGTTTGCAGAACGCGCTTGTAAAGTTTTTCATTTCACTACTATAAGGCAACCCAAGACCATGACCCAAGACTACCTTACATATGCTTTAGTCACAGGCGAGGTATTCGTAGCTAATCAGCGATCGGTATTTGCGCGCTATTTTCTCTGGCGGTTTGCTGGTTGGCTAGGAATACCCCGGATGTGACGAAAGCATGTGTAAGGTTGTCTTGGGTTGCCTATACCGTGAGTGTGTCGACTACTCGCTTGTAGACATATATACATAATAGCAGGTAACGGTGTCCCGTGCTCACTTGTATCATGCTGACGTCATACGAAATAGCTCAAACTAACAGAATAGAAAGCGCTGCTAAGCAACTCCTTTCAGCGCCATTGATATGAACAATTGACATCTAAACTCCTCCTCACAACAGTTTATTTTCTTGCCCTCAGAATGCATCTAGTCTATTTTGAGTGGTCCTAACCTAGGCCAGGAAATAATATAGCAATACAAATATAAATATTATATATACTATATATAATATAAATATATAACAGTTGAACGGGCTTTTACGGGCTAATTTACTAATCAGCTGGGCCTGAGCCGGGCCCGGGCTTTGATTAGCCAACTCATACGGGGAGGTACGGGCTTGAAATACCGGGCCCGACCTGGGCTGGGGTTCTATATTTAGGCCCGGGTAGACCTCTACCCTCTACTAACAAAAAAGATACACAAATGAAAAAATTATCAATAATGAAACATTTAGTTAAAATTCAAAATTTCGATCGTATCGTTAAAGTAAAAATTTATTGTATTATCATTTAGTGATATATTTTCGTTTCCAGAAAAATACTCGCGTTTTTAACTAAATTGTAACTTATAATATTAATTAGGGGGAAAAATAATAAGAAAAGACGTGACGCATTTGGCACACGTACATTATAAATAAGGAATCTTATAATTTAGAGTGGTTGAACAGGGTCGATAGCATTTAAAATAAATATTATTCTGAAATTATATTTTATTATAACATTCATACAACAGTTACTGATACTTCACTCTCCTTGAATCACGGGTTTTACAATTACTATAAGTAGGGTAGGCCTACTACGCTTATCTAGGTTGCCGGAGAGTTATGTTCTCTGTAACAGGTTTGACGTCCGATGAAGGAATTCCATGACAATTTTCATTTTCTCACTGATGCAATTACCAGTGATATTCAGCAAGAATTCAAGAACAACTCTATTTTCACATCAACTCGACTTAAATTACATCTCGTTGTATTTACGACAGATAAACTATCATAACGCTATTACTCGCAATTACTTGTCATTGCTAAACAATAGCCTACGTACGTATAAGGCTGATAATTGGTCACCTTGCCGTGCGGCATTGTTTCTCACGTTGCAGCATGTTTATTGTTTATTTAACATTCTTTGCCTCCGTCGTGTTTACAAACAAGCCGACGTTGTTTTAAAATCGTGAGATTTTAGTTATAAAACAATAATAATAAACAAATAATCAAACTAAAAATACCAAATAATATGTAACAAATTGTAACTTCAAAAATTTAAAATCAATGTTCCTATTGACGCTTCTGATGGTCCCTACGTTCCAAGTTCGAACCCTGGCTTTGGCACAGATGTCATACGGTGTTTTTCATCTTAATCACCCATTCATCGTCTCGATTAGAATCGTTGCTAAAATATGAGACATAGCCCAAATATCATCATCATCTAGTTAAAATAGAAAACATTAGCAGTCGCGGGTAGAAGTGGCTCAGTGCTGGCAAATATGAGACTGATTCGGGAGGTTTCTTTTTCCAGTCCCACCACAAGCAATACTAGCTGAAGTGGTTTTCAAAATTTCACTACTGAGATAAATTCCTTTAAATAGTCCTTAGATTCCTAAATATCAACACAAATGCATGGGATATGCGTTTCTACGGAATAATGTAGTGTCAGGAATCGAGCCCGCAGCCTCCCGAAAGAGAGCCGCCTCGGTAACTGCGCATGTATTGAAATGGGCTTTATGCGTTTCTACGGAATAATGTAGAGTCAGGAATCGAGCCCGCAGCCTCCCGAAAGAGAGCCGCCTCGGTAACTGCGCATGTATTGAAATAGGCTTTGCTCCCTCGCTAATGTAGGCCAGTCGAGCTCCGGTCATACGAACTATGGGGGTGGAATCTTCGAGAAGGCCAGCTGATCAATAGAAAGTGAGAGAAAGAGCGCGCGGATCAATAACCATGCGGTAGCTGTGACGTCAGAGAAAGACCTGTGGAGTGTACTGGAGATAAGGCAACAGATGCGTGGGCGGCGCCGCGACGCCACAAGAGCGCGGCTCATACGTCATATCGTATATCCGACGCACTTTGGCGGGGGAGCACATTCTGCGCCGGGACGCAATCACAAACCCCTGCAACGAGAGAAATAGAATTGGGAAAACGCTAAACATTATCATTATTATTATTTTAACGGCGTACTCAGCCGTTTGGAATATGACGTTGGCCCCTTTGCCGCCTCTCACGACTGGCAGAATTACACTGGGCCTATTCTATACCGGGGACACACGAGGGAGGAGCTTGAACAGAGGGACAAGTAGGAGGACCTACATTTATACTTAGTTCCAATCTATCAAACACCCTGTCAATCACTAACCTCAAGGGCTACTTAGGCGTCGCCTTCTTTATTGAAAGTTGTACATGTCAGTCATTATCTAAAAACTCCAGCGACAGTCAATTCGGTTACACACAGTTACAAAAAGCTGGCACCTTCCCCTGTACAGGATTAGCTATATCCGTAGTGGTCAAGTTATTTGATCTGTCGGTACTGGCTGAGAAGGTCAGTGCTTTCTTGAATAATGGGGAAGGATACCTCTACGACAAAAACCGCACAAAAGTTTCATTTATAAATTTTATCACAAGAATGGGCTTCGAAATCGAAAATCTGAATCAACAGCGCACTGTGGTTTAGTAAGCTCTACATACTGAATGCCCTAAGTTGTGTTTTACATTGTAATTAGGTATTTTTTTACATATAATTAATTTTATTACTAATTATCGAATTAATAATCAAAATAACTACGCTAATGGTTATATTTCATTCATTCTGTAGGGCTTGCCAAAACCCAGTGAGCTGTTCATTTAGATTTTCGATTTCTTGTTGCAATCTTGAGATATAATTAAATAATGAAACTTTTTTGCGGTCTTTGACGTAGAGACTACCCTTCGCTCTTTGAGGTTAGTGATTGCCAGGGTGTTTCTTATGTAGGAACCACCTATCGATAAGTTATCGAGGGAACGTAAACGGGTAGGACCTCATTGTTCGCCTCGTACGACGGGCAGAGTGACCCTGGACCAATTCTACTTAAGACCAAGACGGGGAACTGGCCCGTGAGCGGTGAGTTATGTTTTATAAAAACAACTTCTTGAAATTGAAATGGAAAGCCAAAAGCTTATTTCCGTAAGTTGATAACGGTCAAATATTTCTCTATCACCATGATAAAACTGCATAATATTCCTTATACAAGATTTGCTCGATCGTGAAGAAATATTTCCTCCGTGGAAATATCAAAGCGACTAAGATGAGAAAGTACAAACTTACAAACTTTCTTTTCACTTGAGAATACTTCTCTCAGATATTGAAACATACTGAAGGTTTTCAGGCATTGTAAGTGTCCAAGAAATTCCTATAAAAGTGACATTCTTCAAACGTGAGCTATGGATCTATTAGCACATAACAAAACAATTTAGGTCCAGTCTTACAATGTTCCAATAACTACTTATTCGTCGAATAGCTTGTTGTCTCCATGGCAACCACCAATCAAAACCCTTGAAATCCTCTAAATAGCTTAATTGCTACAAATAACTTTCTTATTAGGAGATTGTATGACCGGCCCTTACACTAGTTGTGCGCCCCTAAATAGCGTGAGTTATTGTTTGCCTAGCGACAATTTGCACGAATGACGTTAATAATAGGCCAACAGACGGTCAAGGACTTTCCTTCAAGTTAAGTGTAAACATGTACAAGTGAACTATAACCTCACTTCCTTGTAGGCTTGTTGTAGTTAACTATAGGTTCACATACCATTATTTATCATGTCCACAGTAATAATAGATTCAGTTGTCATATCGTAAGATATCGCGAGGCTATTAGGCCCATATTTAGTTATCTCTCATTATGACTGCTTGCCCAGACCAGACACGAGACAGGAACGTCTTCAATATACATTATCTCTGAAAACACATTTATATAATTGTGTAGGATCGTGTCAATAATTGGAAATCCTACGTCCAATTAAAATACACTTAATTTCAGAACAATATGTTCATAATAAAATATTCTGTTATCATGTTCTGTATTGAATACAAAACAACTCGAAAATAATGTGTTTTCTTGATACACAAAACGTTTGTAAATATGAGCAAACAACAATGAAAAACTGATAACCAATTAAATTCATGTAACTATGTAAAAAAAAAAAGTACAGCTATGTATGTTCATTATTTTATTTTAGTGATCCAGTTTTCATGTAAATGTTTGTACATTGGGTACACTATAGATACGGTTACGGTCACACCCGACACCCGACAGATTGAGAGGTAGAAGCAAAGAGTTTTCACTTTCAGAAGTACGTTTGGGAATATAGTTTCATTAAATCACATAAATGAATTGCTATAACACATTTACTCTTCTCTCATAGTCACTCATTCTATTACTCTTCAATTACAGACAGTCTGTGTTGAAGCTCGTCTAACCAAGTATCTAGTACTCCATAGCGGAAAGTGATACGACATAGTTGCGAATTGAATGCTTCTGTAACGCTACTCGACTACTCCCCTGTGCGATTACTCTAGAGTAATAGTATTGCGATATAAGAGAACTGGGAGTAAACATGTATCGCAGTCACAGTACTCACAGAGTTAAGTTATATTAAAATGATATTACTCTACGTGAAATATCAATACTCAACTAAAATACGAGCGAATGCATAAAGGAGTAATAATATTGACTGCAAAATGTAAAATACTATTACTCAATGCTAAAGGGAGTAATTGGATGTAACCCGTGAAATAATATTACTCAACCTATATAGGCCTACCCTTCTACAAAAACCTCTGAAGTTGAAGGGAGTAATAATATTGAATGAGGGACACAAAATACTATTACTCTACCTGCTAACAAGGTAAATGACTTACCGTGTCATTGCAACAAGCTTTATCTTGATAATGTAGGAATAGATACTTTAGTAATAATATTGAGATGTATAAGTGAAATACCATTACACTACCTGCTAACAAGGTAACTTACATACCGTGTCAATGCAACAAGGTTTATCGCGATAATGTAGGAATAGATACTTTCTACATAAGACCCTCCATGCTGAAGGGAGTAATAATATTGAGATGTATAAGTGAAATACTATTACTCTACCTGCTAACAAGGTAAATGAGATACCGTGTAATTGCGACAAGGTTTATCGCGATAATGTAGGAATAGATACTTTCTACATAAGACCCTCCATGCTGAAGGGAGTAATAATATTGAGATGTATAAGTGAAATACTATTTGTCTACCTGCTAGCAAGGTAAATGACATCCAGTGTCATTGCAACAAGGTTTATCGCGATAATGTATAGGAATAGATACTTATACATGAGACACTCAATGCTGAAGGGAGGGAGTAATAATATTGAATTATATACATGAAATACTATTACTCTACCTGCTAACAAGGTAAATGACATACCGTGTCATTGCAACAAGGTTTATCGCGATAATGTAGGAATAGATACTTTCTACAAAGGACCCTCCATGCTCAAGGGAGTAATAATATTGAATAGTATACGTAAAATGCTGTTACTCTACCTGCTAGTAAGGTAAAAGACATACCGTATCATTGCAACAGGGTTCATTGCGATAAGGGTATTATTATTACTCCCCTCGGCAATTGGTGGTTTTATGTAGGAAGTATCTATTCTTACATTTTCGCGATCAACCTTGTTGCATTGACTCGGTATGTAAGTTACCTTGTTAGCAGGTAGAGTAATAGTATTTCACGTATACATCTCAATATTATTACTCCCTTCAGCATGGAGGGTCTCATGTAGAAAGTATCTATTCCTACATTTTCGCGATCAACCTTGTTGCATTGACACGGTATGTAAGTTACCTTGTTAGCAGGTAGAGTAATAGTATTTCACGTATACATCTCAATATTATTACTCCCTTTAGCATGGAGGGTCTCATGTAGAAAGTATCTATTCCTACATTCTTGCGATGAACCTTGTTGCAATGACACGGTATGTAATTTACCTTGTTAGCAGGTAGAGTAATAGTATTTTGTGCCCTCATTCAATATTATTACTCCCTTCAGCATGGAGGGTCTTATGTAGAAAGTATCTATTCCTACATTATCGCGATAAACCTTGTTGCAATGACACGGTATGTCATGTACCTTGTTAGCAGGTAGAGTAATAGTATTTCACGTATACATCTCAATATTATTACTCTCTTCAGCATGGAAGGTCTCATGTAGAAAGTATCTATGCCTACATTTTTGCGATTAACCTTGTTGCAATGACACGGTATCTAATTTACCTTGTTAGCAGGTAGAGTAATAGTATTTCGTGTCCCTCATTCAATACAATTATTCTCTTCAGAATTGAGGGTCTTATGTAGAAATTATCTATTCTTACAGTTTCGCGATGAACCTTGTTGCAATACACGGTATGTCATGTACCTTGTTAGCAGGTAGAGTAATAGTATTTCACGTATACATCTCAATATTATTACTCCCTTGAGCATGGAGGGTCTCATGTAGGAAGTATCTATTCCTACATTATCGCGATAAACCTTGTTGCAATGACACGGTATGTCATGAACCTTGTTAGCAGGTAGAGTAATAGCTGTGGTAATAGTATTTCACGTATACATCTCAATATTATTACTCCCTTGAGCATGGAGGGTCTCATGTAGGAAGTATCTATTCCTACACTAGGAAAACGCTCCGCGTTGCCAGATGAGCGAGTTGGTTCAATGTTTTAAAGCAAACAAAACTTTTGAGTATCATATTTCTCTTTAAAAAAAAAAAATGCCTTTATAATAAACATGTTTTTTTTACAAGATGGCGGATCAAGTTACAACCTTATAACTTAAGTGTATTATATCTTGATATGTTGCTAATAAATGCACGAAATATTATTTAAATCCGTTGAGAAGTTTTCTTTAAAGAAATTAAAACCTTCAAGTTGATGGATTTCCGCATAATTTCTTTCGACCGTGGTCTACTCAATAGGCTCTTATTCATAAACTATTAAACCTATCAGTGTATGGAAAGTTCTATAATGTAGATACAAACTATGTCTAAAATGTAATATTGTTTAATCATACAATAACTCGCATTTTAACTATAATAATAGCTTTTTAAACTGTCGACCAAGTTTGTTGTTATTTTCTGCATGTTTGCCGTGAAAGTCATAAAACATAACACGTAATTGTAGCCATTCTATGATAGCTATCAAAATTCCAAATACATAGTGAGAAAGGTCTGACTGCGTTAGCCATTTCGGCAGCATACTATGTGCATCTAACTTTAATGGTCCGCAAATGCGAATCATATCGGTGGAACACTGTAAAAATGAAGAAAATGTCTGCCGTAAATAAACAATATTTTTTTACAACATGGCGGTTAAAGCTACAATTTTGAAACGATTGTCGAGTGTTAGTATCATTAATGTGAACCTACAAGCAAAACATTATTTTTATCCGTATGCAAATGGTTATTTAATTCAATTAATTAAAAAACATGTTATTCAGTTATTAATGTTTTGTAGGTTGGCATCATACGTCATTGTACCCATTCTATGACATTTATCGATATTCCAAATAAAAATGAACATGTATAATTATGTACGCTATGTTTGGTGTAACATATGTACATCTAACTGCAATAGTCTCCAAATGCGAATCATATCGGTGGAACACTGTAAAAATGAAGAAATTATTGTAGTAAATAAACAATATTTTTTTAAAACATGGCGGATAAACTTACATTTTTGAAACTTTTGTCAAGTGTTGGTATTGGTGATGTTAATCTACAAGTGAAACATCATTAAAATCCGTTTGTAAGTTTTCATTTAATTAAATAAATAAACAATTTTTGTTTTTCAGTAATTAATTTTTTGTAGGTTGGCATCTTAACGAATTTTGCTGGTTATGTTAACAGCATCGAGTTTAGTAGTCACAAATGTTGACAGAAAATTTCAGCCAAATACGTCAAGCCGTTTGACCTGTGCGCGACGAACAAAATTTAGCGCACATACATACATACATACATACATACACACACACATACACACACACAGACAAAGCGCCGATCGAGTTGTATGGAGAGATTCACTCCGCTTCGCTACGCTCATCTAACTAGGAAAACGCTCCGCGTTGACAGATGAGCGATTTTTTTCAATGTATCAAATCAAATAAATCATTTGCATATCATATTACTCTTTTTTAAAAACTAGGAAAACGCTCCGCGTTGCCAGATGAGCGAGTTTTTTCAATGTATCAAATCAAATAAATCATTTGCATATCATATTACTCTTTTAAAAAAAAATACTTTTATAATAAACATATGATTTTTTTACACGATGGTGGATCAAGTTACATCCTTATAACTTAAGTACATTATTTCTTGACATGTTGCTAATAGATGCACGAAATATTATTCAAATCCGTTAAGAAGTTTTCTTTAAAGAAATTAAAACCTTCAAGTTGATGGATTTCCGCATGATTTCATTCGACCGTGGTCTTGTCAATAGGCTCTAATTCATAAACTATTAAACCTACCAGTGTATGGAAAATTCCATAATGTAGATACAGACTATATCTAAACGTAATATTAATTAATCATACAATTACCCGCTTTTAAATCATAATAAAAGCTTTTTAATTTGTCGACCAAGTTCGTTTTTAACATTTGCATGTTTGCCGTGATGTTCATTAAATATAACACGTCATTGTAGCCATTCTATGATAGCTATCAAAATTCCAAATACATAGTGAGAAAGGTCTGACTGCGTAAGCCATTTCGGCAGCATACTATGTGCATCTAACTTCAATGGTCCGCAAATGCGAATCATATCGGTGGAACACTGTAAAAACGAAGAAAATTACTGCCGTAAATAAACAATATTTGTTTATAACATGACGGTTGTAGCTACAATTTTGAAACTTTTGTCTTCTTTTGGTACTATTGATGTGGACTTACATATAAAAAATTATTTATATCGGTGTGTAAGTTTCAATTTAATTAAATAAATAACAAAACATGTGTTTCAGTTGTTAATTTTTTGTAGGTTGGCATCTTACGTCATTGTAGCCATACTATGACAGCTATCGAAATTCCAAATAATATTGCATAGGTATTGTTACGTACACTATGTTTGGTGTATACTATGTGCATCTTACTGCAATAGTCCGCAAATGCAAATCATATCGGCGGAACACTGTAAAAATGAAGAAATTATTGTTGTAAATAAACAATATTTGTTTATAACATGGCGGATAAACGTACAATTTTGAAATTATAATCATATGTTGGTACTGTTGATGTCAACCTACATGTGAAACATTATTTAAATCCGTTTGTAAGTTTTCATTTAATTAAATAAATAAACAAATTTTATTTTTCAGTAATTAATTTTTTGTAGGTTGGCATCTTGACGAATTTTGCTGGTTATGTTAACAGCATTGAGTTTAGTAGTCTCGAACGTTGCCCGAAAATTTCAGCCAAATACGTCAAGCCGTTTGACCTGTGCGTGACGAACAAAATTTAGCGCACATACAGACATACATACATACATACAGACACACAGACAAAGCGCCGATCGAGTTGTATGGAAAGATTCACTCCGCTTCGCTACGCTCATCTAAAAAAATACCTATACTAGGAAAACGCTCCGCGTTGACAGATGAGCGATTTTTTTCAATGTATCAAATCAAATAAATCATTTGCATATCATATTACTCTTTTTTAAAAAGAAAATACCTATATAATAAACATATGATTTTTTTACAAGATGGCGGATCAAGTTACAACCTTATAACTTAAGTATATTATTTCTTGATATGTTGCTTATAAATGCACGAAATATTATTTAAATGCGTAAAGAAGTTTCCTGTAAAAATATTAAAACTTTCAAGTTGATGGATTTCCGCATAATTTCATTCGACCGTGGTCTACTCAATATGCTCTAATTCATAAACTATTGAACCTATCAGTGTATGGAAAGTTCCATAATGTAGATACAGACTATATCTAAAATGTAATATTGTTTAATCATACAAAAACTCGCATTTTAACTATAATAATAGCTTTTTAAATTGTCGACCAAGTTTGTTGTTATTTTCTGCATGTTTGCCGTGAAAGTCATAAAACATATTACGTCATTGTAGCCATTCTATGTTAGTGTTCAAAATTCCAAATATATATAGTGAGAAAGGTCTGACTGCGTAAGCCATTTCGGCAGCATACTATGTGCATCTAACTTCAATGGTCCGCAAATGTGAATCATATCGGTGGAACACTGTAAAAATGAAGAAAATGTCTGCCGTAAATAAACAATATTTTTTTATAACATGGCCGTTACAGCTAAAATTTTGAAACTATTGTCGAGTGTTAGTATCATTGATGTGAACCCACAAGCAAAACATTATTTTTATCCTTGTGCAAAGGGTTATTTAATTCAATAAATTAAAAAACATGTTATTCAGTTATTAATTTTTTGGAGGTTGACATCATACGTCATTTTACCCATTCTATGACAGCTATCGAGATTCCAAATAAAAATGAACATGTATAATTACGTTCGCTATGTTTTGTGTAACATATGTACATCTAACTGCAATAGTCTCCAAATGCGAATCATATCGGCGGAACACTGTAAAAATGAAGAAATTATTGTAGTAAATAAACAATATTTTTTTATAACATGGCGGATAAACTTACAATTTTGAAACTTTTGTCAAGTGTTAGTACCGTTGATGTTAACCTACAAGTGAAACTTAATTAAAATCCGTTTGTAAGTTTTAATTTAATTAAATAAATAAACAAATTTTGTTTTTCAGAAATTAATTTTTTGTAGGTTTGCATCCTGACAAATTTTTCTGGTTATGTTAACAGCATCGAGTTTAGTATTCACGGGTGTTGACCAAAAATTTAAGCCAAATCGGTCAAGCCGTTTGACCTGTGCGCGACGAACAAAATTTGGCGAACACACACACATACACACACACACACACACAGACAAAGCGCCGATCGAGTTGTATGGAGAGATTCACTCCGCTTCGCTACGCTCATCTAATTATCGCGATAAACCTTGTTGCAATGATACGGTATGTAATTTACCTTGCTATCAGGTAGAGTAATAGTATTGCACGTGTTTTATTCAATATTTTTACTCCCTTTTAGTTGAGTAATAATATTTATATCATGTGCCTGTAATACTTATACTCCCTCACGTCTCTATTGGTATTTTCTTGTGTTAATAGGGTGAGCTTTTATATTTCAGATAGAGAACTCTTATTGCGATATATTTCTACTGGGTGAGTAATGGTGTTATAATATATTACTACTGCGAGTACTCTTGTATCGGAGTAACACCGCCATTTATATCGCAAACATGCGAGTTTACTAACAATTAAGCAATTTTCTAAATGAAGGTAGATAAATGAAGAATGAAAGTAGATGCTAATGTTTGTTTTGTTTAACAGTGCCTGGTGTAAACGTTTTATTTAATTTAAGCAGTTTCAATTAAGCATATTTAAAAATATCATGTTGTTTCCCAAGTCTCAGAATTTACCAAATGCAATATAAATGGCTGCCTTTCATTGCAATTCACAATAGTAGCAATAGTAAAATAAATACATAAAGCAAACAATAACGTAAGTGGGCGCTTTTTTATTATGTATATTACCTAATGTAAGTGCAGATAATATACTATCTACATTATTAACATAAACTCATGATGGTTATAAATAAACTAAAATATATCAATAAAGAAAAATCGGTTCCTTTGTCTCTCAATCCAGTGCCAACTTCTCCTCATCACGCAATTAAATCACTACACGTTAATTATTGACACTGGTAGTAATTAAGATAAGCGTACGTCAGTAATAAATGACGTCAGACGGTTATTTTTATGTCACCGAAGTATGTTTCTAGTCCTTTGACATTGATCATCATAATACGTGACCCTCCTCTCTCCATAAAGACTACAGTCACAGATAACGGATCCTTTATCTGTGCTACAGTTCATCGCGATATAGGCCTAACCTTTGACGTTGACGTACATCATCTGTCTTAATTGTCACAACATGTGCACGATGCGCAACATTGATTGTGATAATGTCAACTTTATAGAGCGTGTTATAAGATCGCTGAATCTAAGAAGATAAACACTTTGTGTACAGAGATCCTCCCGGCTAGAAGAGTTCAAGTATCAGCTTAGGTAAGTACTAAGTAGGTACTTAATCTAAGTAGATAAACACTTTGTGTACAGAGATCCTCCCGGCAAGAAAAGTTCAAGTATCAGCTTAGGTAAGTACTAAGTTGGTCTACTTAACTTGGTGGAACGCGCTTACGGATGAGTAGGAGAAGTTTTCATTTACTTAGTTCTATCTCGCTGTCTTCAGTCTGCTAAAGTTTTGTTTTCGGATGCAACTATTTCAAACCCCAAACATTAAAAGTATAAACTAACGTTGAATGAACTTATACCGAAAATATGCAAGTTGGGAGTAAACATATTCTGTACTTAAATTCAAATTAAATTTAATAATGTACTTACAATAAAAGTGGTAGCAAAATGTCTGTGCTATATTGTGGATGAAAACTTAACATTAATGTTTGAGATAACGAACTATTGATAAATTCTGAAAATCATACGAAGTTATTGCGTGATATTAAAATAAAATTGCTCAATTAGTTTTAATATTTTCCGCCGATTTTTACAAGAAGAATAGAAATCGGTTAACCTGTTTCCTGTGCGGAAAAACACTCAACATCAAGATGTAATGATACTGGACAAAGATTGACCGTGCGCCGATGTTAAATCGAACGCGCTCCCTCCCCTGACTTTGTGACGTCACTATAGTCCACTCGTTCATTGGTAATACCCGTTATAGGGGGCACACCAGCTTTACCTGATGTGCCTCTCTTCAGGTGACTAACTAGGTTATTAGGGTGTATGGATCGCTGGGAAGGAATGTCCGAGGGCTAATAGTAGGACTCAATCCCAGCATTCGCCTTTGCGACTGAGGACAACCTCGGGAAAACCTTCAGTCAGGACTGCTGGTGGCCGGAAACGAACCGGTGACCTCCCGAATTAGAGTCTCGCGTCTTACTGCTGAGCCACCTCTATCGGTCTGTCGTGTGGCCCTCTTTAGTATAGTATGACGCTGCTGGTTGGCGGTGGTCTGGGTGACGTAGGTGCGCAGAACGATACACGGTGGATCGCGGATGATTAGACCTGGGTGAGAAGATACCGTTCGATGATGAATGCACTGTGTCCACTATAGGGTACGCACAACTGACGTAACAGCCGCACTACAACAATGGAATAAATGAATTGAACTGGTGGACAAACAACAAGCTGTCAAAGTAATATCTTTGAAAATAATGAGGATAAACAATTAGTTGTAACGATAGTAACTGCTCGCCAGTTAAAATTTATGTTCAGTAATGGACAGCAACTATCTGAAAGTTTGTAAACGTTCTGAACGTTTGTTTTTTCCAACTTCAGAACTTCATTATTTTTTTTGACAGCTTGTTTGTCAATCGGTTCAATTCATTTGTTTCATTGTTGTGTTTTGGTGTTGTGCGTACCCTATACCTTATCGGTCTCACATTCTTGCAGAGATGTTGACGACCGAGGAGAAGGCTTTCTACAAAAAGAACGGCTTTATAAAGCTGAACAATATTTTCACTCGGGAGGAAATAGAAATGTTGTCCACTGAGTATAACCAGATATTTGAACGGAAGGAGAAGGAGGGAATTGAGTCTTCGTGGAAAGGTGACGTCATGAAGAAGGCAGCAAATAACGCCCCGGTGTCCGTGAGTATAAACATCATTGTGGTCAATCATAATTATGTATGACCAACATTAGCTTTCCTTCATGCAGGGTCCCAAGAGAATTGGTAACAAACTTATCAGGAAAAAAACAATGGAAATATAAAAAATGAACGAATAAAAAAAATATAAAACTGCGTGAAATAGATAATATATATTACATATTATAGCATGATTATCATTTTCGTATATTTCACAATTCATAACTGTATTTGCCTAGTACGTTGTTTGTGGTCAAATATTACTAATATTATAATCATTAAACAATATATTTCTTGCTTTTTAACAAATAAGTTTTCTATCGTAATCTTTTGTTGAATGATATTTCAAGTGTGCATATAATTAAAATATGTATTTCCTACAAACATATTGCTGGTCAATACACTTTTCCCAATGTCTCCTTTCCAGTAATCATGTTATTATTTTACCGGGCTAGGTGGATCCCTTCTCGTGGTGACCGATGACCACATATAGCAAATAATAATAATTATTATTATTATTATTATTGTCTTATTAAGTTATTAGATATTACTTTATTAACATTAACAATGCTAAGAGCATAAAGGATATCAACTTTTAGTTTGGCAAAACTTATGATAGTTTGTGTAAGGTCTGATAACGGTATGTATAGATGTAGGCCTATATGTTATACCTTATTAATACGAATCATCTATCCATCCAACTGTTTCATTTGTTTTGGTTTTCATCATAGTCTTACATTGTACCTACCTTATTGATGGGCAACACCGGTCGCTTTTGTTTTAAGTAATTCCCTCGCAGACCTACCCGTGAAGTTGTTTTATGCCTAGAAAAAGAGTTAGTAAACACTTGTCTTCTCTTTCCCCCATTTGTTTGGGTATTTGAGAAGGACTGATTCCCCACCCTCAAGTCAGCAAGACAACAACACACTTTTCATCGACGCGATCTGTTAAGTGGCCAGACCAACGCTACAGAAAACATGAAAACAACCCGTCAGTGGCGGCTCGTCATAGGGCCCACAATTACGCGCCCACCACCATTTACAGACGATAACACATAAATGCATTTGTATTTAATGACTATACCCACTCAGTTATACAAGAACTGATTTTCAGTGGGGACATTATCGCATTTATTATGTGATTCGTTGCAACGGCTACAAAGTCACCGTTTACAGTTACACATACATCACTTCCATACACATTAAACAATTTAACATTTTTCTTGTTAACAGTTCAACGGTCACCAGGCTAAAGTACCAATCATTTAAAACTAAATTGAAATTGTAGATTATACCGAATCAAAAGAACATCTCCGAAAACATTCACTCTCAACAAGCGAATTAATTCTCGTCCTCTTATGCCAAGTTGTAAACTCAATTTTTTGATCGTAATGTCAGAATTATCTTTTTTTCAAAGCTATCCTGTGCCCCTCTTCGTCATTGCAAGCGAGCCGCCACTGTTCCAACAAAACAAGCACTCAGATAGATTGGTACTTGCAATTTTTCAGTGGGATACTAACACAATAAGGGTCGTGTGGACCTATTTTTCTTATTTTGATCCCACCACTATTCTTTACTTTAAGCTAGAGCACGTAACATAAAACCAACCTTTTCTCATGATGATGTTTTGTGTATGTAAAAAATGAGCGTCGTATAGTATTTTACATCGACTTTCATAAATAGGCAAACGTGGTTCCGAAAACCGATCCGATTTCCAAAGGAATAAATATAAAAACTCATTTTTAAAGGGATAGTCAGGTGAAAAACTAAAAAACTATCATTTGTATATGCCCACCCTCATATATGGAAAACATGACCAAAAGATACCATATTTTAAAAGCAGGCGTTTTTTTGCACGCGATTTTTTGGCTTGTTGCTACCAAGTAGCACCGAGCAACTTTTCTCATGGTAATTTCCATATAACAAAAATGTTGCCTCGAAATAGTAAAAACACCGCTAAAATAGGGCACTTATAAAAATCGATGAGAAATTTTAATGTGCATCGTTTCTCTACCGATAACATGCTTCTTAGTACGAACTTGTACTTCTCCAAAATGCCCTGCAATTAATTTTTGTGTGACTTGATGTGTAGTAAAGTTGCAATCTGTTTTGAGCGGTACTGTCCGCAGTCGCCGAGTGTTTCGCGGAGCGCTGGCTGGATTCGTATTACACAATGAGTGCTCTGTCTATCGGGAAGGCGCTAGCGAGCTCAGAACCGAAACAACTGTACTACGCTTTAGAAGAAAAATGCGGCAGAGCTGGCGAAGTAAATCTAGTAGAATAGCTAAATGTTCACTATTTTTTTTCTTGCACTGAAGCAACCTATATCAATTTTATTTTACACATAACTGAATTCCAGGCACTTATGACTCATAAGTGATTTTTTAATTTTTCACTTGACTACCCCTTAAATACTCTACGAAAATACGTTGACGAATAAATTTAAAATACACTAGGTATAAAAACGACATACGCCGGAGCTCAACAATATGTACAGTTAATAATAAATAATAACATATGTACATTCAAGTAGTACATTTAAACAAATAATTATGTCCAGTAGCTAAATAATTTGAGACATAAAGTACTTTAATTGAAAAATGTTCTAATCGCGTACCATTGCAACAATAAAATTCCTTACAATTTATTGCTACAAACTATTTTTATTTTGTACGTGTGGATAAAATAATTTTTTATATTGTACATTTTCGTTATAATGTACATCAGTTCTTCAATTTTGTTCATGAATTAATAACACACGAACAATAAGTTTAAAACTCGTGTTTGGTAGACTTGAATACTTAACAAATAACTTTTTTATCAACAAAACACCACAGTACGTATGTGCTAATTTATATCTTAGTCTTCCACTGATCACAGCTGGTGCCTTGACCATTGACCACTAGACCACCATCATACTAGACGTTTAGGAAGATGAAACAGTAGGCTGCTGCTTCAGCAAGCAACCTTGAGGCTTATCAACGATCATTGTCATAGCTAGGGTGACTGGAGACAAAGGTGCCAACATAACATGACTTACTGACAATGACAAAACTCAAGGTGAATCCCTACACGGCATTATTACTTGAACACATACTTTTTCATCACTACACCATTAGTAATTTGTTGAGTGGAAGAGGGAGATATGGATTGATATTTAAATCTATGGATAAGATTTTACTGTCCTCGGAATAGCTTTTACAAATTCCTTCTTGTCCCCGTTTCCATAATTATGGTTCTAGTATACAATATAATATGAAGTATGCCAGGCCATCGAGTGTAAAGACCTTTTAAGTTTTATCAGCACTAATTTTATTCAGCGTTATCATCAAGCCTACTTACTGTTGGTGTTCCTTTATATTAAGCATCATTACGCATGGTACGATATAACATCAGACATGCGTTCCCAATAACATTAACACTCCCCCATTCTCCTGCAGGTGCTGTCCAATCCATACACAACCTGCAGTTCCACTCTGGTGTGTTCACCCGCGTCCTCACTCACCAACGCCTATTGGACGCGCTAGAGGACGTCATGGAGACCCCCAACATTCTGCTCCACCACACTAGGGCGCACCTCAACATGTGTTGTTACAGGTGCTGTCCATACACAACCTGCAGTTCCACTCTGGTGTGTTCACCCGCGTCCTCGCTCACCAACGCCTATTGGACGCGCTAGAGGACGTCATGGAGACCCCCAACATTCTGCTCCACCACACTAGGGCGCACCTCAACATGTGTTGTTACAGGTGCTGTCCATACACAACCTGCAGTTCCACTGTGGTGTGTTCACCCGCGTCCTCACTCACCAACGCCTATTGGACGCGCTAGAGGACGTCATGGAGACCCCCAACATTCTGCTCCACCACACTAGGGCGCACCTCAACATGTGTTGTTACAGGTGCTGTCCATACACAACCTGCAGTTCCACTCTGGTGTGTTCACCCGCGTCCTCACTCACCAACGCCTATTGGACGCGCTAGAGGACGTCATGGAGACCCCCAACATTCTGCTCCACCACACTAGGGCGCACCTCTACATGTGTTGTTACAGGTGCTGTCCATACACAACCTGCAGTTCCACTCTGGTGTGTTCACCCGCGTCCTCACTCACCAACGCCTATTGGACGCGCTAGAGGACGTCATGGAGACCCCCAACATTCTGCTCCACCACACCAAGGCGCACCTTAAGCCGCCAGAGAAGGGGGCACCGTATCTGATGCATCAGGTGTGTATTCTTCTAAACAGCGTTACAATTGGATGAACAAAGCACAGACGACGAAAGATGGCGGGTGCTAACGCCTTACTTGACACATTGCTGAAATGTTCGGTCTCTCCTGCCTGTTTATGTATAACACAACCCAGTGTGAATCTATTTCATGGAACCTGCTTGTTGTTTATCTGATGAATAACAGTAAGATAAAAATGGTGTCCGTTTACTGTGTATCGGTGCTTTTCCCATAATAACTCACGCGCTGAAAATGTCACTTCAACATTGGCGTGAAGTAACACGGAAGTTAGGTTGGTACTTGGCCGCTCTCAGCTAGGACGCAAGCAATCAGGACTTACAATTTGCGATCGCAGAGCTTAGATACGCTTCCTATCGGGAAAACTTGTCCCTAGAGCCATGGAGTACTGACGTAGCGCGCTCGTGTATAACTTTGTGCGATTAGAAAACAATTAGACTACCACAAGTGTCCAGTACTCTGTGTAGCCGCCATGTTAGACCGTCACGTCAATATAATTTGTCCTTAAGATAGCGAAAACTGCTAACATACATGTTGTTGTTCCCATACCAACACACGCGCTGAAAATGTCACTTCAAAACAGGGATGAAGCTGCAAGAAACAGGGAGGTAAGGTTGATGCTTGGCCGCATGACTTCAGTCACCTTTGTCACCTCAGTCAATCAGGTATTCTGTAGTTTAAAGTCGTCTTATTCGCGATCGCAAACTTCGATACGCCCCTAGCGGACAAAATTATCCCTAAGCTAACGGGTCTAGCGGTCTAACTGTCTGCGGATTCTCGCACAAACCATGCGGTACTAATCTCGTTCTAGCTGTTATACTATTCATTTTGAAGGAAAAACTTATAGGAAAGCGTATTTTAGTTTACATGCCAATAGTCATCATAAAGGTTACTTAAAAATTATAGACCCAGTAGTTTACTTGTTATAACAATTCACGCAAAAAATCTGAAAATGAGCCAAATTTCGGATTGTTTTCTCAACTTAAATTGTTGAAAAACTAATGATCGGATTTTGACAAGAGTTCCTTTGGAACATGTACCAACAATGTAAGAAAATAAACAAATAAACTTTCTAGATAGAAAGTGCCCCGAACGAAAATTCATAGCATGCACTCACATGCAGGGTGCAGCGGTTGGACCGCAAAAGCAGCGGTTTGGGCAGTGAAACTACGCACCCTGCATGTTGTTGCTGCAGCGCATGCTATGAATTTTCGTTCGGGGCACTTTCTATCTAGAAAGTTTATTTGTTTATTTTCCCACATTGTTGGTGCATGTTCCAAAGGAACTCTCGTCAAAATCCGATCATTAGTTTTTCAACAATTTAAGTTGAGAAAACAATAAGAAATTTTGGTCATTTTCCGATTTTTTGCGTGAATTGTTATAACAAGTAAACTACTGGGTCTAAAATTTTTAAGTAACCTTTATGATGACTATTGGCATGTAAACTAAATACGCTTTTCTTTAAGTTTTTCCTTCAAAAGGAATAGTATAACAGCTAAAACGAGATAAGTGATCAACGTTCCAGCAATACCGCCAAAGTCGCACAGAGAAGTTAGCCCGGCAAGGCCGCCACATTGGCCAGTGACGTCACTTTCAAACGTCCTTGAGATCGCGAATAATAACTTCGGTATTGCTTTCGTCATCAATCAATGAGGTGGTTACGGACTCGGCCAACCCGAGCAGATATTTGAGTTAGCCACGACCGCTGGTTGGCGGCCGCTCACTCACCCGTGACGGAAGCATTACCGAAGATGTTGTACGACGACTTTAGTGCAATACTGCTCATATATGTTTAGCATGCTACAAGTTGTTTCTTTATTTTCGACCCGATATGTTCTTAAAGTGTAAAGTATCCACGAAGTTTGGTATATGTGCGGGTGCACAAGATGTGTTTTTCTGCCAGGAGACCTATTAACGATTTGCAACAAGTATAAAATAAAGATTGTTTATGTTTTTTACAGTAGAAATCGTAGTTGTTTTATTTTCTGTAATTCATACATTTTACTTTTGCTCTTTTCATAAGCACAGAAACTTGAATTCAAATTTTAAAAAATATTGTTATCCAATCATTTTTAGTTATAATTAATTAATTGTAACTGCAACAAAACAAATTCAGGGCGAGAGCTACTGCAAGTTGTTCTCAAAGTAGGTTTGATTTGTGTCATAACATTTATTGGTCTTTTATCTCTTTTCTTTTGTTGCTGCAGGTACAATATTTGTTTATATTTCTTTCAATGTTTTCTTTTCCATCCTTATTAGTAAGCGCTACAGAACATCTTTTATTTGAGCACATTTATTTTATTGTGCCATTAATTACTTACTACTATACTTCTATAGTGTTATTATTTTTCGGATATACCGGGTATGATGAAGAATGGTGCATCCTTAGAAAGGTGAGCGCCTTACAACCAGTGTAGTAAAATTGTACTGAAAGTAGAAAAAAGTAAGTAACATGTCCTCCTCAATAAGAATGAATCTCCGTTATATAAAGAGTAATATTGATAGCTCACTGCACTCTGTATTCAGTTAATGACTCAGTATGTTTACTTATAGCAAAATACATAATGAAACTTTATTTATCTCGGGACAAAGACTGAATAATATTGGCTCATATACAAACATTACGCTGAGCACACATAACATGCAATTGTTTTATTGTTATATTTTTGAGTACTTAGGCTACAGAAGTAACAAACGCAATATTTCAGCAGTATTGGCAGTGAGTTTATTAGTGTAGGGTAAAGTCCCAGCGGCCATTGGCTACTGTCTACCTTTAAATCGCCCGTGTACGGTAGTAGTACTGGGGAGGAGCCGCTAGGTGCCGCCACATCAGCGCGGCCTAATCAGTAGGGGGAGTCGGATAAGGCCAGGATGGGTGACACTGAATCAAAGTGACTTTGCCCAGCTACCTGACATCCCACGAAATTCGGTTAGGTTAGGGGATCAGGTTGAGGATTGCCCACGAAAGGTAGTACGGTTATTGGCTCTGGTTATAGCTCCAGTCGGCCTCATGAATCAAAAATTGTGCGCAATTCTAGGTTTCATACGTTGGTGTAGTGTCACCAATCCTGGTTTAAGTCGAGACTAATCAGTGGGTACGTGTGGCGGCACCTAGCGGTATAGCCCAGTATACTACTAGCGTACACGGGCGATTTATGGGTAGACAGCCGCCAGTGGCCGCTGGGACTCTACCCTACACTAGTAAACTCAATGGTACTAGTACAGTTTGTTAGTAATAATATTTAGGTCGGTTTATTACTTTTGGTTTAGCGATGAAAAATGTAAAATCAATTTCCAAAATCGAAGTATGGCGTTCCTTCCGCGTAGTTTCCGGTGCCCACAAAGCGGATTATCGATGAATACTCAGCTTCTCCTCTTTCTGCATTTTACTCTTTCCATACTTATATCTTCTTCATAAATTACGAACCCGTTTTGGCCACCCAATGTGTATTCTCCGATGGCAGCGGACGGATGGTTGAAAAGGTGTAACAAATATTGTGATTACCTACAATAAGAATCAACATAGCGCTGCATACAATCTCCCTATTATGCAACAATTATTCTCTGTTCATTATAACATTGCATTCTCTTTTAGTCCTAGTAAATATGAAAACTAATTAACATATTGAATATTACAATACATTGTATTAAACGTATTCAAATCAAAATCTATGTCCTGTGTCATCTGTTTCATGTATGTGAAGGTGTTATTGTATTCACTCGAAGTGGTGTATACAGTCTCCACGTTATTTCAGTTGTCAGCTGTTGTAGAAAGTGTTAGATGGATTCAAGTTTCACAGGTATTGTTGTTGTTGTGGTTTTCAGGACTACCACTACTTCCCGTTCAAGAAGGACTCGATGGTGGCCGTGTTCCTCCACTTGGACGATACCACCCCAGAGAACGGAGGCCTCGCGGTCTACCCGGGCTCACACAAGCTGGGTCCACAGGAGGACAAGGGAGTGGAGGTCAAGGGGGAGGCTTTTCACTACATGGACCAGGTAAGGTTGAGTATGACATCACGATTACACAATTAAAGGTTTTACATGAGATTCTGTAAGCTCTAACGTATGGTAGAACGTTACGCTACGTACGATACTACGTTGTCAAGTACGGTGCTGTGAATAAAACCCGACTGAACCTGGGTTTAAAATATATTCAGCTATAAAATGATCAAAAGTATGTTACTTTTTTATTCAATTTTTGAAAATGTTTTATATTAAATTCATAGTCGCCCCTACCCCTAGAACGGCCATTGTTGCCAAATAAGAATTTCATGCACGGTATTTCCCAAACGAAGAAAACAAACCCTTAGCAACACCGGGCATCCCTAGGGGTAGGGGTCACTATGAATCCCAGCCTTGCAAGAAATGCATTAACCGAAGTTAAAATTAGATTATACTTAATATTACTCTCAATGTCCAACAATCCGTGTTAGTAACATTACTCTGGGCTTTAATAGGGACTTGTAAAATTGGTTTGGTGGAGGTGCCGAGTTTGTTCAAACTATGATCAGGACAACTTGGCTCTATATCTCACATCCTATCAATGATGGTGATCGATACAATGGTTGGGTAATACACAAATATCAAATATTCACATGACGACCATGAACCAGGCGTGCATCAACAGGTTTACCGTATCAACAGGTTTACCGCATCAACAGGTTTACCGTATCAACAGGTTTACCGTATCAACAGGTTTACCGTATCAACAGGTTTACCGCATCAACAGGTTAACCGTATCAACAGGTTTACCGCATCAACAGGTTTACCGTATCAACAGGTTTACCGTATCAACAGGTTTACCGCATCAACAGGTTTACCGTATCAACAGGTTTACCGTATCAACAGGTTTACCGTATCAACAGGTTTACCGTATCAACAGGTTTACCGTATCAACAGGTTTACCGCATCAACAGGTTTACCGCATCAACAGGTTTACCGTATCAACAGGTTTACCGTATCAACAGGTTTACCGCATCAACAGGTTTACCGTATCAACAGGTTTACCGTATCAACAGGTTTACCGCATCAACAGGTTTACCGCATCAACAGGTTTACCGTATCAACAGGTTTACCGTATCAACAGGTTTACCGTATCAACGGCCATGCACTTTTTCAGCAAATTGTTTCAAAATGGAGTTGTATCCTATGTTCTATTATAAATACACGGCTCAATTTACCACTTAAGAATAATAACAGTAAGGTGAGCAGTGTGTAATGTTATTGCATTGATAGGTATGTTATTTGTTCAGAAGTGGTATCAGTTCCATAGGTATCAACCGTAAACAATTGTGATTCGCCAACATCTAAAGTGAAATAATTACTGTTTACACTCCTTTGAAAAACTGTGTAATACGTGTTTAATAACGCCAGCTAAGTTTTCAAGATTTTAAACATTGGATATTAATGTGGCCATTTTGTAATCTTTACAATTGTTATTTTGGAAACTGTTTAGAGTTTGTAATTAATTAGTTCCCGAAATAACTACTGACTGGCGTAAAGCTCCAATCAGAATTTAGGCCGTCGTTTTCATGAAACTAATCCGTTTGAAGCTACGACAAGGAAATGAATAGAAATGTGTGTTCATATTGTGGTACAGGTCACGTAGGCTCATTCCTGCAATCATTTGTACACAACTATAAAACCTATGAATTGTTTCATATGAATTGAACCATTAAAATGCAATTCAATTCGTTTTCATTATCCATTTATAATCTGGTGTTTCTTTCTGTCATAATTACGATGTTGAGTATGACAGTTCCTCTCCCCCCCCCCCCCCCCCCGACCAAAGAAGACAAGGCCTTAGTTTTAGCTCTTATCAATAATTAGTTATTAGTAGGGCTGCCCAACGATATCGATAATTCGATGCGATATCGATAATAAAAAAATAATTCGATATCGCTATAGAATTAATGTATTCTTGGTATGCAATACAGTCATTTGTTTGTCTACAACAATGACTCAGTGTACGAGACGATGGCCGCTATGTGTAGGAACTGCAATACCTCATGTACGGGATGATGGCCGCTATGTGTAGGAACTGCAATACCTCATGTACGGGATGATGGCCGCTATGTGTAGGAACTGCAATACCTCATGTACGGGATCATGGCCGCTATGTGTAGGAACTGCAATACCTCATGTACGGGATGATGGCCGCTATGTGTAGGAACTGCAATACCTCATGTACGGGATGATGGCCGCTATGTGTAGGAACTGCAATACCTCATGTACGGGATGGTGGCCGCTATGTGTAGGAACTGCAATACCTCATGTACGGGATGGTGGCCGCTATGTGTAGGAACTGCAATACCTCATGTACGGGATGATGGCCGCTATGTGTAGGAACTGCAATACCTCATGTACGGGATGATGGCCGCTATGTGTAGGAACTGCAATACCTCATGTACGGGATGATGGCCGCTATGTGTAGGAACTGCAATACCTCATGTACGGGATGGTGGCCGCTATGTGTAGGAACTGCAATACCTCATGTACGGGATGGTGGCCGCTATGTGTAGGAACTGCAATACCTCATGTACGGGATGATGGCCGCTATGTGTAGGAACTGCAATACCTCATGTACGGGATGATGGCCGCTATGTGTAGGAACTGCAATACCTCATGTACGGGATGGTGGCCGCTATGTGTAGGAACTGCAATACCT
Source organism: Isoperla grammatica (assembly GCA_945910005.1). Lineage (NCBI taxonomy): Eukaryota > Metazoa > Arthropoda > Insecta > Plecoptera > Perlodidae > Isoperla > Isoperla grammatica. Next base: position 63,740,694 of record OX246737.1, read on the forward strand.
CATGTACGGGATGGTGGCCGCTATGTGTAGGAACTGCAATACCTCATGTACGGGATGGTGGCCGCTATGTGTAGGAAATGCAATACCTCATGTACGGGATGGTGGCCGCTATGTGTAGGAACTGCAATACCTCATGTACGGGATGGTGGCCGCTATGTGTAGGAACTGCAATACCTCATGTACGGGATGGTGGCCGCTATGTGTAGGAACTGCAATACCTCATGTACGGGATGGTGGCCGCTATGTGTAGGAACTGCAATACCTCATGTACGGATGTATGGCTGCCAACAATGGCTTAGTGTACGGGATGGTGGCCGCTATGTGTAGGAACTGCAATACCTCATGTACGGATGTATGGCTGCCAACAATGGCTTAGTGTACGGGATGGTGGCCGCTATGTGTAGGAACTGCAATACCTCATGTACGGATGTATGGCTGCCAACAATGGCTTAGTGTACGGGATGGTGGCCGCTATGTGTAGGAACTGCAATACCTCATGTACGGATGTATGGCTGCCAACAATGGCTTAGTGTACGGGATGGTGGCCGCTATGTGTAGGAACTGCAATACCTCATGTACGGATGTATGGCTGCCAACAATGGCTTAGTGTACGGGATGGTGGCCGCTATGTGTAGGAACTGCAATACCTCATGTACGGATGTATGGCTGCCAACAATGGCTTAGTGTACGGGATGGTGGCCGCTATGTGTAGGAACTGCAATACCTCATGTACGGATGTATGGCTGCCAACAATGGCTTAGTGTACGGGATGGTGGCCGCTATGTGTAGGAACTGCAATACCTCATGTACGGATGTATGGCTGCCAACAATGGCTTAGTGTACGGGATGGTGGCCGCTATGTGTAGGAACTGCAATACCTCATGTACGGGATGGTGGCCGCTATGTGTAGGAAATGCAATACCTCATGTACGGGATGGTGGCCGCTATGTGTAGGAACTGCAATACCTCATGTACGGGATGGTGGCCGCTATGTGTAGGAACTGCAATACCTCATGTACGGATGTATGGCTGCCAACAATGGCTTAGTGTACGGGATGGTGGCCGCTATGTGTAGGAACTGCAATACCTCATGTACGGATGTATGGCTGCCAACAATGGCTTAGTGTACGGGATGGTGGCCGCTATGTGTAGGAACTGCAATACCTCATGTACGGATGTATGGCTGCCAACAATGGCTTAGTGTACGGGATGGTGGCCGCTATGTGTAGGAACTGCAATACCTCATGTATACGGATGTATGGCTGCCAACAATGGCTTAGTGTACGGGATGGTGGCCGCTATGTGTAGGAACTGCAATACCTCATGTACGGATGTATGGCTGCCAACAATGGCTTAGTGTACGGGATGGTGGCCGCTATGTGTAGGAACTGCAATACCTCATGTACGGGATGGTGGCCGCTATGTGTAGGAACTGCAATACCTCATGTACGGATGTATGGCTGCCAACAATGGCTTAGTGTACGGGATGGTGGCCGCTATGTGTAGGAACTGCAATACCTCATGTACGGATGTATGGCTGCCAACAATGGCTTAGTGTACGGGATGGTGGCCGCTATGTGTAGGAACTGCAATACCTCATGTACGGATGTATGGCTGCCAACAATGGCTTAGTGTACGGGATGGTGGCCGCTATGTGTAGGAACTGCAATACCTCATGTACGGATGTATGGCTGCCAACAATGGCTTAGTGTACGGGATGGTGGCCGCTATGTGTAGGAACTGCAATACCTCATGTACGGATGTATGGCTGCCAACAATGGCTTAGTGTACGGGATGGTGGCCGCTATGTGTAGGAACTGCAATACCTCATGTACGGATGTATGGCTGCCAACAATGGCTTAGTGTACGGGATGGTGGCCGCTATGTGTAGGAACTGCAATACCTCATGTACGGATGTATGGCTGCCAACAATGGCTTAGTGTACGGGATGGTGGCCGCTATGTGTAGGAACTGCAATACCTCATGTACGGATGTATGGCTGCCAACAATGGCTTAGTGTACGGGATGGTGGCCGCTATGTGTAGGAACTGCAATACCTCATGTACGGATGTATGGCTGCCAACAATGGCTTAGTGTACGGGATGGTGGCCGCTATGTGTAGGAACTGCAATACCTCATGTACGGATGTATGGCTGCCAACAATGGCTTAGTGTACGGGATGGTGGCCGCTATGTGTAGGAACTGCAATACCTCATGTACGGATGTATGGCCGCCAACAATGGCTTAGTGTACGGGATGGTGGCCGCTATGTGTAGGAACTGCAATACCTCATGTACGGATGTATGGCTGCCAACAATGGCTTAGTGTACGGGATGGTGGCCGCTATGTGTAGGAACTGCAATACCTCATGTACGGATGTATGGCTGCCAACAATGGCTTAGTGTACGGGATGGTGGCCGCTATGTGTAGGAACTGCAATACCTCATGTACGGATGTATGGCTGCCAACAATGGCTTAGTGTACGGGATGGTGGCCGCTATGTGTAGGAACTGCAATACCTCATGTACGGATGTATGGCCGCCAACAATGGCTTAGTGTACGGGATGTTGGCCGCTATGTGTAGGAACTGCAATACCTCATGTATACGGATGTATGGCCGCCAACAATGTCCGTGACGTCACGTGAATATAAGCAATTGTTCATTTCGCGACATCGAACATGTGCCTAATTGTTAGGGGAAAAAAACGTTTCCCCTTTATAGTACAGTTCAGCAGTGTTGTGTTTCTGCAATTTTTCGCTGGTTTGTTGGGATATTTTTAAATTTTGAATAATAAAACAAACAATTTGACACATATAAGACATTTCGAAGTTAAATTATTTACGTAATATATTTTATAATGAATGGCCTCCAGCTGGTCTAGAAATATTAAAAACAGACAAGCAAATCCCGATATCGCCGATGTTGCCGATATCGATACGTCACTTGAAAATTTCGATATCGCGATTTCTTCCCTTGATCTCGATATGATTTTTTCATCATAGGCAGCCCTAGTTATTAGCCTTAGCCAATTGAGCACCGGGCTTTAGTAAGAGCATTTAGCTCTTTAGATCGGTCTCAGAGGCAAACCTCTTTTCAGGGAGTAAATGTCATCACAATGCTGCGCAATAATTAGGCCTTCAGCGACGTATGCACTCATCCGCCTGCTAAAGTCGTCTTACAATAACTTCGGTAATGCTTTCGTCATCAATCAATGACGTGTTTACGGTCTCGGCCAACCCGAGCAGGTATCTGAATAAACCACGGTCGCTGGTTGGCTGCCGCTCACCCACCCGTTACGGAAGCATTACTGAAGATGTTGAACGATGACTATATGTGCCTCTTACCATGGACAACTCCACTGAAAATAGAGTCTGGTATTTGAGCCCCCCCCCCCCCCCTTACCCCTCCCTTCTCACTATTTCTTTTCTCTCTCTCTTCACGAGCTTGACTACGAACTTGGTGCTCTCCCCAAGGAAATTAGAAACGCATAGAAACACAATAACATTTTCCAGAACAAGAACAATCTATCCTTTATAAAAGATCGGAAAGACGTTATTTAGATATATATTGTTCGTAGAAAACATCATCGTCATAAAATATAGTAACTTTTTTTAAATTAACCGTAGGTGTTCAGTACCAGTGTACTAAAGAAAACATTGCGTATAATATATCTGTATCTGTCTGGTATTTGAGCGTACAGTTAACATTTTGTTTAGTACGAATCAGCATATTTTATAAAGTTTTAGTTGATTTTTCGATAGGATTGTTATTGCATAATATTTGTATCTTTTTATAAATTGAATTTGAGGGGTCAGGAGGATCGACAAAGTGTACGGGCCGTACAAACGATACTCTGCAATATTTAATTCAATTTCCGCTTGTGCGGAGAACAATTCAATAAACAAGTTCTGATGTTAATAAAAAAATATCTATTTATACAAAGCTTAAATCATTGTAAATTCAATAACGCATAACTCTAGCTAATCTCGTTTGAGTGATATAATTCACGTAATCCTTACCCTCTCATCTCATAATCGCCTTACTTAATTTACAACTTATCTTGAAAACGTGAGCAGTCTTGATCTAGCAAGCTGACGAAGACTGAAACAAACTTGTTTTTAAAAAATATTGGATTATTGGAAAACCACTTTGTTTTCAGTTCTAAAGCTTTCTTAACTCACAGCTTGGCCCTGACTTTTGTTACGAAACGTCGAAGAACGGAAGTAATCCACTCATGTTTTCTAACGTCGCATGCACAGTGCCACCATTATTGCACTTATCGTTTATCGTTGTTAGGTTCCTATTTCCGTTTCTCTTGGAAGCTCCTGGTAATACATTATTTTATTGTGTAAGAACCCGATAATGGCCGTTTGTCCCGTTTTATCACTTGAGTCCCACTTTGCGCGTCTAGTAACATATCAGCACAGCAGCAGCAACAACAAAGACGTCCGCGTTCATCATTTCCAGAGAATAACAATGCAATTTACCATCCAGACCAGACATTAAGCAACAAATAGCATTAACTCAATCTAGAAAGAAACACAATAAGAACAACAATGACCCCTAAAGGAGTTAAAACACTGAAAAACACTGGTGGGTTTATTCGACAATGTCTTTTGAGAAGATCATATGTATTGTAAAGTAATTTAGTTAATATTAATATTGCACACATTAATCGTGTTCTAAAGCATGGAATTACTTAACTGTTGTTTAAAATGTAACTGAGGCCCAAAATTGCTTGAGAACGTAGTAAAAGTAATGTAGTAATTGTATATTTGTATACGCAAAACTACCAGGTACTTGAAGGCTGGTGAGGTTTAACTCCCAACAAGCCAGTAATTAGGCCCTACGTCTGTTTTGGGACGAGGGAAACAATAGCTTGTGTGTTTGGTGACAATATTCGCCTATGGAAACAAAATGAGTCAATGAAATTGTCTAGTCTTCACCAACTACCTCAAGTAAATGAACGGGTAATACAATTCGACATCTTCTTTCTCCCCATTCGTTAACAAAAGTCTCACCTCATCTCTCTTTCATAATCAGCTGTGCCATTATCGTGTATAATCGCTAACTCCTGGCTTATGTCTTCACATTATCCTTGTAGAAGAATCGAATCTCCAGGTTCAATGGGAACATCTCTCTCCCCCCCCCTGCCCCCTCCCCCCACGGGACTGCTGCACGAGAGACAAGAACGGTAAATGTCGGAAGAAAGGCTGAAACGCAACAGGTGTGCTACGCCCACGTGTCAGCAGGTTATACTGCGTTGCGCAATGACACTATTGTCGACGCGTTATTACCCGATATTGTTATGGTTTCCAGGAAAAGTTCCCGCTGTCCGGCGCTACCCCCATCTCAGCCAAGAAGGGTGAAGTGGTCATCTTCTCGTACCTCCTCATCCACGGCAGTTACCTCAACACCACGGACCGAGTGCGACGTATGTTCCTGATACAGGTGAGAGATGTTAGAAGACTTGTTATCACCCCCCTTATCTCCGACCCCGACACAGACCCAGCTGATAGCAGTGTTAGAGCCACTTCAAACAGGAGGAATGCTCCTCATTTGGATACAAGAAACTGTTTCAAATTTCCATCCCCTTCTCCTAGAACGCCACCAAAAACACCTGCTTTGGTACCACCAACGCATGCTCTCTTTCTGTATATTATCAACTTGACCACACCAGTAGTGGCTCTGAGTCAATTTTATCGATGAGGCGTGTAATAAAAGAGTTACAAATAGAAACCTGGATTTGGTCATACTATGTCGATAGCACAGTAAAATGAAATAATGCCAGATATCTTGGTTGCCACACACGGCGAGCTGCCACTCCACAACACTACGCAAACATTGTTACACCTTTGCACGTGTTCTCAAGTGATATTGCAATAGGCATTGAGGATGCATTGTATGCAGTCTTGTTGTAAACATTGTAGCGATGAAGTGGATGGATGGGATGAACATGAAACAGTCCTAACGAGACAAAAGTACATCAAATTCGTTCCTGATTTCCGTGGACGTGGTTTATGATGACCAAGATGAAATTTGTAGTTGGTTACGCGATGCTAACGACAGCGACGACAGCGACGGCAGCGACGACAACTACGACAGACAACAGCGACGACAGACAACAGCGACAACACCGACGACAGCGACCGCTAATAATAGCTATAATACACATAGAAGCAACTCTCAAAATTCCTACTTGCTAGCTTGCAACTTGCGAGTGACTTTTGATAGGTTGTGAATACACTTTGTTATATCTGAAAGTACCATTGCATTGTTGCATTATCAATACAATATTGACTTTCGTTTTATTGTTTTATTTATGTCAAGATATCGCCTCAAAACACGTTGAAGCCCATCAAACAAAATTCAGGATCGAACATATTTTGCGTCTGCAGTGAAATTGTCTCCGACAGCGAGGGCTTTGCTCCTGGACCCAGCTACATGGCGACTAATTTGTACCGTGTTCATACACACGTTTGCTCTCCAATCATGGACAGGTTTTATTATATCTACATCGTTGTTCTCGTCAGTTCTAGAGAATCATTCTGTAAGATGTCGTCAGATCTCGGCTTGTGCGGCCGGTGCATATTTCACTGCTCTGTCACTCGTGCATGTCACAACAGCATTCGGGCATATAAGGAGAGATTTTGTTTACACAATTAATGTTACAAGTATGATGTTTCTACTGTCAGCTGTTATCCAGATAAATAACTTAGACAGTATACCTGATTACTAAAGACAAAATGGTCGGATGCGCATGACTTAGATGTAATCATTTTTATTTGAGTGAGCATTTAGATTCTTGAAACTTGACAAAATAAGAACCTTAAAATTGAAAGGATTACCTAAGAAAAACATTCATATCTAAATTAAAAAGTTAATAGTACTAGTTAAGTAATAATGAATATTGACTATAGATTGATCTGTGGATGACGTTCACACACAATAATGCGACTGCAACGCACATATATAGAACACTATACTGGAAGATTTCAAAGACTAATTACATGTAACGTCATTGAATTCATGGGGTTTCTCTTCCTATAGCTGTGAAGTACGTTGTAAAATACTGGGGTTACTCTAACCTCATATTTAGCTAGGAGCTTTATTTTTAATTGATAAAACAAGTATTCTAGGTATCTAATTCCATCGACCAACTATGCGATCATTGGACAACACAATAAGCTCATCTGTGGGACATGAAAGCTAACATCTCATTTCAAAATAACGTTTAACTATAGCGGGGCGATTCTTGAACCGATACGTTTTAACCCGCATGCGAGTAGCTCGTATGGGTACCAACCCGCATGCGAGTAGCTCGTATAGGTACCAACCCGCATGCGAGTAGCTCGTATGGGTACCAACCCGCATGCGAGTAGCTCGTATGGGTACCAACCCGCATGCGAGTAGCTCGTATAGGTACCAACCCGCATGCGAGTAGCTCGTATGGGTACCAACCCGCATGCGAGTAGCTCGTATAGGTACCAACCCGCATGCGAGTAGCTCGTATGGGTACCAACCCGCATGCGAGTAGCTCGTATGGGTACCAACCCGCATGCGAGTAGCTCGTATAGGTACCAACCCGCATGCGAGTAGCTCGTATGGGTACCAACCCGCATGCGAGTAGCTCGTATGGGTACCAACCCGCATGCGAGTAGCTCGTATGGGTACCAACCCGCATGCGAGTAGCTCGTATGGGTACCAACCCGCATGCGAGTAGCTCGCATGGGTACCAACCCGCATGCGAGTAGCTCGTATGGGTACCAACCCGCATGCGAGTAGCTCGTATGGGTACCAACCCGCATGCGAGTAGCTCGTATGGGTACCAACCCGCATGCGAGTAGCTCGTATGGGTACCAACCCGCATGCGAGTAGCTCGTATAGGTACCAACCCGCATGCGAGTAGCTCGTATGGGTACCAACCCGCATGCGAGTAGCTCGTATGGGTACCAACCCGCATGCGAGTAGCTCGTATGGGTACCAACCCGCATGCGAGTAGCTCGTATAGGTACCAACCCGCATGCGAGTAGCTCGCATGGGTACCAACCCGCATGCGAGTAGCTCGTATGGGTACAAACCCGCATGCGAGTAGCTCGTATGGGTACCAACCCGCATGCGAGTAGCTCGTATGGGTACAAACCCGCATGCGAGTAGCTCGTATGGGTACCAACCCGCATGCGAGTAGCTCGCATGGGTACCAACCCGCATGCGAGTAGCTCGTATGGGTACCAACCCGCATGCGAGTAGCTCGTATGGGTACCAACCCGCATGCGAGTAGCTCGTATGGGTACCAACCCGCATGCGAGTAGCTCGTATAGGTACCAACCCTCCTGCGAGTAGCTCGTATGGGTACCAACGCGCATGCGAGTAGCTCGTATGGGTACCAACCCGCATGCGAGTAGCTCGTATAGGTACCAACCCTCATGCGAGTAGCTCGTATGGGTACCAACCCGCATGCGAGTAGCTCGTATGGGTACCAACGCGCATGCGAGTAGCTCGTATGGGTACCAACCCGCATGCGAGTAGCTCGTATGGGTACCAACGCGCATGCGAGTAGCTCGTATGGGTACCAACCCGCATGCGAGTAGCTCGTATGGGTACCAGCCCGCATGCGAGTAGCTCGTATGGGTACCAACCCGCATGCGAGTAGCTCGTATGGGTACCAACCCGCATCCGTATGGGTACCAACCCGCATGCGAGTAGCTCGTATGGGTACCACCCGCATGCGAGTAGCTCGTATGGGTACCAACCCGCATGCGAGTAGCTCGTATGGGTACCAACCCGCATGCGAGTAGCTCGTTTGGGTACCAACCCGCATGCGAGTAGCTCGTAAGCGGGATATATGGAATGTAATGAAATTATAAAATAAAGTAGGCCTACACATAATAGCGTAGGTTTAATCTAGGCCTACTATAAGAGAGTAACATAACAATTTGCCTACCTTGGAGTCTGCATTCGATGTCTTCATAACCTCTGATTTTGATGTCAACCACATATTTTTACAACAACAACAACCACGCCAAAACGCATACGTTTTCCCGTCTCGCCACCTCCTAGGCCGGCGAGTAGAAACGTATCCCCATTCCGCATGTGCAGGTATACGGTTTCAAACTCAAGAATAGCAAATTATCAAAACGTATGCGAAATGGCGGCCACGTGACTGTAATCCCGCTTGCGGGTTGACTCGCATCGTTTCAAGAATCGGGCCCCAGTACAATACCTTGAGTTTATAGCAAGGCTGTGAATTTAAAGCTTCTTTTTCTTTAGGGTATTGGCCAGTTATATATATCATTCACAAATCACAATCATTATAGTGAGAGGAACGATATTATATTGTGTAGGAATTACTTTATGCCTTATGGACAGTGAACACTCAAGTCACCTTGAATATATATAAACTAGTCCAACCAAAATTAATCCTCCACTATAAACATCAAATTCTCGTCCGTAGAATATAGTAGATAAGAGATGTCGACATTATGAACTACTTGTCTCGGTAAGTTACATCCGTGACCGAAGAATAACTGGTATCTTAGGACCGAATACAGTGAAGTTGATGATCATGAAACCTCAGCATGGATGCTACGTGCCTGCAACAGTGTGTTCTACCTTCCTTCTTTCTCAACATCGTCAACATCAACAACTATCTAGTATTTAGTATTTCTTATCAGCTTAATACCATAAATATGAGGCAGTCCTTCCCAGAATCAAGATTTTAATAAGTAGTAGTTAGTAGATAGTCCATATACTACCCCACACACTCCACACAATCAAGATTATAATAAGTAGTAGTTAGTAGATAGTCTATTTACTTAGGGCCGGTTTCAATTCAATTAGGAAATTCTCGATGGCGACGGCCATGCATTAGAAAGTAATTTTTGTTTGTTGAAACCAACCAATTGTTACCAACACAAGCTTATACTATCAATCGGAGCATAACAACTAATTTTAAAAATGTTAGGTTTTCAACGTTTTATTTTGTTATTTGTACGGACCGAAGAAACAGGCAAATATGTTGTAAATATGTGTATGAATATACATCAGCGTGTTTGCTTGCAGGTGAGGGCTGCTGATGACGAGCCTGTCAAGGACGTACACAAGTCCCCGGCTCAAGGGATGGTGACGCTACTTGTATCTGTCAGCCACGTCATCAACGTGTTTGCTTGCAGGTGAGGGCTGCTGATGACGAGCCTATCAAGGACGTACACATGTCCCCGGCTCAAGGGATGGTGACGCTACTTGTGTCTGTCAGCCACGTCATCAGTGTGTTTGCTTGCAGGTGAGGGCTGCTGATGACGAGCCTGTCAAGGACGTACACAAGTCCCCGGCTCAAGGGATGGTGACGCTACTTGTGTCTGTCAGCCACGTCACAGCGTGTTTGCTTGCAGGTGAGGGCTGCTGATGACGAGCCTATCAAGGATGTGCACAAGTCCCCGGCTCAAGGGATGGTGACGCTACTTGTATCTGTCAGCCACGTCACAGCGTGTTTGCTTGCAGGTGAGGGCTGCTGATGACGAGCCTGTCAAGGACGTACACAAGTCCCCGGCTCAAGACATGGTGACGCTACTTGTATCTGTCAGCCACGTCATCAGCGTGTTTGCTTGCAGGTGAGGGCTGCTGATGACGAGCCTGTCAAGGATGTGCACAAGTCCCCGGCTCAAGGGATGGTGACGCTACTTGTATCTGTCAGCCACGTCATCAGAGTGTTTGCTTGCAGGTGAGGGCTGCTGATGACGAGCCTGTCAAGGACGTACACAAGTCCCCGGCTCAAGGGATGGTGACGCTACTTGTATCTGTCAGCCACGTCATCAGAGTGTTTGCTTGCAGGTGAGGGCTGCTGATGACGAGCCTGTCAAGGACGTACCCAAGTCCCCGGCTCAAGGGATGGTGACGCTACTTGTATCTGTCAGCCACGTCACAGCGTGTTTGCTTGCAGGTGAGGGCTGCTGATGACGAGCCTCTCAAGGACGTACACAAGTCCCCGGCTCAAGGGATGGTGACGCTACTTGTGTCTGTCAGCCTCGTCATCAGCGTGTTTGCTTGCAGGTGAGGGCTGCTGATGACGAGCCTGTCAAGGACGTACACAAGTCCCCGGCTCAAGGGATGGTGACGCTACTTGTGTCTGTCAGCCACGTCATCAGCGTGTTTGCTTGCAGGTGAGGGCTGCTGATGACGAGCCTATCAAGGACGTGCACAAGTCCCCGGCTCAAGGGATGGTGACGCTACTTGTATCTGTCAGCCATCAGCGTGTTTGCTTGCAGGTGAGGGCTGCTGATGACGAGCCTGTCAAGGACGTACACAAGTCCCCGGCTCAAGGGATGGTGACGCTACTTGTATCTGTCAGCTACGTCATCAGCGTGTTTGCTTGCAGGTGAGGGCTGCTGATGACGAGCCTGTCAAGGACGTACACAAGTCCCCGGCTCAAGGGATGGTGACGCTACTTGTATCTGTCAGCCACGTCATCAGAGTGTTTGCTTGCAGGTGAGGGCTGCTGATGACGAGCCTGTCAAGGACGTACACAAGTCCCCGGCTCAAGGGATGGTGACGCTACTTGTATCTGTCAGCTACGTCATCAGCGTGTTTGCTTGCAGGTGAGGGCTGCTGATGACGAGCCTGTCAAGGATGTGCACAAGTCCCCGGCTCAAGGGATGGTGACGCTACTTGTATCTGTCAGCCACGTCATCAGAGTGTTTGCTTGCAGGTGAGGGCTGCTGATGACGAGCCTGTCAAGGATGTGCACAAGTCCCCGGCTCAAGGGATGGTGACGCTACTTGTATCTGTCAGCCACGTCATCAGAGTGTTTGCTTGCAGGTGAGGGCTGCTGATGACGAGCCTGTCAAGGATGTGCACAAGTCCCCGGCTCAAGGGATGGTGACGCTACTTGTATCTGTCAGCTACGTCATCAGCGTGTTTGCTTGCAGGTGAGGGCTGCTGATGACGAGCCTGTCAAGGATGTGCACAAGTCCCCGGCTCAAGGGATGGTGACGCTACTTGTATCTGTCAGCCACGTCATCAGAGTGTTTGCTTGCAGGTGAGGGCTGCTGATGACGAGCCTGTCAAGGATGTGCACAAGTCCCCGGCTCAAGGGATGGTGACGCTACTTGTATCTGTCAGCCACGTCACAGCGTGTTTGCTTGCAGGTGAGGGCTGCTGATGACGAGCCTGTCAAGGATGTGCACAAGTCCCCGGCTCAAGGGATGGTGACGCTACTTGTATCTGTCAGCCACGTCATCAGAGTGTTTGCTTGCAGGTGAGGGCTGCTGATGACGAGCCTGTCAAGGATGTGCACAAGTCCCCGGCTCAAGGGATGGTGACGCTACTTGTATCTGTCAGCCACGTCATCAGCGTGTTTGCTTGCAGGTGAGGGCTGCTGATGACGAGCCTGTCAAGGACGTACACAAGTCCCCGGCTCAAGGGATGGTGACGCTACTTGTATCTGTCAGCCACGTCACAGCTTGTTTGCTTGCAGGTGAGGGCTGCTGATGACGAGCCTGTCAAGGACGTACACAAGTCCCCGGCTCAAGGGATGGTGACGCTACTTGTATCTGTCAGCCACGTCACAGCGTGTTTGCTTGCAGGTAATGGCTGCTGATGACGAGCCTGTCAAGGACGTACACAAGTCCCCGGCTCAAGGGATGGTGACGCTACTTGTATCTGTCAGCCACGTCATCAGCGTGTTTGCTTGCAGGTGAGGGCTGCTGATGACGAGCCTATCAAGGATGTACACAAGTCCCCGGCTCAAGGGATGGTGACGCTACTTGTATCTGTCAGCCACGTCACAGCGTGTTTGCTTGCAGGTGAGGGCTGCTGATGACGAGCCTGTCAAGGACGTACACAAGACCCCGGCTCAAGGGATGGTGACGCTACTTGTATCTGTCAGCCACGTCACAGCGTGTTTGCTTGCAGGTGAGGGCTGCTGATGACGAGCCTATCAAGGACGTGCACAAGTCCCCGGCTCAAGGGATGGTGACGCTACTTGTATCTGTCAGCCACGTCATCAGCGTGTTTGCTTGCAGGTGAGGGCTGCTGATGACGAGCCTGTCAAGGATGTGCACAAGTCCCCGGCTCAAGGGATGGTGACGCTACTTGTATCTGTCAGCCACGTCACAGCGTGTTTGCTTGCAGGTGAGGGCTGCTGATGACGAGCCTGTCAAGGACGTAGACAAGACCCCGGCTCAAGGGATGGTGACGCTACTTGTATCTGTCAGCCACGTCACAGCGTGTTTGCTTGCAGGTGAGGGCTGCTGATGACGAGCCTATCAAGGACGTGCACAAGTCCCCGGCTCAAGGGATGGTGACGCTACTTGTGTCTGTCAGCCACGTCATCAGCGTGTTTGCTTGCAGGTGAGGCTGCTGATGACGAGCCTGTCAAGGACGTGCACAAGTCCCCGGCTCAAGGGATGGTGACGCTACTTGTATCTGTCAGCCACGTCATCAGCTTGTTTGCTTGCAGGTGAGGCTGCTGATGACGAGCCTGTCAAGGACGTGCACAAGTCCCCGGCTCAAGGGATGGTGACGCTACTTGTGTCTGTCAGCCACGTCACAGCGTGTTTGCTTGCAGGTGAGGGCAGCTGATGACGAGCCTGTCAAGGACGTACACAAGTCCCCGGCTCAAGGGATGGTGACGCTACTTGTATCTGTCAGCCACGTCACAGCGTGTTTGCTTGCAGGTGAGGGCTGCTGATGACGAGCCTGTCAAGGACGTACACAAGTCCCCGGCTCAAGGGATGGTGACGCTACTTGTATCTGTCAGCCACGTCACAGCGTGTTTGCTTGCAGGTGAGGGCTGCTGGTGACGAGCCTGTCAAGGACGTGCACATGTCCCCGGCTCAAGGGATGGTGACGCTACTTGTATCTGTCAGCCACGTCACAGCGTGTTTGCTTGCAGGTGAGGGCAGCTGATGACGAGCCTGTCAAGGACGTACACAAGTCCCCGGCTCAAGGGATGGTGACGCTACTTGTATCTGTCAGCCACGTACCAGCGTGTTTGCTTGCAGGTGAGGGCAGCTGATGACGAGCCTGTCAAGGACGTACACAAGTCCCCGGCTCAAGGGATGGTGACGCTACTTGTATCTGTCAGCCACGTCACAGCTTGTTTGCTTGCAGGTGAGGGCTGCTGATGACGAGCCTGTCAAGGACGTGCACATGTCCCCGGCTCAAGGGATGGTGACGCTACTTGTATCTGTCAGCCACGTCATCAGCGTGTTTGCTTGCAGGTGAGGCTGCTGATGACGAGCCTGTCAAGGACGTACACAAGTCCCCGGCTCAAGGGATGGTGACGCTACTTGTATCTGTCAGCTACGTCAACAGCGTGTTTGCTTGCAGGTGAGGGCTGCTGATGACGAGCCTGTCAAGGACGTGCACAAGTCCCCGGCTCAAGGGATGGTGACGCTACTTGTGTCTGTCAGCCACGTCATCAGAGTGTTTGCTTGCAGGTGAGGGCTGCTGATGACGAGCCTGTCAAGGACGTACACAAGTCCCCGGCTCAAGGGATGGTGACGCTACTTGTGTCTGTCAGCCACGTCACAGTGTGTTTGCTTGCAGGTGAGGGCTGCTGATGACGAGCCTATCAAGGACGTACACAAGTCCCCGGCTCAAGGGATGGTGACGCTACTTGTGTCTGTCAGCCACGTCACAGTGTGTTTGCTTGCAGGTGAGGGCTGCTGATGACGAGCCTATCAAGGACGTACACAAGTCCCCGGCTCAAGGGATGGTGACGCTACTTGTGTCTGTCAGCCACGTCATCAGAGTGTTTGCTTGCAGGTGAGGGCTGCTGATGACGAGCCTGTCAAGGATGTACACAAGTCCCCGGCTCAAGGGATGGTGACGCTACTTGTATCTGTCAGCCACGTCACAGCGTGTTTGCTTGCAGGTGAGGGCTGCTGATGACGAGCCTGTCAAGGACGTGCACAAGTCCCCGGCTCAAGGGATGGTGACGCTACTTGTATCTGTCAGCCACGTCACAGCGTGTTTGCTTGCAGGTGAGGGCTGCTGATGACGAGCCTATCAAGGACGTACACAAGTCCCCGGCTCAAGGGATGGTGACGCTACTTGTATCTGTCAGCCAGCGTGTTTGCTTGCAGGTGAGGGCTGCTGATGACGAGCCTATCAAGGACGTACACAAGTCCCCGGCTCAAGGGATGGTGACGCTACTTGTATCTGTCAGCCAGCGTGTTTGCTTGCAGGTGAGGGCTGCTGATGACGAGCCTGTCAAGGACGTACACAAGTCCCCGGCTCAAGGGATGGTGACGCTACTTGTATCTGTCAGCCACGTCATCAGAGTGTTTGCTTGCAGGTGAGGGCTGCTGATGACGAGCCTATCAAGGACGTGCACAAGTCCCCGGCTCAAGGGATGGTGACGCTACTTGTATCTGTCAGCCAGCGTGTTTGCTTGCAGGTGAGGGCTGCTGATGACGAGCCTGTCAAGGACGTGCACAAGTCCCCGGCTCAAGGGATGGTGACGCTACTTGTATCTGTCAGCTACGTCATCAGCGTGTTTGCTTGCAGGTGAGGGCTGCTGATGACGAGCCTGTCAAGGATGTGCACAAGTCTCCGGCTCAAGGGATGGTGACGCTACTTGTATCTGTCAGCTACGTCATCAGCGTGTTTGCTTGCAGGTGAGGGCTGCTGATGACGAGCCTGTCAAGGATGTGCACAAGTCCCCGGCTCAAGGGATGGTGACGCTACTTGTATCTGTCAGCCAGCGTGTTTGCTTGCAGGTGAGGGCTGCTGATGACGAGCCTATCAAGGACGTGCACAAGTCCCCGGCTCAAGGGATGGTGACGCTACTTGTATCTGTCAGCCACGTCATCAGAGTGTTTGCTTGCAGGTGAGGGCTGCTGATGACGAGCCTGTCAAGGACGTACACAAGTCCCCGGCTCAAGGGATGGTGACGCTACTTGTGTCTCTCAGCCACGTCACAGTGTGTTTGCTTGCAGGTGAGGGCTGCTGATGACGAGCCTGTCAAGGATGTGCACAAGTCCCCGGCTCAAGGGATGGTGACGCTACTTGTGTCTGTCAGCCACGTCACAGCGTGTTGCTTGCAGGTGAGGGCTGCTGATGACGAGCCTGTCAAGGACGTACACAAGTCCCCGGCTCAAGGGATGGTGACGCTACTTGTATCTGTCAGCCACGTCATCAGCTTGTGTGCTTGCAGGTGAGGGCTGCTGATGACGAGCCTGTCAAGGACGTACACAAGTCCCCGGCTCAAGGGATGGTGACGCTACTTGTATCTGTCAGCCACGTCATCAGCTTGTTTGCTTGCAGGTGAGGGCTGCTGATGACGAGCCTGTCAAGGACGTACACAAGTCCCCGGCTCAAGGGATGGTGACGCTACTTGTGTCTGTCAGCCACGTCACAGCGTGTTTGCTTGCAGGTGAGGGCTGCTGATGACGAGCCTGTCAAGGACGTGCACAAGTCCCCGGCTCAAGGGATGGTGACGCTACTTGTATCTGTCAGCCACGTCATTAGCGTGTTTGCTTGCAGGTGAGGGCTGCTGATGACGAGCCTGTCAAGGACGTGCACAAGTCCCCGGCTCAAGGGATGGTGACGCTACTTGTGTCTGTCAGCCACGTCACAGCGTGTTTGCTTGCAGGTGAGGGCTGCTGATGACGAGCCTGTCAAGGATGTGCACAAGTCCCCGGCTCAAGGGATGGTGACGCTACTTGTATCTGTCAGCCACGTCACAGCGTGTTTGCTTGCAGGTGAGGGCTGCTGATGACGAGCCTGTCAAGGATGTGCACAAGTCCCCGGCTCAAGGGATGGTGACGCTACTTGTGTCTGTCAGCCACGTCACAGCGTGTTTGCTTGCAGGTGAGGGCTGCTGATGACGAGCCTGTCAAGGATGTGCACAAGTCCCCGGCTCAAGGGATGGTGACGCTACTTGTATCTGTCAGCCACGTCACAGCGTGTTTGCTTGCAGGTGAGGGCTGCTGATGACGAGCCTGTCAAGGACGTACACAAGTTGCGGCTCAAGGGATGGTGACGCTACTTGTATCTGACAGCCACGTCATCAGCGTGTTTGCTTGCAGGTGAGGGCTGCTGATGACGAGCCTGTCAAGGACGTACACAAGTCCCCGGCTCATGGGATGGTGACGCTACTTGTATCTGTCAGCCACGTCACAGCGTGTTTGCTTGCAGGTGAGGGCTGCTGATGACGAGCCTGTCAAGGATGTGCACAAGTCCCCGGCTCAAGGGATGGTGACGCTACTTGTGTCTGTCAGCCATCAGCGTGTTTGCTTGCAGGTGAGGGCTGCTGATGACGAGCCTGTCAAGGACGTACACAAGTCCCCGGCTCAAGGGATGGTGACGCTACTTGTATCTGTCAGCCACGTCACAGCGTGTTTGCTTGCAGGTGAGGGCTGCTGATGACGAGCCTGTCAAGGATGTACACAAGTCCCCGGCTCAAGGGATGGTGACGCTACTTGTATCTGTCAGCCACGTCACAGCGTGTTTGCTTGCAGGTGAGGGCTGCTGATGACGAGCCTGTCAAGGACGTGCACAAGTCCCCGGCTCAAGGGATGGTGACGCTACTTGTATCTGTCAGCCACGTCATCATCGTGTTTGCTTGCAGGTGAGGGCTGCTGATGACGAGCCTGTCAAGGACGTACACAAGTCCCCGGCTCAAGGGATGGTGACGCTACTTGTGTCTGTCAGCCACGTCACAGCGTGTTTGCTTGCAGGTGAGGGCTGCTGATGACGAGCCTGTCAAGGATGTGCACAAGTCCCCGGCTCAAGGGATGGTGACGCTACTTGTATCTGTCAGCCACGTCACAGCGTGTATGCTTGCAGGTGAGGGCTGCTGATGACGAGCCTGTCAAGGATGTGCACAAGTCCCCGGCTCAAGGGATGGTGACGCTACTTGTGTCTGTCAGCCACGTCATCAGCTTGTTTGCTTGCAGGTGAGGGCTGCTGATGACGAGCCTGTCAAGGACGTGCACAAGTCCCCGGCTCAAGGGATGGTGACGCTACTTGTATCTGTCAGCTACGTCATCAGCGTGTTTGCTTGCAGGTGAGGGCTGCTGATGACGAGCCTGTCAAGGACGTACACAAGTCCCCGGCTCAAGGGATGGTGACGCTACTTGTATCTGTCAGCCACGTCACAGCGTGTTTGCTTGCAGGTGAGGGCTGCTGATGACGAGCCTGTCAAGGACGTACACAAGTCCCCGGCTCAAGGGATGGTGACGCTACTTGTGTCTGTCAGCCACGTCACAGCGTGTTTGCTTGCAGGTGAGGGCTGCTGATGACGAGCCTGTCAAGGACGTGCACAAGTCCCCGGCTCAAGGGATGGTGACGCAACTTGTGTCTGTCAGCCACGTCACAGCGTGTTTGCTTGCAGGTGAGGGCTGCTGATGACGAGCCTGTCAAGGATGTGCACAAGTCCCCGGCTCAAGGGATGGTGACGCTACTTGTGTCTGTCAGCCACGTCATTAGCGTGTTTGCTTGCAGGTGAGGGCTGCTGATGACGAGCCTGTCAAGGACGTGCACAAGTCCCCGGCTCAAGGGATGGTGACGCTACTTGTGTCTGTCAGCCACGTCATTAGCGTGTTTGCTTGCAGGTGAGGGCTGCTGATGACGAGCCTGTCAAGGACGTGCACAAGTCCCCGGCTCAAGGGATGGTGACGCTACTTGTGTCTGTCAGCCACGTCATTAGCGTGTTTGCTTGCAGGTGAGGGCTGCTGATGACGAGCCTGTCAAGGACGTACACTAGTCCCCGGCTCAAGGGATGGTGACGCTACTTGTGTCTGTCAGCCACGTCATCAGAGTGTTTGCTTGCAGGTGAGGGCTGCTGATGACGAGCCTGTCAAGGACGTGCACAAGTCCCCGGCTCAAGGGATGGTGACGCTACCTGTGTCTGTCAGCTACGTCATCAGCGTGTTTGCTTGCAGGTGAGGGCTGCTGATGACGAGCCTGTCAAGGACGTGCACAAGTCCCCGGCTCAAGGGATGGTGACGCTACTTGTATCTGTCAGCCACGTCACAGCGTGTTTGCTTGCAGGTGATGGCTGCTGATGACGAGCCTATCAAGGATGTACACAAGTCCCCGGCTCAAGGGATGGTGACGCTACTTGTATCTGTCAGCCACGTCATCAGAGTGTTTGCTTGCAGGTGAGGGCTGCTGATGACGAGCCTGTCAAGGACGTGCACAAGTCCCCGGCTCAAGGGATGGTGACGCTACTTGTATCTGTGAGCACGTCATCAGCGTGTTTGCTTGCAGGTGAGGGCTGCTGATGACGAGCCTATCAAGGATGTGCACAAGTCCCCGGCTCAAGGGATGGTGACGCTACTTGTATCTGTCAGCCACGTCATCAGAGTGTTTGCTTGCAGGTGAGGGCTGCTGATGACG
Organism: Isoperla grammatica; assembly: GCA_945910005.1. Taxonomy (NCBI): domain Eukaryota; kingdom Metazoa; phylum Arthropoda; class Insecta; order Plecoptera; family Perlodidae; genus Isoperla; species Isoperla grammatica. The sequence continues at coordinate 63,760,042 of OX246737.1, forward strand.
AGCCTGTCAAGGACGTGCACAAGTCCCCGGCTCAAGGGATGGTGACGCTACCTGTGTCTGTCAGCTACGTCATCAGCGTGTTTGCTTGCAGGTGAGGGCTGCTGATGACGAGCCTATCAAGGATGTGCACAAGTCCCCGGCTCAAGGGATGTGACGCTACTTGTATCTGTCAGCCACGTCACAGCGTGTTTGCTTGCAGGTGAGGGCTGCTGATGACGAGCCTGTCAAGGACGTACACAAGTCCCCGGCTCAAGGGATGGTGACGCTACTTGTATCTGTCAGCCACGTCACAGCGTGTTTGCTTGCAGGTGAGGGCTGCTGATGACGAGCCTGTCAAGGATGTACACAAGTCCCCGGCTCAAGGGATGGTGACGCTACTTGTGTCTGTCAGCCACGTCATCAGCGTGTTTGCTTGCAGGTGAGGGCTGCTGATGACGAGCCTGTCAAGGACGTGCACAAGTCCCCGGCTCAAGGGATGGTGACGCTACTTGTGTCTGTCAGCCACGTCATCAGAGTGTTTGCTTGCTAGGTGAGGGCTGCTGATGACGAGCCTGTCAAGGACGTACACAAGTCCCCGGCTCAAGGGATGGTGACGCTACTTGTGTCTGTCAGCCACGTCACAGCGTGTTTGCTTGCAGGTGAGGGCTGCTGATGACGAGCCTGTCAAGGACGTACACAAGTCCCCGGCTCAAGGGATGGTGACGCTACTTGTGTCTGTCAGCCTTGTCATCAGCCTGTTTGCTTGCAGGTGAGGGCTGCTGATGACGAGCCTGTCAAGGATGTACACAAGTCCCCGGCTCAAGGGATGGTGACGCTACTTGTATCTGTAAGCCACGTCAGCGTGTTTGCTTGCAGGTGAGGGCTGCTGATGACGAGCCTGTCAAGGATGTACACAAGTCCCCGGCTCAAGGGATGGTGACGCTACTTGTATCTGTCAGCCACGTCACAGCGTGTTTGCTTGCAGGTGAGGGCTGCTGATGACGAGCCTGTCAAGGATGTACACAAGTCCCCGGCTCAAGGGATGGTTCTACGCGGTCGCAACATGACGAGGGACGCCACCATGAAGAATAGATTCATGCACTAGCTGACCTGACTCTTTATCTCCAGAATGCTGCATATAGAGAAATGTAGTTATTAATAGGATGATGGATTACTAAAAATGCATTGTAGACATAGTTATCCTCATAAGTAATACACGTTCTTGTAGTTTAGTGTTTCCATACGTTCCAATAAAATAAATAAAAAATAGAGGGTTGTATTCATTATATACCAAGGTCCAAGTTTGTAAGAATTATTTATCATTGGAGTACATTACCCGTCTCTGTGGCTCATGCGGCTGTCGCAAGGGTATACATGGCATGGGCCATGGGCTCGAATCCCGCGTGTTTATTGGTACTTTGTAAATGTCCTACAGCATCTCCATGTTTATCACCCCTCATCGCATCAAATATCATGATTGCAATGAAGACGTAATTAAACAAAAATAATGAAGAATGGAAACGTCAGATCTTAACAATGTAAGTGAGTATTACGTTTGTAATTTTATAATTACTACTAGACACTAGACAGCTGTTACCAATCAAAAGAGGCCGTACATACAAATGTTATTGTAATAAAATGCAAATCTAATCCCTAAGGCTGGCTTATAAAGGCAAGAAGTATTATGATCACTTTTTATTTCTATGAAACTCTGCACCTGCAAAGTAAGCACTTACTTACTTGGCAGTACAAAGAGAACACAATTTAATGTGCGCCGTGTAATGTTACGAGAATGTCATCAGCATTCCGTATGCACTATCTTTGACTCATAATAAGTGCGAAGACCTAATTGCATACAAAATACCTTGGGAACGTTGCAAATCTTTTCGCTTCCGAAGGAAATATTTATATAAAATATGTAAATATATAAATCAGATATCGCATCTACAACATCTGAAGTAACAACAGGACAACATATTTTGAAATGTCTCTGTGTTTTAGGATGCCACGCACAGTATGGACAGATGAAGCGACTTATTGCGTACAGCTTATTTTAAATAAAATTAGTGTTAGGGCTAGCATTTATATGTGCTAAAAAACTTTCAAATATGCAAGCAAGCATGCCCTAAAAACCCTTAAATATGCCATTAAAAATGACCTCAAAAATGCTAAATATCTAGTGTACATATTCGTTCTCATTTTTTTGTTTCGAATCACAGTGTCTACATTTAAAATATTCATACGCTCATGTTAATGATTTACACCGCATTGAAAACACTAAACAAATAATAATATTCTTACTCTGAAATTATTTAAACAAATCAAAAGTTATTAAACAAGATCTCTTTATCAACTGAATACAATGTGTATTGTTATTTTTATTGTTATAATATAAAATATATACTAGATGCATATAGAAAGTTTATAAAAATGCAAATATACCCTTAAAAATAGAACCTAAAACAAATGTGCTACAAATATGCACTTATATGCCCGAAAAAATTACATTTTCTCTACCAGAAAGTGCTAAAACAAATGTATTTAAAAACAAAAATGGAATATATTATATATACCCCTTATTAAACAAAATGCTACTTCATTAAAATGCTAGCCCTAATTATTTTACCTCAGATACAGCAGAAAATATGGTCAGCCTCAATTTCGAAAACATTGTTTTCTCTGAACCAAAATCCACTTAGTTCTTTAGCTACCTTTTTTTCTCCCAAATATTTACTTAAATGTTTCCAAAGATAAACACAATGATATAGCATCGAAACGCGCTTACAAGAAATTATTAATGATAACAGATATAAAAGAAACATTATTATATTATAATAAGAGTTTTTAAAGCAACACTCATTATACTAATAAATGGCAGCTGAATAAAATCTGATAACGATATAATATTCTTGCATCTGTCAATGGTTTATCCACCCGCTTCTCTTCCAAGTGTACCGGCAGTAAGTCATAAGATGAGATCGAAACAAGATAAAATGAGATTATGTCTTAGCATTTTATTATTAATACTAATGTATTAAGCTAAGGAACCTCTGCAGGGCGATTCTCTAAGATGCGCGGTAAATTTAACTTTAACGACACTGGGGCACGATTGCTACCGCGCGATTCCCAACTACCATTTCATAACGTTCGATAACCGTATCAAAAGGACGTAGCCGTTGCAGCAGAGCAGCGCCTGTTATATATTAGTTTGTGTATGTTTTCGAGACGGCTGTGTGCACTATAGATAGATATAGATCATGGAGTTGTATCTTATCGATAGATGGTCTAAGTAGAAAGTTAACCAATGACAACGCGTGAATAAATGGAACGTTTGCCATTAGGTGCGTTACATTTACGGACACCTTCTGCACTTTTTGCATTTATTGCAGCATTGGGGTTCGTTTGATTTACCGTCACCTTTTGTACTTTTCGCCATGTATCCCATGAAATAACATGGAGTGAGTACAAAGAGTATAAAAGATGTAGCCAAATCAAACGAGCCTATAGTGTTTGAACTTAGAACTAGGCCTAAATAAACTATAGGGTTCTAGGCCTACCCTACTTGACGTGATGGCACGGCCAAAGTAGAAAAGTAGGGTTATGATAACGAAATTACTTCTAGACTCTTGTTACAAAACTACAAATTATATTTTCTTACTTACACACATTGTTTAAATAGAAATATCGTATATTTGTATCGATACACACAACAAATTTCTATAATCAATTAGTTAAAAAGCTGAAGTGAAAATGAATCGGCTTGAAAAATCCGCCATGTCTTCTTATCGCACGTCTAAATGCAGGGGTATGGAGCGCGCTACTTTTGACGTAGGTGGTAACGGTCTTTGTCGATAAAACACGGTAGGGAAACGCTAACTCAATGCGGTAATGCTCGTAACGTCCAAAACGGGCGTTAAATTTCCCACGGACCTAAGAGAATCGCCCTGCTAGTCCAGCATGTTGATTTTTATGACGATGACAAGATTTGGACTCAACGTATCAAATGAGAACGATGGTGATGGTACGAAGAAGACACAAATCGGTGATATACGAACATGAGAAAACGGCACGTGAGGTGACAACCATGCCAAGCCAGGATTCGAACCTGGTGCGCAGGAACCATAGTTTACCAACCAATGACTAATCGATCACGGTTCACGGCCATCTCACCGACCAACGGCCAAAATGAGTCGGATTCTACGTCAAAGGTATGTTAGGGTTTGGGTTGTTGGGAAGGAATGTCCTAGGGGTGTTAGTAGGACTTAATCCCAGCATTAAATTTTACGACTGAGGAAAACCTTGGAGAAAACCTTCACTCAGAATTACCAGTGGCCGGAATCGAACCAGCGACCTACCGAACTAGAGTCTCACGTCATAGCGCTGAACCACCTCCATAGATTCTTCGCTATACTGGAAAAAACGTTCCCACTAGCAATGTTGAGAAGTAAGCTGAAGCAGGCATGATAGTTATGCGATGAAGCAGTACCCCTGTAATGGACCACTGATGTTGGACTGGAACTAAGCTAACGCATAAGCTCATTCTAACATGGGAACATGTTTGCAACACGTTAATTGTGCAATCATGACACTGTGATAAGATAAGACCAATCAAAAAGATAACGGCGTGTCGGGTGACAGTATCTTACTAAATCGGAACCCAACTTACACGATTCATCTCAGGTAGGTAAGTTGTTGTGCTGTGTTGTTTTCTTTCCTGAGATTCGGCTTCTTGCTCATTCATATAATTTGTAGCTATTAGTTGAAGTATGACTATCCTAGTTATATGCCCGTTTAATTCATGTATTATTATGCCCGGTCTCATTGTGACATCCAAGTAAATATCTATCGGTGTCATATAAGTTGATCCTTATCGAGGTGGGCAGGTTTGAGTGCTTTGATGATTCCTGGAGCTATGCCGGCGGAAGCATATGCTTCTGGTAGGGCCACCCTAGCCGGACAGGTCGAGGAGGAGAAGTCAGACGAAATGCAGTCCACAACCCCCCCCCCCCCTTTTTCTCCCCTTTCCCTTTTCTACCCCGCCCTCCTACTTGCCCCTTTCCTGCAAACAGCCCCCTATTTCATCTTCATGTATCACCCACTCATTGTCTCGATTAGCCTCGTTGCAAAAATATGAGACGTTAAGCCCAAATATCAATCAATCAATCAATCAAAAAGCTTACAATTTAATATTTCGTAAGTAGTCATAAAGTCTGGCATCAAACTGTTGTCCGTATTCATAGTCGTCCCCTAACCCTAGGGGCGCCCGTTGTTGCCAACTAACAGTTTTATGCATGCTATTGCTTATATAGGAAACAAATCCTTAGGAACACCAGGCGGGGGTAGGGGACACTATGAATTCCAGCCTGTTGAAATGATATTATTTCTATACACAAAAATAAGCAGCATAAAAACGATCAGAATATAGGCCTACGTGTTCGTCAAAAGTAGTCGAAATGTTGGAGTGAAAACGACGGACTATTTTATATGGAAATGCACTAATTTAGTTGACGCAAGAGTACAAACAAACAAACAGTTTCAATCGTTTGTTTAATAAACTTCAACATTAATGAAATATTATAAATACAAAATTTAATGATTATATGCCTCAGAAGATATTATTTTAGTCGTAGAAATCATTCCTCAACAATCCACTTATATAGCACTCCTCATAAGAATCAGTAAACAATTAGAGTTGTAATTACATCCTGTGTATCCGTTGACCTGACATTGGCCTGATATAGTTGATGTCAATAATATGGAGGTGTCAGTCTGTATTATTTACAACGCTCGCTTCATATATGTATACACTCAAACCTGTTGTTGTTAGGTCGTGCATTTGCTTTGGTGCCAGCAGTGACGAAACAACAAGCCTTGTGTGTGTGGAACTAGAAGTTACGGAGGTGTGAAGTGTATCGACTCCAGCAAAGTACAACACAACAGGTGCATCTGAACCGCCGGAGTGTCAGCGATGTTGACTGCAGACCAGAAAGCTTTCTACAAGAAGAATGGTTTCATCAAGCTGGACAATGTGTTCACACCAGAAGAACTGGAGACGATATCTGACGAGTACAACAGCCTGTTTGCAAGGAAGCAGCGAGAGGAGATGGAAGCCACTTGGAAAGGAGACCTGATGGAAGAAGCGGCGAACCAGACTTCTGTCTCGGTGAGTATGATATCATGTAAAGTATGATATCATGTAAAGTATGATATCATGTAAAGTATGATATCATGTAAAGTATGATATCATGTAAAGTATGATATCATGTAAAGTATGATATCATGTAAAGTATGATATAATGTAACGTATGATATCATGTAAAGTATGATATCATGTAAAGTATGATATCATGTAAAGTATGATATCATGTAAAGTATGATATCATGTTAATTTACCCCGTAGTCTCATACTTACGAAATAGGCGAGTTCAATAGTACCAACTTAATTTTCTGCTTCTCTAGTTTCTATCATCTACTTGAAACAGATCCATAAAGGATAATTTATAACCTTGGGTTGGATACCTGGAAATCTATAACACGGCGGGCGTGACTAATGAGGCTGGTCCACTCTACTAAGCGGAAGACTGCCAATTTACGAATGTGTGAAAGAACGCAAGGAATATGTTGAGTATTGTTAAAACAACGTGGATTAAGATCTTATGTCAGTATGAGACTCGTGTATTGACTGACGATGACGACATTCAACTCCCTAAAGTCGTTCCACAGTAATGTGGAGGCAGACGTCATAGCTGAGTGAGGCATTGGCCAACCAAATATCAGTATTTGAAAACGCCACTCGCTGATTGGCTCCCACTCACTCATCTATGAAGTCAGCATTCACAAGGTTGTTGTGGAACCACTTTCCCATTAGCATCAGCCTATTGACGAATTGATGTGAAACTTTTACACTTTAGTTGAGAAACTGTAAGAATGACGGCCCCGCCTTATCCCCACCACAGCTACACGACCCCCCTTAACTCCATGAAACAACAAACTGAACAACTGAAACAAACTGATTTTCAATTACGTATTTCATGTTGTTAAGTTGTCATGGAGTTGAGGGGGGTCGGGTAGCAGTGTTGGGGATAAGGAGGTTGTAGTCATTCTTACAGTTTCTGAACAATAGTAAGCAATAACCGATCCTCACAGCTGTAGCAGAATTGTGATTCCCACAATCAAAAACAAATGTAACAAGAACAAATAATGTGTGCATATTATGAGGACTGTGAAGTGTGTAGCTTAGAGCAGTGGTTCCCTAGCAGAGGTCCGCGGGCAAGCGCCGGTCCGCGGACTCATTGCTACCGGTCCGCAAAGTGTCTGCCGCCTATTTGTTGTAATTATGATAATATTTTAGAAACGTGTAAAAATTTAAAAAAAATTGTTTTACACATTTTTTTACGCGTACTCGGTATGAATGGCTAAATTATATTTTCTTATGAGGGGACACTTGCTTAAAGGCTCACTAAACCCTCACGTTTCGTTTAAAACTTGTAATTGTAAGCCTTATCTGTAACGGTTGTCGGTTAGTGCATGTGTAAAGTTGCTAAGTGGCAACTTTACAATTACTAGCCTAGGGGTGCCAGCTTCACGTAGCACCCCCCATTCATCCGATCTCACTCAAACTGCACAAATAATTAGTGATAAATTAGTGCCATTTAGTGCCGTTAAAACAAGAATTAGTGCTGCTTTATTTCACAAGTTATTCATAAAAAACCATGGGGGTGGTGGCACTCTCATGGTTTTTTGTTTTCTCCCAATAACTTTTGAAATATAGTTGCACTAAATCTACTTTTAGCGGCACTAAATGGCACTAATTCCGCACTAAATATTTGTGCAGTTTGAATAAGATCGGATGAATGGGGGATGCTGGCACCGCCCATGTTTTTTTATGAATACCTTTTGCAATAAAGCAGCACTAATTCTAGTTTTAACGGCACTAAATGGCACTAATTCAGCTCTAATTAACTGTGCAATTGTACAATGTTTCCGTTTTAATTATTAATTGTGCAGTTTGAGTGAGATCGGGTGAATGGGGGGGGGGGGGGAAGGGGCACGTGAAGTTGGCACCCCCCCACAGATATGTCTCCATAACTTCGTTAATAATGCAGCACTATCTGGAATAAACGGCACTAAATGGCACTAATATAGCACATTGATGGCATGAACAGTGAGCGAATTGGAGAAATGGGGGTGCCAACTTCACGGACCTTTATAAAAGCGCAATTCTAGTAATACATCATTATAATAAACACATACAAATTTTTAGAACGATAATTAGGTCCAGTCTTACAATGTCCCAATAACTACTTATTCGTCGAATAGCTTGTTTTCTCCATGGCAACGACCAATCAAAACCCTTGAAATCCTCCAAATAGCTTATTTGCAACAAATAATTTTCTTATTAGGAGATTGTAAGACCGGCCCTTAGTAATTTAATAGTTCTGATTTTAATGATGTTTCCTATGTTTACATTCTGCCAGTTGCCTCTTCCCTTCGTCGGCCTTATTTGCTCAGATCGCTGTACGGCCTGTGTTGGGATATAAGTAGGCCTACACCCGAAAATATGTCGCCTCCGGTGGCTGGGGCTATGCCCCAGACCGCTTGTGGCACGTTGGTCCTTACACTTGAATTATCATTTTGTCGGCCCGTTAGATGAAAAAGATTGGGAACCACTGGTTTAGAGTATACACATTACATTACACATTATTTGGTTCCAATCTAACTCCCCACAGTTTACCCAGACCCATCTTTATAAAACAGTTCCGTAGCAAGTACAGATTATACACTTGACTCAAATGTGCGTCCAGCAACCGTTGTTGAAGTAGAGGTGACAGTTTTAAAAACATAAACACCTGTGTCAACATTATTAGTTAATTTAAATTATTACATTACCATCAAAATAAGATTATTTTAAGATTTGAAATATTGATATAAAATTCATTAATTTAAGCTTATAAAGCTTAGAGATACTGTTTCAATACAATACAATTTTTGTAATTGTAATAACTTTGACAATAAAGAAATCAAGAAACAAAGAAACAAAGCATTGCAACACTTTCTAGTTAATTCTAGGAACCTAAAACAATGAACTAAGGTTTTTTGATTTCAAGCATTTGTTCCAATTCCATGCTTCACTAATTAGATCGGTGGGGGAGGGGGGGGGATATATTATTTCATTATATAAACCTATCATAATATTAGCTGGTTGTGGCGTTATGCATATTGCATTGCATGTTAGTTCATCGATCATAGAAATCAATTATTAATGATTTCAACTAAAAAAATATACGGGATCCCATGGTATGCAGCATACTCTATACCGGCAGAAACGTTAGTGCTTTCCAGATGAAGGAGGTATTGACATTTCTAGTACTAATCTAAACCAACAGTTCACATGGTGTCATGAGGTGTTAAGTACGGGTGATTTCTAGTTGGCTTATTGAGTAGGTATGGATTTACACAATAGCGCAACTAGTGGAGTGGGAGTGGGGCAAAAGATAACAAACTTGAAAGAGTGTGAGAAAAACCACCATGTTGTATGTCACACATTTGCTTGATATGTGCCCGAAATAAAAATGCATTATATACTATGGTATATGGGTAGCGAACAAAATGTGCACGGTGTGTTAAGATAGCTTCTTTACCTGAAATGCCCATAAAACCACTTCAACTAAATACCAGTGGTAGCATAAATATGTATAGATAAATTCAATATTTTATATTTCCACCGAAAAAATACTAAAATGGAACTAATGATAATAATAATAATAAAAATGATAATAATAATAATAATAATAATAATAATAATAATAAAAATAATAATAATAATAATAATAATAATAATAATAATAATAATAACAATAATAATAATAATAATAATAATAATAATAATAATAATAATAATAATAATAATAATAATAATAATAATAATAATAATAATAATAATAATAATAATAATAATAATAATAATAATAATAATAACAATAATACTACAAATATTACCTTATAATTATAACAATAAAGTCAATAATATTAATAATAATAATGATAATAATAAAAATAATATTTGTTCCACGAATTAAACCTACATACACTTCATGTTCCTCTTGAGATAGCTAACTAGATCATTGCGGTATTTGGAATAGTTGGGTAGAAACGTCCGAGGGGTGGCAGTGGTGGCAGTATGACTAAATCCCAGCATTAGCCTTGTGACTGAGGAAAACCTCGAAAGAAACTTCAGCCAGGATTGCCGGTGGGCGGTATTGAACTGGGGACCTCCCGAATTAGAGTGGGCATATAGCGTTTTACAGCTGAGTGAACTCTATAGGTAGAAAAAATGGCATCGACCTGCATAATCTTGCTTTAGGAGTGGTACCATCCGTAGAGTTTACATTCAAGGTTAATTTGTAATTATTATTGTGTGTCTGTGTGCCTATTTCTGGAATAGTTGCGTGGGTATCTTTATTCTGTATTGTGGCACAGATAACAACCGATGATAAGGGAGAGTGGAAGACGACAACGCATCTTTTTTCTTACTAAAACGCGTCACTCTATCTACATCTCGTCTCTGTACAGTGAGTACAGCATATTCCGAAGTACATCCAATATCCATAGAATGCTGGGCATCTCTGTTATCACATAGTACTTTAATTTGTATTAGTTAATGATCAGAAGTGACTCATACATGGAGGACAATCCCCACAAGTATTGATAAACGAAAACTGGATAGTATAGGTATACTAGCGGGAGTTAACGCTTTGTCGCCATTTAATATGTTATTAACTCACAACTTAACACAATTTACATTCCATCCTCGTCCACAACTGAGGTCAAAAGTCGCGTTAAAAATACACTCCGTGCGGACTGGAGAGAGGCTGGTAGGCCAAACTATCTTGGGGCAGTTAATGGCGAAGAGTACGAGTTCTGCCTAGTAAAACGCCGGCGGTCAGTGTAGTATTATGCAAAGTGTCTGACCATTAAAACCTGAGAGTTCATCTAAGGTCACAACATACCCCTCGGCCTAGTGAAATAGGCTCATTCACGTTTACTCGGCCCCTCCCAGGTCAGGTCAGTGTGTATAAGATGGCTTTGGCAAACGTTTCTGTTCCACAATTATAAGCACTGTTGTTGTTGTTTGTTTATTGTCGATTAGTAACGCCCTCAACAACCAGGTCACATGACTTTGGTACTCGCAAGAACTAGCCTGGTTGTATTCAATATGTGTTCAATAGGTTATGAATATAGTGGTTCTAACAACGATGACAGACAACCCTATAGTTGTTGAAGCATCCACATATAACTCATACTGAAGGTCGAGGGTTTGACTCATTTACACTGGCAATCCTGCCTGACTGAAACAAACAGTCCTATTTCCTTTGGATGCTCTTGAGGGCGTCCAAAGACTTCCAAAATTGTCCTGCACCACACTAGGGCGCACCTCAACATGTTTTGTTACAGGTGCTGTCCATACACAACCTGCAGTTCCACTGTGGTGTGTTCACCCGCGTCCTCACTCACCAACGCCTATTGGACGCGCTAGAGGACGTCATGGAGACCCCTAACATTCTGCTCCACCACACCAAGGCGCACCTCAACATGTTTTGTTACAGGTGCTGTCCATACACAACCTGCAGTTCCACTGTGGTGTGTTCACCCGCGTCCTCACTCACCAACGCCTATTGGACGCGCTAGAGGACGTCATGGAGACCCCCAACATTCTGCTCCACCACACTAGGGCGCACCTCAACATGTTTTGTTACAGGTGCTGTCCATACACAACCTGCAGTTCCACTGTGGTGTGTTCACCCGCGTCCTCACTCACCAACGCCTATTGGACGCGCTAGAGGACGTCATGGAGACCCCCAACATTCTGCTCCACCACACCAAGGCGCACCTTAAGCCGCCAGAGAAAGGGGCACCGTTCATCATGCATCAGGACTACCACTACTTCCCGTTCAAGAAGGACTCGATGGTGGCCGTGTTCCTCCACTTGGACGATACCACCCCAGAGAACGGGGGCCTCGCGGTCTACCCAGGCTCGCACAAGCTGGGGCCACAGGAGGACAAGGGGACGGGAGGGTATCACTACTTGGACCAGGTGTGTAGGATAGCTGTGACCCACTCTCTGGAGCCCTGCTTATGTGTGACTGTCTGTAAGTCTAGCCTCTAAGGTGTGAATCTCTAGCCAATAATAAATTGTCTTCACTCATATCTTTGTGTCTACAGCTCTTCACATGTTCAATTGTTATAACACTTAAAGGTTGGAATTCATAGTCGGCCCCTACACCTAGGGGCGCCCATTGTTACCAAGGTAACAATTGTTTGCATGTTATTTCCCATAAACAAAACAAATCCATAGCAACAATGGGTGCCCCTAGGTGTAGGGGCCGACTATGAATTCCAACCTTAGTTTGCGGTACCCTTATGAGTAACTGCTTACCACCTTAGAAGCGACAATCTCGAGCTCTGCCCGTGTAATCATAACACTCAGGGTTTAAAGCCGTCCCAAAACAATGAAGGTTGTTCGTATTAACCAGCAAGCACCAATTTCAAATAATGACCGCTGGTTCGCCACAAACCACTTGTCTATGACGAAAGCATCTTTCACGACACTTTCATATCCTGTACTACAAATTCACCTTCACCGTGTCTGTAGGCATGTTTTCTGTCGCCAGGAAAAGTTCCCGCTGTCCGGCGCTACCCCCATCTCAGCCAAGAAGGGTGAAGTGGTCATCTTCTCGTACCTCCTCATCCACGGCAGCTACCTCAACACCACGGACCGACTGCGACGCATGTTCCTGATACAGGTGAGTGAGTGTTACTTGTACAGTCAACCCCAGATCAAGAAACATCCAGACAAAGTGTTAACTCAAAGACAAATGTTTGTTTAGTATGTTGGAGACCATATTGTCGATCGCCCCTTTCATCATCACCTCTCGCATAACAAGCAGCTCTAAACCACGTTAACAGGACGACGGTCATTTCTAGCATTTGGTGTTTTGCGTCTTCGTCTGTGAACGTATGCATCTAAATTTTTGCCACATGCACCGATACATTTAAAAATCACTATTAAAATTGTATTAACACCAAGAATTGTATCTTGTGATCCCTTTGTTAGTAGGAATGCTTACTTATTAGGTAATCTTGCTTGCAATCCTATTCAACCCTTGTTTCGTCTCTATCCAAAATGCACGCCGGTACAGAGGACTCCTGGCTTATTTGCCGCTCACTGTGCAAGGTTGTAAAATGTAAACGTCAAGCTTGTCACCAGGAGGGATGCACAGTTTAAAAAAGTGACCACCTTTGATTTCTATTCAAATAACAAAAATCACCCGCTTGACAATAGCGAAGACGGAGACTCAGGATTCGGTCTTTTTCAAAGGGTCGGCCATAATTATCTCTTGCTCCAGAAAAATGACCATCAGTAAATGAAACTGCTAGCTTACTACCTTTCTTACAAACTCATTATGAGAATGGCTAATCCTGGATATTTATGGTCGAAGGTCCATGTGGTTTGGAGCTGTCTTTACTATGTTAGAAGGCAAGTAGTTTGCCAAATAAAGGGGATAATTGACAGCATTAGTCTCCAACAATAAGAAACAGTTCCTTTTAGTTCGCATTTTGCCGGCGTGCATTTTGAATTGGGATAGAGAGTAGAAGATTTTAATGACTGTATATCATAGTACACGTATTTTGAGATGTAATAAGCACCACCCAACATATGCAAAAGCTTGTTATAATTTTTACTAACATTCTAGCTCGGACGTACTCTCATGCAGCATAGAATATGCAGTCAAAAGAGATCATATTACACCACTATTCCTGACCTACAATCTCCCTTTCTCATCGAAAGTTTAGTATTTTATCTCATTTCGTTCTTTTACTCGCCGTTAACTGGTCAAACGATGCAATAGTTACTATAATTATCATCAAAAATATCATTCTTTGAACTGTAAAAGTGCTAGGCGCCTTGGAGTAGATATAGTTGTTTAGCATCAGACTTTATGTCAAATATATCTCAGGGCTGCACATACTCGAATTATAGACCAAAAATAAATATAAAAAAATACGATTCATGACAATAAACATAGAACTCAAATTTTCAAGCTATAGGAGACCAAAGACAATAATACCTTCACAACATTTACAATGTACAATTATTTTCAGCTAATGGCTGCCGGAGACGAGCCGATAAATGATGCGCACAAGTCTCCTGCGCAGGGGATGGTTCTGCGCGGACGTAACGAAAGAAGAGACGCAACACTCGCGAAGAGATTCCAACACTAGCTTCTTTGCTATACGCTAGCGGCTAGGGTGTATTCACGTAATGCGCATGGTGGCCATACTGGTGGGTCACAGTGGAATGTGATTGGAAGTTCATTGTTACAATGTTTCAGCTGGAGTAAGGTTTCGGCCAACCTTTTTGTTGTTTAGAATAGCACACAATCATTTCCGTAACTTTTATTGGGGAATATACGTGTTAAAGCGCTCATATTTCCCCGTAAACATTATTATTCTTTTTCTATTATCAGAAAATGAAAAATTGAAATAGTACTATTCATAGGTTGCACGTACGTCACATCTTTGCGCGTGGCGGCCACATTTGTGATTAAACTTTGACGTTGCCATGGAGAAACAATTGAAGGCTGTTGTGTTAGAACACAGATATTCTTAGTTCTTTATAATACAGCATAGTTTTTAAATAAAATTGATATGTGTGGTAATTTTATATTTTTGTTCTGGACACCGTGTTTTTGTTCTGTTTACTTTTAAAATTATAAATAAAACCTATTTATTACATTTGAATAGTATTTGCCAATGATCTAGTATTGGTCCTCATCAATTGTGTCGCAATCATGGCCGCTGTGACGTCACGTGGGAACTATGTCATCAAAATGGCCGATGTGACGTCACGTGGGAACTATGTCATCAAAATGGCCGATGTGACGTCACGTGAACACTCCCTTAAAACGCGGAACCAAACAAAGAAGAAGAAGAAGTGCATCGTGTAAGGCTTTAGAAGTGAAAGATTTCATACCGAAAGCTGATTGATCTATATTGCGTCTCAAAGCGATTTGTTTATAGAACAAGGTTAATTATCACGTCACGATATGTTGTGCTTCATTTCATAGCTTATACTGCAGTTTTTTACTTTATGGTATTTTTACCGTATTAAATGCAACACTTAAGATAAATGTTAATTTTAACTTTTATTGAGTGCTATAAAACGTTTCGTTATCTTACATAATTCAGCTAATGCCAATGTAAACTGCAGTGCAAATGTAGGAACCATAAGCAGTTAAACACGAAGAGTCACAAAACAGAATTATAAAAAATGGCATTCTGTCTACTTTCGCTTGAATACACGTCATAGAAAAATCACTGACTTGGTTAGTTGAAATTAATATGTACAAAACCTAATAAAAGTCAGCAATTTATCTTTCTTAGATTTAGTACTTTTACCGCAAGGCCATCTTCCCTTGTCCTCTACTCTAATTATTTCTTATTACGTCTAATTTTGATGGATTCTTTCTATGTTGCCTAAAGTGTCATTTTCATGCACGCGTAGTTTTTGGACCAATCGGAGGGCTTGGATACGCGACTGTAAACATATTCATATCATTAGTCACTCGCTTGTTTCATTCATTTGACGCAGTTTACACACTAACCAATGAATTCGGCAACAAGTTCAAAGAAAATAATGTTTATAGTTATTTAGAAACAAGCTTGTGGACATTATTAATAAAAGAAGCGCATTCGCTTGCACCCAAGGTCCGTAAATCCCTTGGCGGGGGCTCGTTGAGGTTTAACGAACCTCCGTCAGGTGATCGACAGACCTTGGCTTGCACCCTGCTATTCGCTCGACAACATGGCAGTCAATGGTCGGCAGGCGAGTTATAGGTGGTCATTTCATCAGTATTGTAGTACATATTGAGCTACCGTACTACAATAGAATTGTTATGTAAAACAAATAAAATGTATTGTTTTCAGTTCTAAGTTGAGGATTTCATCAGTATTGTAATACATATTGAGCTACCGTACTACAATAGAATTGCTATGTAAAATAAATAAAATGTATTGTTTTCAGTTCTAAGTTGAGGAGCCCCAAGGCAACGCGCAGTTACGAATATTCGCTTACGTCGTTCACAACCAATAGGCGTGCGAAAATTAAAGTGTACACATTTTAGATACTGGGGTATAGGCGTTCACAATACAATGTTACAAATGAACCTAAACCAATCACATATGACTGCATTTTCCGCGATAATTCGACCTACTATTTAGTTATTAGTGTTACTTACTACTTTGGCATGCTTACTTATTTCTTACTTATTATTTTCCGTATTTATTTTTTAAATACTGGAATTACCTGTAAGTTGAGTTTGGTTCAACTTTTTGTAATTTACGTCTCGCAATAATTTAGCTAATTTCAATGTGAGCAGCATGGATATGAACTGCGTTTGACTAAATTCGTAATTTTCAAAAGTTAGCGGCTTCTATAGTCCTGGTTGACGAATTGTGTTGTTTTCATTATGAGATAAAAATGAGAGACTGAAGATATTAAGAACTATTTCGTATTTAAATTATACGTGCTTTATGTATGTGTCGTACCAACTAACGCACTATATTCAGTTTCACATGCATGCTTTGAAACCATTAGCACCATGTATTTCGTTCGATGTGCTTTGCACTCTCTATAGAAAAACATGATTTAGTTAATCTTACAATAATATGAAAGCGAGGTACTATGATGGTGTGCAAAAAACTTAAATATACAAATATGATGTCACAAGCGAACTACATTTAATGCTATTTCCCTCCGTTACGCGGATCCTCTCATGGTTTAATTTTGAATTACACAAAGTAGCCAAGTAGGTGTTGTCCTTTAGTGCTCTCCAGTCGACGGGCCAATGGCTTATTTAATATAGACTATGCATTGTAATAGTTACCCGTTTTATGGGAAATGCCGGTATATGTTTATAGCTTGGATAATTTTTTAATTATCCGGAACTTTTTTCAAGTGGAAGAGTGTACACTTAGAAGTTAGCCACATGTTTCGTTTTGAAGCTGTCCATTAAAATAAAACGTGAAGAGTGAACCTTGTCTAATGTAATGTTCCAAAAGAAAAAACAAAATACACAACATATTATGAGGTTCACTCTTCAGAAGTTATAGTTACTTTATATGGATATAAATTAAAAATGGTCAACTCATCCACATAGATTGTGATTGTCTGTATTCATACGTCCCATATCAAACCGCCTGTTATCACCTTGTATGTGGCTGGTTTGTTGTCTTACTGTGCCACGTGTTTCAGCCTGCAGCATGTCGGTCAGCAGCCTGGAAGGTCCTTATTTCAGCAGTGTGTTATTTGTGCTCTTTCTTTCCGGAAAGTTGTAAAGCCAAGCCATGTAAATTTAGCCTTGAATTGATCATCTTAATTCTTGCTGAATTTAAACTAGCCATTAGAATTCGGCATCATCGCTCTTACAATACAACTTGTATATCGTATGATGGACTGAAGCGGCATGTGGTCTTTCAGACTACGTAATAGGTGGATTATAATGGCGGTTGATAATGAATCCTTTCTAGACTAATTCGATTCTTCCACATTACTCTTCCCAGCCGCTGGCAGAAGGAGTTTGCGATAAAGGCACGACGGAAAAACTGTAAAAACGAGATTTTTCTCTGGCAACCTCGCTTCAATAATGAGATCCCAATACTTTTTGTCGTTGTGAGGGAGAGAGAGTTCCGAACCGGGTAAGCCAGCCACATCATCGAACCAATTACAGTTTGAGCCTTCAGTCGTCGAAGAATGGGCTCTCTCGTCGGCGAAACGTGTCGTCGGTGCCACAATGGAGTGTAATGAATAGACGCAGACAGCCACACTTTGATTGTAGCTCACGGGATCAATTGATTCACTTGTCTACAACACGTTTTAGGCCCCAAGCTTCTTAGTACGAGATATAGTTATCTAAAATACGCGAAATCTTGGAGTTTTATTACTTTTGAATGACGAAGCTAGTTATATCAATTTAGTTGATCCCAGTCATTCCGCCGTGGTATCAACATACATTTGACATAATAATAATAATAATAATAATAATAATAATAATAATAATAATAATAATAATAATAATAATAATAATAATAATAATAATAATAATAATAATAATAATAATAATAATAATAATAATAATAATAATAATAATAATAATAATAATAATAATAATAATAATAATAATAATAATTGAAATATAGATCTTTGATTGGTTATCGTCGATGGTGTTCAGAGCCTACAGGGTATGGGTAGTCGCTTTAAATTAAAGTCCCCCACTGAAAAATCAGTCTTGTTACTGAGTGGGTAGACTCCATAATTACGAATTTTTTGTTTTTTTATCACGTAACTGGTAGTCACATTGCTATATGCAGGTTAGCTGCAGACTGATCGGTGCCAAGCTTGACGCACAATTTCATGTTTCTCGAATATGAGCGACAACTAGTTTTCCGTCTCCAGCTTCATTTGAATGAAGACGAGCCAACTAACATGCAGTCCTTATTTGTTTACACTCCTGTACTATTAACAAATCTCGTGTGATCGATAGCATACCCGATGTAGTAGATAATATGAACCACCAACACCATTTGCTGGCCCAGTGTTATGTAATAATTATTGCAACACATAAAACGCTTTTTTTTATAAGTTACATGGATGAGATACAATATACTTTGAAGGTTTAATACATTCTAAGCCAGAATCATTGGCCTAGTTCATGCATAGACGTTTTTGACACCACTTAAAATAATATACGTTAACTTGTTCGAATAAAAAATAAAAAAAAAATAGCAGCAATGCATAATTTTCCATCGTCGACGTTATTTTTTATCCACGTATTATCCAGTTGTAGAAAATGTGACAATATTGAACCACACTTTTTATTAAAAAAATACAGGTAATAATAACTCGAACAATGGCGTGTTATCATTGAAATACTAAGGCATTGTTACACTGAACGATTTCAGTTTTGAATGTAGATTACAACAACGTACGGTAATACTGATAGCGTAAGATCAAATCAAAGAAACATACGAATGTAAGACATATCTCGTAATAGTTTTGAAGGAGAGACAAACATAATCACAATCGGTGGGACATTTCTTGGGTGTAGTTTGTTCACGAAGCCACGCAACATTTACAAACCAGAACAGGTGTCACGGCGCAAGATGTCGGGTCATGACGGCAAACATTGAGTGTGCGTTCACCTCCCTCACGGTCATCCTACGCTACGCAAGTCGCTGCGTGACAATCTCCCGTCGAGTGGAGTGAACATGGCTCATTGTGTCGTCACTAATACCAACACACGTTCGTTTCAAACATATGCAGAACAACGAGATGCAACTTCAGTTAGGTTGGTGCTATACCACAATAACTCACTCAACTGGAAAAGAGTACCAAACTTCTTCAGCCGTGAGCCTTTATGTATATTATCAAACGTCCGGTCTCATGACGACCTCGGATCATTATCTAACGCCCCTTTCATACACGCTGGTTCAACGGAAATCAACAGATTTCTAGCGATATTCCTATAAGGCGGTCTTCCTCTTAGTACAGCGCACAACCGTCATAGTCATGCCGCCTGGGTTTGTAATTTTCAGGTATCCAATATACGGTAGTATCGCTAAATAACCTAATTTAAGTGGATGGTAGGAAATAGAGAAGTGGTTGGTACTACTAGATCTTGATATCTCAACATGAGACTGTAGGTAAGGACACCTTTATCAGTACATTGAGGGAATAGCAAGACGTAAAAACGCGTTCATGGGGGTGTGCCTGGGCCTGCCCCCCCCCCCCCCACTCCCCGCCCCTGCTACGCCACTGCCCCCCTGGTTCAAGTGGCATTTGGCATTGCTGTAGTTGTGCGTTGTGTGGGCGCCTATCGGAGTGATTAACATCACTACATACCTCATAGAGTGACGTAACGATTGCATTTTAATGAATTTCGATTGCAGGAAAGTCAATGTCATGTGACAGTCAAGAACAATCTCATACATAATTGCAGTTGGGTGTGTTTTCTCTTGGATGGATGTTGACGTTTTAATCCCATGTGATGTTATAATCAAAGCTGGTTAGCTGCAGTGGCGATTTTAGGCCTAGGCGCAATAGGCGCGCGCCTAGGGCCCCTCGCTCAAGGGGGCCCCCAAATCCTAAATAAATAACTAACGCAAGAAAACTGGTTGGGTAACGAGGATTTCTGATAACACGATTAATTATTTATCTCAGTTAGTTTTTACTTGAAAACGCTCGTTTTAACGCTGTGAAGAGCTAAGAGCTATTTAAGAAACTCTTTGGGGCAAGAGCGACTTGAGAATCTTGCAAAACTGTGCTCTCAATGCAATGAGTGACACAGACTCAACTTTAAACCTTGTAACTTTAATAATAAAATTGACACGGTTGCCAATGCAAAGTGTAGGAAGAAGTGATTGTGAGGTAAATGCAGTAAAAATATGTTTGTAGAATTGAATTTGAATTGCAAGGCCCCCAAATTTCTCAGCGCCTAGGGCCCCAAATATTCTGAACGCGCCTCTGGTTAGCTGAGCCATAAGTCGGCTGCCAGTGAGGAGACAATGAGAAATATGAAGCCAAACATTCGAACCGATGAAATCTGAAGATTCCTCACCTGCGAGTGCCTCATGCACTCGCTAGGAACCAATTAACTATGTATTTGAATTGAAATGTATAACCTGTTTGACAACAATAAAACTTTCAATAAAACTTTCAACTTCAACTCAAGCAAAGTAACTCAAAAACTATTAGTTTTAAATCATCACATATGACAAAATGTTTTCTGGAAAGAGAAATACTATTTTGTTTTATGTAGGCAAGGCCCATATATTGATTTCATTAAAATAACTAACGCTCTATTCCCTTTTGATTTTTAGCGGTCGGTGGGAACCGTCTTTAGGAACATGTAGGCGTATAATAACTCAATCGCAACGTAATTTTCTCTTATTTCACTTTGCTGTACTATTTTACATAGAATATAGTGAAAATAGATCAAATCAGTATTCAGCGCTAGTTTATTGTATTGGTCGATATATAGCAAATATTTTGGTATTAAAAAAACAATTTCGCCAAAAGTAAACATGGTTATATTTCTTGGAGATGCCAAAGTAAAGAAAATCTAAAATTCAATTTTAAGTTTAATTACTTTTTCATGTAAAGTTGGTTGTAGAAGAGTTTCTGGTAATAAATAATAATGTTTTTCTTGTCTCAGATCTAAACGAGACTTCGACCGGACCGGACAGTGTACACAGTGGAAACTAAAATTATGTGGCATTAAATTTCAACGGATTAGTTAAACCGAAGGGGTGAGAAAATAAGGAAGAATGTGACGCTAATATAATGTGTGAACCGTAAATCAATTTGTTGTACGCGTTTCAAGAAAACGGCCACACTGTGTTATCAAGTATAGGTAACATCGCTCACTGTAAAAGGACGATGCTGTGTCCAATGAGTACTCTGTACTCCATGGATCATTGCGTCACAAGGAAGGAGATTTAGCTCAAAGCACACAATCAGCGTTCATTAAGTCCATTGGCTGAGTAATGAACTCATGGGTTAGTTAGATCGTATTATACGCAAAAAATCACGAATTCATTTATGGACATTATTAAAAAGTTATAATCAATACAAAATCATATTATCTTCTAATATCTAATATTTTGTCTCTTAGTAGGCATGATTGCAACTACTAACTTCTAAATTACCACACTCAATCAGCTCACAATAAAACCTTTCCTATATATTTTTTTCTCTGAAATATTTACACAGCCTTGTGCGGCCTTTTGTTGTTTCAATCCGTTGTGTTTCGTATTTCGACAAGTTTTGCCTTAGCCTTGTGCTGGTTTAGAGACAAACTGCTATGATAATTAATATTATCCTGTAATTAATGTTTTGAGCAATATACTGCCCGAAACGATATATTTTTACTTCGATATGGTCTAAAGTGATGAACGACACTAACAATATCAACACGATCTATAAGAAATTACGTCGAGCTGAAGCGTTGGAGGCGCCTCCGAGCGTGCGAGAGTCAGAACTCACTTCGAGCTGCGAGAGTCAGAACTCACAAGCATGAGACATTTAACTTTTCTGTTCATATTTTTTAAACAACTTCTAAAATCGAAATTGTGGGTGGCAGGGGCGCCAACTGCGTGGGTGGCAGGGGCGCCAACCCCGTGGGTGTCAGGGGCGCCAACTCCGTGGGTGGCAGGGGCGCCAACTCCGTGGGTGCAGGGGCGCCAACTCCGTGGGTGGCAGGGGCGCCAACTCCGTGGGTGCAGGGGCACCAACTCCGTGGGTGCAGGGGCGCCAACTCCGTGGGTGGCAGGGGCGCCAACTCCGTGGGTGGCAGGGGCGCCAACTCCGTGGGTGGCAGGGGCGCCAACTCCGGGGTGCAGGAGGGCCAAAGCACTCACAGGATATATTTGTGTGGGGGCTGCGCATCCACACAAATTATCACGAATTATCAATAAAAACAATACAAACAATATTGCGATGTCTAGTTTACATTATCATATACCTGCAATCAAGATTCCCAATTGTGCTCAGTGTATAATCAGCCAAGTATCAACAGTATGGGCAAAGAATAACTGTTAATAATTGTAAATGAATAACTGTTGTTTGTTTGTAAAACTGTTCTTGAATTATTATCTTGAAAAGTGTCTTACTCCCAACTTACCAAACCCCAAAACTCAATACTTAGTAATTCTCGTAAGTGCTAAATTTTTGTTTAGGTTTACTGGTTTTTGCACTACAGAAACGACAGTATTTCAGTATTGCGATTAGTTCGGTATTTGTTTTTGAAACGCTCAGAAATCACTCTTAAATGCCTGATTTTAAAAAATCGTCTGCGGAGCTGTGGTTGGTGGGCTCGCCTACCAAACCCCCTGCTGTTTTCGCCTCAAGTTGCTTGTCCCACCGACTTCAGTTTGAGCACCCACAGTAACCCCGTTTACATGGCGGACTGAGTCCGGTACTGAGTACGGTCCAGGGCCATGTAAGCACCTAAAAGATGGGACCGAACCGACTGGGTCCGGTCCGCCAAAAAAGCTAGACCGTACCGAAAGACCGACTCAGTCCTATCATGTAAACGGGTAGAACGTACTGACTGAAGAACTGGAACTTTGAACGAACGATGTTTGTAGGTGAATAAGATGGAAAATGACTGTAGTTGCCATCAACAAAAATCAAGTAAAACATTTACAACAGCTTGTAACCTTTTGTTCGCCGGGATGCATCTTTAAGTTAATTCTATATGGCAGAAGAAAAAAGTAGGGTTATGTACGACCAAAACGAACAAGTGTGGCGCGAGACCGAAATCAAGTTTGGGTACACCTTCATATAAACGCAAGCAGCCATGACAGTTCTCAGTCTGGTTCTCAGTACGGTCCGCCATGTAAACATAGCTGTCGGGTGGATAGTGGAAATTCCAACTAGATAATACCAGGGTCTGAGTATAGCGACAGTAAATATATGCAACATTCATTACGTTTTGATAAAATCCGATAGTACAATAATATATATTATCGGATTAAATCAAAATTCAAAATGTAATGAATGTTAAATATTATTTGTCGTCTGTAGACTGACAATATAGCTGGGGTATCAACCCACAATTTCGATTCCGGATATAAGAGTCACGTGACACTACTGATCCAAACAAGTGAAGCGAACACATGTCCAAGCTCAATAGTTATACGTGTAAGCTCATAGTTATACGTGTACCCACGAAGATGCAGCTACCTGAATATCTATTTCCGTGTGTCCACCATCCATGACAATAGAACTAAGTTTTCGTAGAATCCTGTTCGGATGCAAACACTCCTGCTTTGGCGATCATATTGGCTAGGTCACGGACAAACAGACGAACAGAGCTTCTTGTTTGAACAAACGTTTTGAACAAGTAAACAATTGCCATACAATAAAAATTGAACAAATACACATGAATACAAGAGAATATAGCGGTATTCATAGGAACTAAATGGAAACTCAAAATATTACTCGCCATGTACACAATACTATATTATTAAAGAAATACTAACGAAACTCTGCTAACGAAATTGCATTTTTGCCAATGAAAGTACAAGTTATGGGCATTGGGCAAGGTTCCAGTTAGCATTAACGTTATTTCAGTGCTAACAGCGGCTGTTATAGATTTAAAGTAATTATGTGTCATTTTTCGTGTACTTCGAGTTTGTTAGATGGAAAAAATTATTCAGATACACCTTAAAACACAAACGTTTAGTGGCCGCAATGGGGGTTACATTTTCAGGGTGAGTGTCAGAATGCACCCTCTTCGTCCGATTTGCCCCATCGAGCTGTCACTGTGTATCATACGCTGAAAAGAGGATAAAGTAAAACGTTGCTCCACAGCAACTTTGGGGCTGGGGACGTAACAGTTGGGCGTTTCAAAGCCAATCAGCGGGTGGCTTTTATCAATACTACCATTTGGTTGGTCAAGCCTCACTCATCTGTGACGTCACCAGCCCAAAAGTGGCTGTGGAACGACTTTATGGGCCGTTTACATATAAATGACTAGTGATTATTGACTAACCACCGTGTCTAAGCCACAGACTTCTTTCATTGGCTGGGAGGGAAAATACTGCGCTCTGATTGGCTGTGACTAAGGTTTCTCTTGACTTGACTGAGGAATTGAAATATGTTCAATTTCTTAGTCAAGTCAAGACAAACCTTAGTCACAGGCAATCAGAGCGCAGTATTCTCACTCATAGCCAATGAAAGAAGCCTGTGGCTTAGTCAAGTGGGCTAGTCACTAATCACTAGTCATTTATGTAAACGACCCATTATTTTCAAATGTTATAATATTACTTGACTATGACTATGTAATACTAATATTTTTAACGGCAAAGGGTTGTATCGCTATGAAAACCAAGCGAAATTAACGATTGTTATTAATATCTTGAGAACGCCTCGCAACATTAAAAAAAACTAAAAAGGGATAACTGTGCGAATTGTGGTATCGTAAAAACTAAAAAACTGGATTCTAAAAGTTTCAAATATTAAAAATTAATTTAGATTATATAAAATTAAACGTAATGATTGAAATATATATATATATTTTTTTTAGTTCTTAGGAAACAACAATGCGCACAGTTATCACTTTTTCAATATTATTGTAAAGCGTTCTCAAGACATTAACCAAAAAGTTAATTTCACGCGATTTTCATAGAGAGAGACTAAACTTTGCCGTATACACGACGCTCTTGGTGGTGGATTTCCCACGTGGACGTCGAAGAGCGCAGAACGCCGAGCGCACATCGACGAACCAATAACAATGATGCTGCGTTTGGCAGTACATAATCTGATGCATGGTGTGCGTTCGATTCACACTATTATTGCAATCAAAGAATCAAGAGATTCGCAGCTTACCTTCCAGAAAACTATACTTTGCTCGTTGGTCCAGTGGTTAGCATCCCTGCTTCCAATGCAGAAGGTCCCGGGTTCAAATCCCGCTTCAGGCAGAAGTTTTTTAACTTCTAATGTGAATTCAATTCCATTACTTCTTGGCTTAGCAATAAGTAAACGGTGACTTTAGAGCCGTCCTAGCAACGAAGCACTCAATAAATTCAAAGTTGTTCTGAATCGGCCTTGTTGATTCTGGCATTTGTCCGCAGGTGTTCGCACTGTCCAATCACTGATTCATATGTTTCCTATTTGAAATATCGATCTTTGATTGGTTATCGCTCACTCGTCGATGGTGTTCGAAGCCTACAGGGTTGGTTTAGTCACTTTAAATTAAAGTCCCCCACTGCAAATCAGTTTAATTACTGAGTGGGTAGACTCTAAATGTGAATTTATTTATTTTATTTATTTATTTTGCCAAAAGTAGTGGCTATAAGCACCTCAACTTTAACCACGCGACTCTTATTCGGGAAGTTGTGGGTTCGATTCGCAGCACCGGCAATCCTGACTACAGATCTCATTCGGAGAAAGATAGGATTACTTTGGGTATCGAGATGAAACATTATTTATTTCATTTTTTATTTTAATGGTTATTTGACTTATAAAAAAAGAAACACGTGATTATCTGTTGAAGACGTCAATATAGCCACATTCATAATCGAAAATAAACTATTTCATTGTGGGGCGATATTGAAAAATAATTACCCCATTAAATCCTCGCATTACATCAATTGGCTACGTTGAATCGTTATTTTCGTTTTAAATTGTTTTTCTCAAGTGGAGCTGCCAATTGTTTATGTATTTCCATTGTTTCCTAGTCCTTGTCCACATCCACGTTGCGTCTGTGTCAAGTGTCAGTCATCATAGTCCTTGAGCGCTTCATGCAGAGCACGGCCAAGCCTGAGCAACGCAATAACATCGAATCCACGTTGCGTCTGTGTCAAGTGTCACTCACGCATCGTCCTTGAGCGCTGCATACAGAGCACAGCCAAGCCTGAGCAACGCAATAACATCGAATCCACGTTGCGTCTGTGTCAAGTGTCACTCACGCATCGTCCTTGAGCGCTGCAAGCAGAGCACGGCCAAGCCTGAGCAACGCAATAACATAGAATCCACGTTGCGTCTGTGTCAAGTGTCACTCACGCATCGTCCTTGAGCGCTGCATGCAGAGCACGGCCAAGCCTGAGCAACGCAATAACATAGAATCCACGTTGCGTCTGTGTCAAGTGTCACTCACGCATCGTCCTTGAGCGCTACATGCAGAGCACGGCCAAGCCTGAGCAACGCAATAACATCGAATCCACGTTGCGTCTGTGTCAAGTGTCAGTCACGCATCGTCCTTGAGCGCTGCGTGCAGAGCACGGCCAAGCCTGAGCAACGCAATAACATCGAATCCACGTTGCGTCTGTGTCAAGTGTTACTCACGCATCGTCCTTGAGCGCTGCAAGCAGAGCACGGCCAAGCCTGAGCAACGCAATAACATCGAATCCACGTTGCGACTGTGTCAAGTGTTACTCACGCATCGTCCTTGATAGCTGCATGCAGAGCACGGCCAAGCCTGAGCAACGCAATAACATCGAATCCAAATTGCGACTGTGTCAAGTGTCACTCACGCATCGTCCTTGAGCGCTGCATGCAGAGCACGGCCAAGCCTGAGCAACGCAATAACATAGAATCCACGTTGCGTCTGTGTCAAGTGTCACTCACACATCGTCCTTGAGTGCTGCATGTAGAGCACGGCCAAGCCTGAGCAACGCAATAACATCGAATCCACGTTGCGTCTGTGTCAAGTGTCATTCCCGCATCGTCCTTGAGCGCCCTTGAGCGCTGCATGCAGAGCACGGCCAAGCCTGAGCAACGCAATAACATCGAATCCACGTTGCGTCTGTGTCAAGTGTCACTTACGCATCGTCCTTGAGCGCTGCAAGCAGAGCACGGCCAAGCCTGAGCAACGCAATAACATCGAATCCACGTTGCGTCTGTGTCAAGTGTCACTCACGCATCGTCCTTGAGCGCAGCATGCAGAGCACGGCCAAGCCTGAGCAACGCAATAACATCGAATCCACGTTGCGTCTGTGTCAACTGTCAATCACGCATCGTCCTTGAGCGCTGCATGCAGAGCACGGCCAAGCCTGAGCAACGCAATAACATCGAATCCACGTTGCGTCTGTGTCAAGTGTCAGTCCCGCATCGTCCTTGAGCGTCCTTGAGCGCTGCATGCAGAGCACGGCCAAGCCTGAGCAACGCAATAACATCGAAGAATGTGAACACGAACAAATGTTGGCGCTAATGAAACATAACCTGTTATGAATGTCACCTCACTGTGTTGCATACTGATCACATGATTCAATCATGTTATAATTATTAATAAGTGTGAACATTTATTCTAATTGAGCAATTATTATATACGTAGGTATTTGAAATAATGTCGGTTATGTACTTTTTGGTGCATTACAAATTTAGAAAAAGTAAAGGCTTCCGAGATATGGTGCACGCGTAGAATTTAAAAGATCTAAGTACAAATATCTAATGAGGAAGTACTTACAAGAGCAAAGAAAGAAAAAAAGAAAGAACGGTAGTTATGGAAAAACAAGCATGACACATGTGGAGGCATAAGGAATATTAATTAGTATGATTTGAAGAGAAATTGGAAAGAAATAAGTTTATGTTTTGCCCCGCATATACAGACTGGGTGTAATAAGAGGGGTAAAGAAAGGTTGGAAAACGTGGGTCAGGCGATGCAAGCGAAATAATAGAAGGTTGATGATACCAACTCAACCAACGAAACTCTGATGCTTGACATAGAATAGTGCATTTGGTGCAATCTAACTAATTGATAGTATTTTTCCTCTCTATACTTATTGATAAGAATTTTGTGTTGAATTTGAATAATTGTGTGAAATTGGAGAAGATTCTCGTGCAAATATACGTATCAGGGTGTTTATGCCGGCGCGGTCTCTGCGTTCCAGGTTCGAATCTTGGCTTGGGCACGGATGTCATGTGGCGTTTTTTCATTCTCATAATTACCTATTCGTCGTGTCGAGTAGCCTCGATGCGAAAATGTGGGACGTAAATCCCCAAATATCTTTATCCAGTGTTTTGTTTAGACAGAAATTGAATCCACGGTCTCCTACTTACAAAACACTAGACACTATAGACTACTACAACTCAATACGCAATATGTAGTGTAGCAAGCAACCTTAAAATTTGTTAAAATGTAGGTACCTTCTTAAAATAATATGATTTTGTAGACTCGTATGTTAAGGCTGGTCCACACAGATTTTTAAGACATAATGCTTAAGGTTTTAAGACGTTGATTTAAAAACAACAATGAAAACAACGTCTTAAAACTAAATCTTTGTGTGAACGCCAGTACGTGTTTCCTATGATCCAACTTTACGACTACGCGTTAAACCTTAAATCGTATGTCTTAAAAATCTGTGTGGACCAGCCCATAACATTTGACAACGCAACACACTCGACTGCTACAAAATACCATCATATTGTGCAGCAATTAAATCTGTTGCTAATCTTTTCTTCCAATTGACAAAATGAGCATTTATATTTTCTTGAAGTACTACTGCACCATTACCAACATATTATTTGACATTAGTTTCCGACTGGCATTATAATGTTGCTCTCCATTCAGCTCAATTAATTTGTATGCGCAGTAGAAATGTGGGCCCCAAACTTACAATGCGGTCAGATCGTTCTTAAGGATAAGGATAAGGATGGGATAATGTGGGGCTAGATATCCTCAAAATATATAATGCAAAATGTATTGTTTTGATAAACTTAGACAATGTCAATAATGTCTCAAATGGTTTAATTTGATCCAATATAATATTTTTTTTTTATATCTGTAGATATTAACGGTATCCAGCTCCGCATCTTTCCAAAATGTTTATACTGTATGTGTTTTGAAAATTCAAACATAAAACCTTCCCTTCTCCTCATTTCAAGAATTATTTGTCGAACACTCATCATAAGAGATGATTACTTTTGTCAAACATCAATCAAGTAGGTTGAATGATATTCACTTGACCTATCGGACTGGCCTGCGAAGGTGATAAATATGGCGCTAAACGATTAACAAAGGTCACCTTTCTCGTGTGACCCCGCAGACACAACATTTGAATTTCAAATAAATGGCACAATTGCTAGCTACAACTAGTGACATTTCTATTATGATATTTGATTCACGTAGTACGAAAGTTGTTTGTGTAATTGGCGTCTAATGAACTATTAATTTGATCGCTTACCGTATACGAACTAACATTACTAAAAAATTGACTCATTATTATTATTATAATTTGCCGTATTTTATAGTTAGAATGTGTTAGACCAGCTGATTTTTGACCCATTAACAATCGTTTGCGAATTTGAAAGTTAATGTAGGCTGAGCAGGTGAGACTGTCGCAACTGTGTTGAAATGGGGTGAAAGTAGAACATACATGGATACCGTACAAACCATTCGATATTGCTGATTAGTGATTCGACAATGACAACAAATATGAAATCAAGCTTGCTTGGCTGGAGTGCAAGGGAACAACTGAAACATGACCCGTGGGACTCAGACGAAGGTTTGCCATACAGGCATTCTGGGTAATGCAGGATAAATTTCATTTATTCATGTTTGGAAATTTCTTCAACTACAGAAAATGTATGAAGTTCGTAGAGGTGGTGCTTTGAATGGCACTGTCTCATCCCCATCCATGGACTACGCGAATGATTGTAAGTACATATGTTTTTTTTTTTTTTTGTGGGGGGGTGGTATTAGATACTAAATCGGTCAACATGTATTTTTGAAAACGCTCCAAACTGCTAATTTTTCAAAAAAAAATATAGTGTTCCAATTTCCATTGAGAGTTAGTAAATATTGTATTCTAACCCTTTAAACTAGATATTCAAATACCTGCACATAACTTTCCATTAAAAGTTAAAGAATCCCCATCATGTTCAAGATTTTGATGAAAAGAAAAATAGGTGTTACAAAGTACTATATATTTAAAATAATGAAAAGTAAATTTATAGAAAATGATAGCTAAAAAGTCGTGTCTCTATTTATAGGGTTTGCTTTAGGTGCAAAGTGAGCACGTACATCAGTTCTTAGTGGGTGGTGAGCACATCAGTTCTTAGCCAGCACATGTTAGGTGCATGGTAAGCACATCAGTTCTTAGCCAGCAATGTTAGGTGCATTGGTGAGTACATCGGTTTTTAGCCAGCACATGTTAGGTGCATGGTGAGGACATCGGTTCTTAGCCAGCACATGCTAGGGGCATGGTGAGGACATCAGTTCTTAGCCAGCACATGTTAGGTGCAAAGTAAGCACATCAGTTCTTAGCCAGCAATGTTAGGTGCATGGTGAGTACATCGGTTCTTAGCCAGCACATGTTAGGGGCATGGTGAGCACATCAGTTCTTAGCCAGCACATGTTAGGTGCATGGTGACCACATCAGTTCTTCGCCAGCACATGTTAGGTGCATACTAAGCACATCAGTTCTTATAGCCAGCAATGTTAGGTGCATGGTGAGGACATCGGTTCTTAGCCAGCACATGTTAGGGGCATGGTGACCACATCAGTCTTAGCCAGCACATGTTAGGTGCATGGTGAGGACATCGGTTTTTAGCCAGCACATGTTAGGTGCATGATGACCACATAAGTTCTTAGCCAGCACATGTTAGGTGCATGGTGACCACATCAGTTCTTAGCCAGCACATGTTAGGTGCATGATGACCACATCGGTTCTTAGCCAGCACATGCTAGGTGCATGGTGACCACATCAGTTCTTAGCCAGCACATGTTAGGTGCATGGTGAGGACATCGGTTTTTAGCCAGCACATGTTAGGTGCATGATGACCACATCAGTTCTTAGCCAGCACATGTTAGGTGCATGGTGACCACATCAGTTCTTAGCCAGCACATATTAGGTGCATGATGACCACATCGGTTCTTAGCCAGCACATGCTAGGTTTATGGTGACCACATCAGTTCTTAGCCAGCACATGCTAGGTGCATGGTGACCACATCAGTTCTTAGCCAGCCCCTGCTAGGTGCATGGTGACCACATCAGTTCTTAGCCAGCACATGTTAGGTGCATGATGACCACATCGGTTCTTAGCCAGCACATGCTAGGTGCATGGTGACCACATCAGTTCTTAGCCAGCACATGCTAGGTGCATGGTGACCACATCGGTTCTTAGCCAGCACATGCTAGGTGCATGGTGACCACATCAGTTCTTAGCCAGCACATGCTAGGTGCATGGTGACCACATCAGTTCTTAGCCAGCACATGTTAGGTGCATGGTGACCACATCAGTTCTAAGCCAGCACATGCTAGGTGCATGGTGACCACATCAGTTCTTAGCCAGCACATGCTAGGTGCATGGTGACCACATCAGTTCTTAGCCAGCACATGCTAGGTGCATGGTGACCACATCAGTTCTTAGCCAGCCCCTGCTAGGTGCATGGTGACCACATCAGTTCTTAGCCAGCACATGTTAGGTGCATGGTGACCACATCAGTTCTAAGCCACCACATGTTAGGTGCATGGTGAGCACATCAGTTCTTAGCCAGCACATGCTAGGGGCATGGTGACCACATCAGTTCTTAGCCAGCACATGCTAGGTGCATGGTGACCACATCGGTTCTTAGCCAGCACATGCTAGGTGCATGGTGACCACATCAGTTCTTAGCCAGCACATGCTAGGTGCATGGTGACCACATCAGTTCTTAGCCAGCACATGCTAGGTGCATGGTGACCACATCAGTTCTTAGCCAGCCCCTGCTAGGTGCATGGTGACCACATCAGTTCTTAGCCAGCACATGTTAGGTGCATGGTGACCACATCAGTTCTAAGCCACCACATGTTAGTTGCATGGTGAGCACATCAGTTCTTAGCCAGCACATGCAAGGGGCATGGTGACCACATCAGTTCTTAGCCAGCACATGTTAGGTGCATGGTGACCACATCAGTTCTAAGCCACCACATGTTAGGTGCATGGTGACCACATCAGTTCTTAGCCAGCACATGCTAGGTGCATGGTGACCACATCAGTTCTTAGCCAGCACATGCTAGGTGCATGGTGACCACATCAGTTCTTAGCCAGCCCCTGCTAGGTGCATGGTGACCACATCAGTTCTTAGCCAGCACATGTTAGGTGCATGGTGACCTCATCAGTTCTAAGCCACCACATGTTAGTTGCATGGTGAGCACATCAGTTCTTAGCCAGCACATGCAAGGGGCATGGTGACCACATCAGTTCTAAGCCACCACATGTTAGGTGCATGGTGAGCACATCAGTTCTTAGCCAGCACATGCTAGGGGCATGGTGAGAACATCAGTTCTTAGCCAGCACATGCTAGGTGCATGGTGACCACATCAGTTCTTAGCCAGCACATGCTAGGTGCATGGTGACCACATCAGTTCTAAGCCACCACATGTTAGGTGCATGGTGAGCACATCAGTTCTTAGCCAGCACATGCTAGGGGCATGGTGAGCACATCAGTTCTTAGCCAGCACATGCTAGCTGCATGGTGACCACATCAGTTCTTAGCCAGCACATGTTGGGTGCATGGTGACCACATCAGTTCTTAGCCAGCACATGCTAGGTGCATGGTGACCACATCAGTTCTTAGCCAGCACATGCTAGGTGCATGGTGAGCACATCAGTTCATAGCCAGCACATGCTAGGGGCATGGTGAGCACATCAGTTCTTAGCCAGCACTTGCTAGCTGCATGGTAACCACATCAGTTCTTAGCCAGCACATGTTAGGTGCATGGTGACCACATCAGTTCTTAGCCAGCACATGCTAGGTGCATGGTGACCACATCAGTTCTTAGCCAGCACATGCTAGGTGCATGGTGAGCACATCAGTTCTTAGCCAGCACATGCTAGGTGCATGGTGACCACATCAGTTCTAAGCCACCACATGTTAGGTGCATGGTGAGCACATCAGTTCTTAGCCAGCACATGCTAGGGGCATGGTGAGCACATCAGTTCTTAGCCAGCACATGTAAGGTGCATGGTGACCACATCAGTTCTTAGCCAGCACATGCTAGGTGCATGGTGACCACATCAGTTCTTAGCCAGCACATGCTAGGTGCATGGTGACCACATCAGTTCTTAGCCAGCACATGTTAGGGGCATGGTGACCACATCAGTTCTTAGCCAGCACATGCTAGCTGCATGGTGACCACATCAGTTCTTAGCCAGCACATGTTAGGTGCATGGTGACCACATCAGTTCTTAGCCAGCACATGCTAGGTGCATGGTGACCACATCAGTTCTTAGCCAGCACATGCTAGGTGCATGGTGAGCACATCAGTTCTTAGCCAGCACATGTTAGGTGCATGGTGACCACATCAGTTCTTAGCCAGCACATGCTAGGTGCATGGTGACCACATCAGTTCTTAGCCAGCACATGCTAGGTGCATGGTGACCACATCAGTTCTTAGCCAGCACATGTTAGGTGCATGGTGACCACATCAGTTCTTAGCCAGCACATGCTAGGTGCATGGTGACCACATTAGTTCTTAGCCAGCACATGTTAGGTGCATGGTGAGCACATCAGTTCTTAGCCAGCACATGCTAGGTGCATGGTGACCACATTAGTTCTTAGCCAGCACATGCTAGGTGCATGGTGACCACATTAGTTCTTAGCCAGCACATGTTAGGTGCATGGTGAGCACATCAGTTCTTAGCCAGCACATGTTAGGTGCATGGTGACCACATCAGTTCTTAGCCAGCACATGCTAGGTGCATGGTGACCACATCAGTTCTTAGCCAGCACATGCTAGGTGCATGGTGACCACATCAGTTCTTAGCCAGCACATGCTAGGTGCATGGTGACCACATCAGTTCTTAGCCAGCACATGCTAGGTGCATGGTGACCACATTAGTTCTTAGCCAGCACATGCTAGGTGCATGGTGACCACATTAGTTCTTAGCCAGCACTCGTTAGGTGCATGGTGAGCACATCAGTTCTTAGCCAGCACATGTTAGGTGCATGGTGAGCACATCAGTTCTTAGCCAGCACATGCTAGATGCATGGTGACCACATTAGTTCTTAGCCAGCACATGCTAGGTGCATGGTGACCACATTAGTTCTTAGCCAGCACATGCTAGCTGCATGGTGACCACATCAGTTCTAGCCAGCATATGTAAGGTGCATGGTGACCACATCAGTTCTGAGCCAGCACATGCTAGGTGCATGGTGACCACATCAGTTCTTAGCCAGCACATGCTAGCTGCATGGTGACCACATCAGTTCTTAGCCAGCACATGCTAGCTGCATGGTGACCACATCAGTTCTTAGCCAGCACATGCTAGGTGCATGGTGACCACATCAGTTCTTAGCCAGCACATGTTAGGTGCATGGTGACCACATCAGTTCTTAGCCAGCACATGCTAGGGGCATGGTGACCACATCAGTTCTTAGCCAGCACATGCTAGGTGCATGGTGACCACATCAGTTCTTAGCCAGCACATGCTAGCTGCATGGTGACCACATCAGTTCTTAGCCAGCACATGTTAGGTGCATGGTGACCACATCAGTTCTTAGCCAGCACATGCTAGCTGCATGGTGACCACATCAGTTCTTAGCCAGCACATGCTAGCTGCATGGTGACCACATCAGTTCTTAGCCAGCACATGCTAGCTGCATGGTGACCACATCAGATCTTAGCCAGCACATGTTAGGTGCATGGTGACCACATCAGTTCTTAGCCAGCACATGTTAGGTGCATGGTGAGTGGTGAGCACATCACGCACGAGGTGCAGTGATGCACATGAGATAATAAGACTATGTTGATGATCGTTGTGCCGATGGTCTATTTGTGGAACCCGAGTTTTAGTTATTCGCTCACAGTCCAACAGACTCACTGACAAAAACATTCGCAGCCTCTGATCTCTCGGCCACAATGAAATGTTCTCTTCTACTAATTGGCTGCGTTTTGCAAAACTGTCCCAATGTATTTTATGGGCCACTGTGTGATCTATATTTGGGCATTTAGCCCAATTAGAGTGGCATTGTTTTCTATAAGGAAATGCAGAGAAGGCTTCCATTAATTATGCTAATAGCTTATTACATATTGTGGTAGAAGCCAATACAATCGTGTTGGCGAAATATTTCAATGCGATGCCCATAGCAACAATTGCATAAGAAAGTGGATTAGTAGAAAACAATCCAGTTTGAGACTGGTCAAAGAACGGGTTCGAGATTTTCGTTTCAAGGTCAAGAAGAGTAATAAGGCGATTAATAATTCAGCAGGCAGTATCTGCCCGAGACAAAATGCAAAAAGAAGGCAACTGCTTGCACACCTAAAAATGTAAATTAATCCGACAATCTATATTCAGTATTTTGCAATTTATTTTGAAGACGTTGTCAAACGTATTTAAATGATCGACCTTGCGGTGCTTGCGTGACCAAAACAAGCCCAGGAAGAGAATACATACGAGACACAACAGACTGAGGACATTTCGCGCTAAAGCTCTTCCGTTGACGCATCTTCAGTACTGAACAGACTCCCGCTCCTCGCAGGACCGGTTTCACCAACCCTTTTATCTCCGATAAGCCGAGATTCGCGCAGACTTTCTACGAACAAACAAGGCGACTTCCATGCATTTTGAATGTTATGTTTGTTTAAATCATGGTTACCAAATTGATCCAAGAAGCTTCATCGCCCTCTGGAAGAGATGAAACGCATCATAAACCCAACTTTGGAAGGTTTTGACATCAAGACTGTAGTTGTCCGTCGTTCCTCAATCTCCGGTAATATCGGTTAATATCGTTGACACTCAACATTTTACTACGGGAGCAGATTTTAACAATATCTTTCAATGTAGACCTACTAATGTGGAACGGTCTACTGAGGCGGACGAGCACAGAGCAAAGAGATGACATTGAGTTATATTCTTTATACACATTGCTGCAATTTGATATATTTTTCTCTTACAATACACAATATTGAGATCATACGATTATACTATAATTATGTCGTAGGAAACTCCTTCTATGTAATACCATA
The DNA here is from genome assembly GCA_945910005.1 of Isoperla grammatica. Taxonomy (NCBI): domain Eukaryota; kingdom Metazoa; phylum Arthropoda; class Insecta; order Plecoptera; family Perlodidae; genus Isoperla; species Isoperla grammatica. Next base: position 63,796,534 of record OX246737.1, read on the forward strand.
TCATGTAGACCTACCCATTGCTGTTAGTAATAATAATAGAATTAAAAACAAGTGAAATACGAAAAAACGAGGTGCCGGTATCTAATATTTTGTTTCAACATAATATTGTGTTTATTGGTTGTGTTGCTAGTTTTGTGTGGTGTATTAATAATAGCAAGGGTTGTCGCGTTAGTTGTATTGGAAGAAGGTAAATTGATATTTGGTGTGATTGTTGTCATTATACATTCTGAATTTTCAAAAGTGAGTGCTAAACAAAGACATTATTATTATTATTATTATTAATATTATTATTGTTATTGTTATTATTATTATTATTATTATTATTATTATTATTATTATTATTATTATTATTATTATTATTATTATTATTATTATTATTATTATTATTACTATCATCATTATTATTATTATTATTATTTTTATTATTATTATTATTATTATTATTATTTTTATTATTATTATTATTATTATTATTATTATTATTATTATTATTTTTTTTTTTTTTTACTTGTTGAACGCAACAGAAACCTTTGCAGGTTAAAACATTTTGTTAAGAGTAAAAAAAAAAATGTGATGCATTAATATTATATAATTATACTAATCAAATAAGAGAAAGAAAATAAGTAAGGAAATAATGTGATTGATTGAAGACAGATATGATCGAGATGTATGTTATGTATCTACTATCTACCGAATACTGTTGTACAAAAAGCTTGAAGCAAAGATACTCAGTAATCTTTGCTTGAAGCTACCACTAAAAGATATGACGCGGTTGGAATTGAAGCATCTCTGAGCTCTTTGTTGTGTGTATATCCTTTGATGCTGGACTGGGCTGGGTATCTCGTTGCTTAGCAACAGATCCACTCGCAAACCGGTTCCATTCCGAAACTTTGCATATACATCAGTATCACGAGGCCAAAACGTGCTCGGCAGAAGACAACGGCAAAAACACTAACGGGATACTGTCAGTAAACACTCTCGAAATAGTTCTTAAAGTGCGCTTAATCTAAGTAATTGTTCCTTTAAACGGTTTTCTAACAAAGAAATAGGAATGCCATTAGCTAGACAACGGTAAAATGTGTAGCGAAGGCCCTACACATGCGAATGCAAAAGAGTAAGTAATAGTAAAAACATGCATGCCCAAGGACTATACTGTACTGCTAACAATTACTTACGTAGGACCAGGACGTAAATACAAAACCGCTGGTATGTTATCACTTAAAATCAACTCGTTCTTAGGAAATGTAAACTATTCGTAGGCATATTTATAATTTATAATTTTAGTTAAATTTGTAATGCAACTTTTTTGCTAGATGACTACTTTTTCTTGGTTGACGTCAACAACTGGCTTTTATTTAACTTATAGTTGTTCTGATATCAGCCGGAGGGATGGGTGAGGCAGCGCCATCTCCTCGACTAAAAAAACACTCTGATCTACGAATTGAAATTCGAGTAACCTGTTGCTCTATAAACACGTAGTGTGTTTACGCCGTAAAGACCTTGAAGAAAGAAGATTGGGCAAGTCCCCAAACCTGTCCCTATCGGCTGCCGGCTACTGATGCATCTCCTTGTTCACGTTCAATGTTCATCAACCAACTTGTGTGTTGTTGTTGTTATTGTATTTATAACCGTGTATTACTTTTATTGCCGTCGATATAAATTATCAAAAAAGACGTCACTTTCAGTTTTCTTTACTATACACATCGTCCCAATGCTACCTATCACTCATTTCGTGCATCGTTTGTCCCTGGTATGGGTGCCCACAATAATAATATTGCTCAGACTTAGGAGTAGAACCCGCAACTAAAACTTCTGGCTGTATACATATTACATATCAGTGATGATGATTGATCTGTTGAAGACAACTCTCGTTTTATGTGATTACAGCCGTGGTCTAGTTCATTCTTGTAAAAGTACTCCTACGTAGAGCCACAGTTTCAGGATACACCACAGTTTCAGGACACAGAATAGTCTGAATCAATCAGGGTAATGTTTGATTTAAATAAATGTTACTTCTTGTCCATGAAGATAAATAAATATAAACACTTCTGTATGAAGGTTCAAGATGTTAATATGCTTTTATGCATTTCTTCTCGTCAACTGCTCGGCAGTACAGGTTAGTGGAGGAACCTTTATGAATGGTCAAAGTTACACCGCCCTTTCGGATGGGACGTAAAGCCGATGGTCCGCTTGGTACTTCTCGACAGGAGTAGGCTACGTGCCGGTACTAGGCATCCCCTCCTCCCTTCCTCATTATCATTCATCAATCATCACTCATCAGGCTAAAGAGGGCATTGTGCCCTACACTAGCCTTAATTACAATAAAATAAATAAATAAATATTCAGTACATTGCGTGGCCTACTGTTGGCCACACTCTGTCCTGTCATGTAATTACCATGCACGTCATTGCGTGTACGACCTTGCACCACTTAACTATTGTTTTAGTGCTAAGATTCTGTCGGAAACACAAAGCTTTTCACCGACGTGTAATATGAACCAGGGAAACAGGATTCTGTCACGAGCATTCAGTTTCTTATAGTTTTTGTCGTGCTCGTTGCTCATGCCTAGACGATGTGTTTGTTTTTTCGCAAAACGAAATGTGTTATTAATTTGATCCGTTATGTCTTTTTTCATCACTTATCTCGGAGTTGAAATCAAATCTCCAAATAAACGAATTCTGGGGCTTTACGCGTAATAGGAACATTTTGAGACCAAAAGCCGAAATAACAACCAATTTTGTCTATTTGCAATATTCAAACGAAAATTCCTGCAGTTTTTTTTTATTAAAATGTAAATATTTAAACAAGATGCCTATCTTATACTAAGTTAAAAGTCTGCAAATTTGGCGTTTATGACATTTCATACTTTGTTTCACATATTTATATAATATGTGGCCCAGCGCCGCCCAGGCCACAATGAATAATCTATAAAAGGCTTTTATGCAATTTAAATAATCACTATTTGAGTGTTATTGCATATTAGTGACTAATTCACTGTTTTGCAATGAGAGGAATGCGAAAAAATATAAAAACATGTAACAACACTTTTGGCATTTAAAGACGAAATTTTGTGGGAAAAAATTAAACCATTTTCAAACACTACTCATCGTATTCGATCATGTAGAAGACCTCAAAAGAGGAGTTATGGCAGCACTCTACTACTATTAGACTGCCGACAGAATTCAGTACTGGCCATAACAGGGACGGACATACGGAACTGCAGTTTGAATGTTCTACCATCTGCAACGCCCGCTCATCTCCCTATCACGACCTGAACATTTAGCCTAGCAATGCGTCACGATATCTGGAAACTCTTTGTCAAGTCATTCACTATTCTAACTGCAACGCATATATATACATACATACACACCTTTCTCTTCAAACCTGCATTTCAAAACAGTTCCAACAAAGTAAACGACGAAAACATTTTATGAGAAACAACCATTGAGGATAGTTGTTCTGGTAGCATTATGTCTCTGTATAATTGCAATCGTGCGTCGACGCGATGAGCGGGGATTGATGAAAGTGATGGACAACTGCAAAAACCTATGCCTATGCGGGATCCGAACCCAGGTCGTTATGACTGTGGCTTGCGCTACAAACGTTTGTACTAAATAGCAGCACGAAGATGGTTAGTTGCTATAAAGTTACGTTATTTAGTTGGGCCAGGCTTGACATACGCGGTCTGTGAATGCAACGAGCTCAGGTTTTATTGTTCCCGCTTGAACCTATTGTTAAAGCTCGGTTTACACACGTCCTATTTAAGATTTAAGGTTTAACGTTTAACAAAATCAAATCAAGCCTTATAGCGTTCACACAGTTACCTTAATTTTAAGATTTAAGGAAACCATAGCGACGTTAGCTCTTATACCTAAAATTCTTAGCTCAGCCAATAAGAGGCGACGTTTTATAAATCCGGCCAATGATAGCGATCCAAAGTAAAACAGTTAGGAAAATAAAACCTTAAACCCTAAATCTTAAATAAGTGTGTAATCCGAGCTTAAGATGCCATTCAACAAAGAGTAGACACCTTCTTTGGGCATAAACTGTAGACCCTTGTTTACCAACCACCCTGGCACGATAATTCGGTCTAGAACTGGACGTGATAGAACTGAGAGTAAATGCAGCACGGTGCATGCACGACGGGTGAGTCATACGATAATTCTCTTTACTCTAGCTAGAGTGTATTTTCGTCCGGTCACTAATTTAAACGCGAACCGATAAGTAGTGTAGGTACAAATTACATTTGTATTGCTGAATTGTAGTGAAGTAACTATGACAACGAAAAAACAAGTTATAATTTATATCAACAATCAATCTTGTATTGAACAATGGCAGGAAGTATAATAACTATGACAATAAAAACTCTAATTTTTGTACATTTTTAGTTGATTGTTAATTGCTTTTTTTAACATTCGTATATTGATGATGGTATTCGTGTTTTCAGTATAGGGAACCCGCAACTTGAAGACGGCAAGTGACCTTTTTAGTCACTGTCCCAATATCCACAATTATTTACAAACATATATTTTTCTCCGTGCTTCATAGATCAAAAAAGAAATAATAAAACTTACTGTAAGAAAAATATACACATTTGTCGGTCGCCACGTCCGTTTTTGGGTTAACAACCTTCCATATCAGCGATACGTGATAGTCCTTGACAATAAAAAAGTGTTAGTTTTATATCAGACTTCGCTATCTCTTAGTGCCAGCCGGGCTAGCACAATCGACTTCAAACTAGGTATGAGCACAAGAGTACTTACTAACTTGTCATTATATGTTACAGTTTGGTCTGTTGAAAGTGGTTGTAAATGGGCTTACGCATTTACTTGAAAGTCCAAATTATGATGAGAGTTATTTGAAAATATGCCTGTTCTGTGAGAATTAATGCTTATTATTTTTATTTGACGAACTTCCGCAATAAAAGTATTTTGTTTGTTAAGAAATCAAACTAAATTTTGTAATGTATAATTGTATTCTATTTTATTTATATTCATTTATTACTAAATTGGGGAAAATACTGATAACTGTTTGGGAAGTATAGTGCTACCACAGCCACTGGCCACAAGGTGGGCGATTGTGCATGGTTAGCAGGCTTTGCAGCCGATGTTCCCCAATACACTATTGGGCATAGAGAGAAAAATAAAATACTTATTCATAAGTGAATAGATTATATTGAAAACGAGTAACGTCTATACACATCCGTAACGGATTTTAATAATATGTATTGTATTGATAGTAAATTCCGGAAAATATTAACAAACTTATTCAAAGTAAGCGTATAACGGCCACGCATAACAGTGCGTTGTTTCCTTGGTCGCGTATCCTTGACCTTTCCACATGAGACTCTGAAAAGGCTGTGCGACATTCACCGCGGGTACCTGGCCACCGCCTGGCTGATGCTAGACACACCTCAGAGCTGCCTCATCTGCAACTGTGAAGCACCTTCAGCCGGGACCACCACAGACATTCACCGCGGGTACCTGGCCACCGCCTGGCTGATGCTATACACACCTCAGAGCTGCCTCATCTGCAACTGTGAAGCACCTTCAGCCGGGACCACCACAGACATTCACCGCGGGTACCCGGCCACCGCCTGGCTGATGCTAGACACACCTCAGAGCTGCCTCATCTGCAACTGTGAAGCACCTTCAGCCGGGACCACCACAGACATTCACCGCGGGTACCCGGCCACCGCCTGGCTGATGCTAGACACACCTCAGAGCTGCCTCGTCTGCAACTGTGAAGCACCTTCAGCCGGGACCACCACAGACATTCACCGCGGGTACCCGGCCACCGCCTGGCTGATGCTGGACACACCTCAGAGCTGCCTCATCTGCAACTGTGTAGCACCTTCAGCCGGGACCACCACAGACATTCACCGCGGGTACCCGGCCACCGCCTGGCTGATGCTAGACACACCTCAGAGCTGCCTCATCTGCAACTGTGAAGCACCTTCAGCCGGGACCACCACAGACATTCACCGCGGGTACCTGGCCACCGCCTGGCTGATGCTAGACACACCTCAGAGCTGCCTCATCTGCAACTGTGAAGCACCTTCAGCCGGGACCACCACAGACATTCACCGCGGGTACCTGGCCACCGCCTGGCTGATGCTAGACACACCTCAGAGCTGCCTCATCTGCAACTGTGAAGCAACTTCAGCCGGGACCACCACAGACATTCACCGCGGGTACCTGGCCACCGCCTGGCTGATGCTAGACACACCTCAGAGCTGCCTCATCTGCAACTGTGAAGCACCTTCAGCCGGGACCACCACAGACATTCACCGCGGGTACCTGGCCACCGCCTGGCTGATGCTAGACACACCTCAGAGCTGCCTCATCTGCAACTGTGTAGCACCTTCAGCCGGGACCACCACAGGCTGTGCGACATTCACCGCGGGTACCCGGCCACCACCTGGCTGATGCTAGACACACCTCAGAGCTGCCTCATCTGCAACTGTGTAGCACCTTCAGCCGGGACCACCACAGACATTCACCGCGGGTACCTGGCCACCGCCTGGCTGATGCTAGACACACCTCAGAGCTGCCTCATCTGCAACTGTGAAGCACCTTCAGCCGGGACCACCACAGGCTGTGCGACATTCACCGCGGGTACCCGGCCACCGCCTGGCTGATGCTAGACACACCTCAGAGCTGCCTCATCTGCAACTGTGAAGCACCTTCAGCCGGGACCACCACAGACATTCACCGCGGGTACCTGGCCACCGCCTGGCTGATGCTAGACACACCTCAGAGCTGCCTCATCTGCAACTGTGAAGCACCTTCAGCCGGGACCACCACAGACATTCACCGCGGGTACCTGGCCACCGCCTGGCTGATGCTAGACACACCTCAGAGCTGCCTCATCTGCAACTGTGTAGCACCTTCAGCCGGGACCACCACAGACATTCACCGCGGGTACCCGGCCACCGCCTGGCTGATGCTAGACACACCTCAGAGCTGCCTCATCTGCAACTGTGTAGCACCTTCAGCCGGGACCACCACAGGCTGTGCGACATTCACCGCGGGTACCCGGCCACCGCCTGGCTGATGCTAGACACACCTCAGAGCTGCCTCATCTGCAACTGTGTAGCACCTTCAGCCGGGACCACCACAGACATTCACCGCGGGTACCTGGCCACCGCCTGGCTGATGCTAGACACACCTCAGAGCTGCCTCATCTGCAACTGTGAAGCACCTTCAGCCGGGACCACCACAGACATTCACCGCGGGTACCTGGCCACCGCCTGGCTGATGCTAGACACACCTCAGAGCTGCCTCATCTGCAACTGTGAAGCACCTTTAGCCGGGACCACCACAGACATTCACCGCGGGTACCCGGCCACCGCCTGGCTGATGCTAGACACACCTCAGAGCTGCCTCATCTGCAACTGTGAAGCACCTTTAGCCGGGACCACCACAGACATTCACCGCGGGTACCTGGCCACCGCCTGGCTGATGCTAGACACACCTCAGAGCTGCCTCATCTGCAACTGTGAAGCACCTTTAGCCGGGACCACCACAGACATTCACCGCGGGTACCTGGCCACCGCCTGGCTGATGCTAGACACACCTCAGAGCTGCCTCATCTGCAACTGTGAAGCACCTTCAGCCGGGACCACCACAGCCATTCACCGCGGGTACCCGGCCACCGCCTGGCTGATGCTAGACACACTTCAGAGCTGCCTCATCTGCAACTGTGAAGCACCTTCAGCCGGGACCACCACAGACATTCACCGCGGGTACCCGGCCACCGCCTGGCTGATGCTAGACACACCTCAGAGCTGCCTCATCTGCAACTGTGAAGCACCTTTAGCCGGGACCACCACAGACATTCACCGCGGGTACCCGGCCACCGCCTGGCTGATGCTAAACACACCTCAGAGCTGCCTCATCTGCAACTGTGAAGCAGCTTCAGCCGGGACCACCACAGGCTGTGCGACATTCACCGCGGGTACCTGGCCACCGCCTGACTGATGCTAGACACACCTCAGAGCTGCCTCATCTGCAACTGTGAAGCACCTTCAGCCGGGACCACCACAGACATTCACCGCGGGTACCCGGCCACCGCCTGGCTGATGCTAGACACACCTCAGAGCTGCCTCATCTGCAACTGTGAAGCACCTTCAGCCGGGACCACCACAGACATTCACCGCGGGTACCCGGCCACCGCCTGGCTGATGCTAGACACACCTCAGAGCTGCCTCATCTGCAACTGTGAAGCACCTTCAGCCGGGACCACCACAGACATTCACCGCGGGTACCCGGCCACCGCCTGGCTGATGCTAGACACACCTCAGAGCTGCCTCGTCTGCAACTGTGAAGCACCTTCAGCCGGGACCACCACAGACATTCACCGCGGGTACCCGGCCACCGCCTGGCTGATGCTAGACACACCTCAGAGCTGCCTCATCTGCAACTGTGAAGCACCTTCAGCCAGGACCACCACAGACATTCACCGCGGGTACCCGGCCACCGCCTGGCTGATGCTAGACACACCTCAGAGCTGCCTCATCTGCAACTGTGAAGCACCTTCAGCCGGGACCACCACAGACATTCACCGCGGGTACCCGGCCACCGCCTGGCTGATGCTAGACACACCTCAGAGCTGCCTCATCTGCAACTGTGAAGCACCTTCAGCCGGGACCACCACAGACATTCACCGCGGGTACCTGGCCACCGCCTGGCTGATGCTAGACACACCTCAGAGCTGCCTCATCTGCAACTGTGAAGCACCTTCAGCCGGGACCACCACAGACATTCACCGCGGGTACCCGGCCACCGCCTGGCTGATGCTAAACACACCTCAGAGCTGCCTCATCTGCAACTGTGAAGCAGCTTCAGCCGGGACCACCACAGGCTGTGCGACATTCACCGCGGGTACCTGGCCACCGCCTGACTGATGCTAGACACACCTCAGAGCTGCCTCATCTGCAACTGTGAAGCACCTTCAGCCGGGACCACCACAGACATTCACCGCGGGTACCCGGCCACCGCCTGGCTGATGCTAGACACACCTCAGAGCTGCCTCATCTGCAACTGTGAAGCACCTTCAGCCGGGACCACCACAGACATTCACCGCGGGTACCTGGCCACCGCCTGGCTGATGCTAGACACACCTCAGAGCTGCCTCATCTGCAACTGTGAAGCACCTTCAGCCGGGACCACCACAGACATTCACCGCGGGTACCTGGCCACCGCCTGGCTGATGCTAGACACACCTCAGAGCTGCCTCATCTGCAACTGTGAAGCAACTTCAGCCGGGACCACCACAGACATTCACCGCGGGTACCTGGCCACCGCCTGGCTGATGCTAGACACACCTCAGAGCTGCCTCATCTGCAACTGTGAAGCACCTTCAGCCGGGACCACCACAGACATTCACCGCGGGTACCTGGCCACCGCCTGGCTGATGCTAGACACACCTCAGAGCTGCCTCATCTGCAACTGTGTAGCACCTTCAGCCGGGACCACCACAGGCTGTGCGACATTCACCGCGGGTACCCGGCCACCACCTGGCTGATGCTAGACACACCTCAGAGCTGCCTCATCTGCAACTGTGTAGCACCTTCAGCCGGGACCACCACAGACATTCACCGCGGGTACCTGGCCACCGCCTGGCTGATGCTAGACACACCTCAGAGCTGCCTCATCTGCAACTGTGAAGCACCTTCAGCCGGGACCACCACAGGCTGTGCGACATTCACCGCGGGTACCCGGCCACCGCCTGGCTGATGCTAGACACACCTCAGAGCTGCCTCATCTGCAACTGTGAAGCACCTTCAGCCGGGACCACCACAGACATTCACCGCGGGTACCTGGCCACCGCCTGGCTGATGCTAGACACACCTCAGAGCTGCCTCATCTGCAACTGTGAAGCACCTTCAGCCGGGACCACCACAGACATTCACCGCGGGTACCTGGCCACCGCCTGGCTGATGCTAGACACACCTCAGAGCTGCCTCATCTGCAACTGTGTAGCACCTTCAGCCGGGACCACCACAGACATTCACCGCGGGTACCCGGCCACCGCCTGGCTGATGCTAGACACACCTCAGAGCTGCCTCATCTGCAACTGTGTAGCACCTTCAGCCGGGACCACCACAGGCTGTGCGACATTCACCGCGGGTACCCGGCCACCGCCTGGCTGATGCTAGACACACCTCAGAGCTGCCTCATCTGCAACTGTGTAGCACCTTCAGCCGGGACCACCACAGACATTCACCGCGGGTACCTGGCCACCGCCTGGCTGATGCTAGACACACCTCAGAGCTGCCTCATCTGCAACTGTGAAGCACCTTCAGCCGGGACCACCACAGACATTCACCGCGGGTACCTGGCCACCGCCTGGCTGATGCTAGACACACCTCAGAGCTGCCTCATCTGCAACTGTGAAGCACCTTTAGCCGGGACCACCACAGACATTCACCGCGGGTACCCGGCCACCGCCTGGCTGATGCTAGACACACCTCAGAGCTGCCTCATCTGCAACTGTGAAGCACCTTTAGCCGGGACCACCACAGACATTCACCGCGGGTACCTGGCCACCGCCTGGCTGATGCTAGACACACCTCAGAGCTGCCTCATCTGCAACTGTGAAGCACCTTTAGCCGGGACCACCACAGACATTCACCGCGGGTACCTGGCCACCGCCTGGCTGATGCTAGACACACCTCAGAGCTGCCTCATCTGCAACTGTGAAGCACCTTCAGCCGGGACCACCACAGCCATTCACCGCGGGTACCCGGCCACCGCCTGGCTGATGCTAGACACACTTCAGAGCTGCCTCATCTGCAACTGTGAAGCACCTTCAGCCGGGACCACCACAGACATTCACCGCGGGTACCCGGCCACCGCCTGGCTGATGCTAGACACACCTCAGAGCTGCCTCATCTGCAACTGTGAAGCACCTTTAGCCGGGACCACCACAGACATTCACCGCGGGTACCCGGCCACCGCCTGGCTGATGCTAAACACACCTCAGAGCTGCCTCATCTGCAACTGTGAAGCAGCTTCAGCCGGGACCACCACAGGCTGTGCGACATTCACCGCGGGTACCTGGCCACCGCCTGACTGATGCTAGACACACCTCAGAGCTGCCTCATCTGCAACTGTGAAGCACCTTCAGCCGGGACCACCACAGACATTCACCGCGGGTACCCGGCCACCGCCTGGCTGATGCTAGACACACCTCAGAGCTGCCTCATCTGCAACTGTGAAGCACCTTCAGCCGGGACCACCACAGACATTCACCGCGGGTACCCGGCCACCGCCTGGCTGATGCTAGACACACCTCAGAGCTGCCTCATCTGCAACTGTGAAGCACCTTCAGCCGGGACCACCACAGACATTCACCGCGGGTACCCGGCCACCGCCTGGCTGATGCTAGACACACCTCAGAGCTGCCTCATCTGCAACTGTGAAGCACCTTCAGCCGGGACCACCACAGACATTCACCGCGGGTACCTGGCCACCGCCTGGCTGATGCTAGACACACCTCAGAGCTGCCTCATCTGCAACTGTGAAGCACCTTCAGCCGGGACCACCACAGACATTCACCGCGGGTACCCGGCCACCGCCTGGCTGATGCTAGACACACCTCAGAGCTGCCTCATCTGCAACTGTGAAGCACCTTCAGCCGGGACCACCACAGGCTGTGCGACATTCACCGCGGGTACCCGGCCACCGCCTGGCTGATGCTAGACACACCTCAGAGCTGCCTCATCTGCAACTGTGAAGCACCTTCAGCCGGGACCACCACAGACATTCACCGCGGGTACCTGGCCACCGCCTGGCTGATGCTAGACACACCTCAGAGCTGCCTCATCTGCAACTGTGAAGCACCTTCAGCCGGGACCACCACAGGCTGTGCGACATTCACCGCGGGTACCTGGCCACTGCCTGGCTGATGCTAGACACACCTCAGAGCTGCCTCATCTGCAACTGTGAAGCACCTTCAGCCGGGACCACCACAGACATTCACCGCGGGTACCCGGCCACCGCCTGGCTGATGCTAGACACACCTCAGAGCTGCCTCATCTGCAACTGTGAAGCACCTTCAGCCGGGACCACCACAGACATTCACCGCGGGTACCTGGCCACCGCCTGGCTGATGCTAGACACACCTCAGAGCTGCCTCATCTGCAACTGTGAAGCACCTTCAGCCGGGACCACCACAGACATTCACCGCGGGTACCTGGCCACCGCCTGGCTGATGCTAGACACACCTCAGAGCTGCCTCATCTGCAACTGTGAAGCACCTTCAGCCGGGACCACCACAGACATTCACCGCGGGTACCCGGCCACCGCCTGGCTGATGCTAGACACACCTCAGAGCTGCCTCATCTGCAACTGTGAAGCACCTTCAGCCGGGACCACCACAGACATTCACCGCGGGTACCCGGCCACCGCCTGGCTGATGCTAGACACACCTCAGAGCTGCCTCATCTGCAACTGTGAAGCACCTTCAGCCGGGACCACCACAGACATTCACCGCGGGTACCCGGCCACCGCCTGGCTGATGCTAGACACACCTCAGAGCTGCCTCATCTGCAACTGTGTAGCACCTTCAGCCGGGACCACCACAGACATTCACCGCGGGTACCTGGCCACCGCCTGGCTGATGCTAGACACACCTCAGAGCTGCCTCATCTGCAACTGTGAAGCACCTTCAGCCGGGACCACCACAGACATTCACCGCGGGTACCCGGCCACCGCCTGGCTGATGCTAGACACACCTCAGAGCTGCCTCATCTGCAACTGTGAAGCACCTTCAGCCGGGACCACCACAGACGATCACCGCGGGTACCTGGCCACTGCCTGGCTGATGCTAGACACACCTCAGAGCTGCCTCATCTGCAACTGTGAAGCTCCTTCAGCCGGGACCACCACAGACGATCACCGCGGGTACCTGGCCACTGCCTGGCTGATGCTAGACACACCTCAGAGCTGCCTTATCTGCAACTGTGAAGCACCTTCAGCCGGGACCACCACAGACTTTCACCGCGGGTACCCAGCCACCGCCTGGCTGATGCTAGACACACCTCAGAGCTGCCTCATCTGCAACTGTGAAGCACCTTCAGCCAAGACCACCACAGACATTCACCGCGGGTACCTGGCCACCGCCTGGCTGATGCTAGACACACCTCAGAGCTGCCTCATCTGCAACTGTGAAGCACCTTCAGCCGGGACCACCACAGACATTCACCGCGGGTATCCGGCCACCGCCTGGCTGATGCTAGACACACCTCAGAGCTGCCTCATCTGCAACTGTGAAGCACCTTCAGCCGGGACCACCACAGACATTCACCGCGGGTACCTGGCCACCGCCTGGCTGATGCTAGACACACCTCAGAGCTGCCTCATCTGCAACTGTGAAGCACCTTCAGCCGGGACCACCACAGACATTCACCGCGGGTACCTGGCCACCGCCTGGCTGATGCTAGACACACCTCAGAGCTGCCTCATCTGCAACTGTGAAGCACCTTCAGCCGGGACCACCACAGACATTCACCGCGGGTACCCGGCCACCGCCTGGCTGATGCTAGACACACCTCAGAGCTGCCTCATCTGCAACTGTGAAGCACCTTCAGCCGGGACCACCACAGACATTCACCGCGGGTACCTGGCCACCGCCTGGCTGATGCTAGACACACCTCAGAGCTGCCTCATCTGCAACTGTGAAGCACCTTCAGCCGGGACCACCACAGGCTGTGCGACATTCACCGCGGGTACCTGGCCACCGCCTGGCTGATGCTAGACACACCTCAGAGCTGCCTCATCTGCAACTGTGAAGCACCTTCAGCCGGGACCACCACAGACATTCACCGCGGGTACCTGGCCACCGCCTGGCTGATGCTAGACACACCTCAGAGCTGCCTCATCTGCAACTGTGAAGCACCTTCAGCCGGGACCACCACAGACATTCACCGCGGGTACCTGGCCACCGCCTGGCTGATGCTAGACACACCTCAGAGCTGCCTCATCTGCAACTGTGAAGCACCTTCAGCCGGGACCACCACAGACATTCACCGCGGGTACCTGGCCACCGCCTGGCTGATGCTAGACACACCTCAGAGCTGCCTCATCTGCAACTGTGTAGCACCTTCAGCCGGGACCACCACAGACATTCACCGCGGGTACCTGGCCACCGCCTGGCTGATGCTAGACACACCTCAGAGCTGCCTCATCTGCAACTGTGTAGCACCTTCAGCCGGGACCACCACAGACATTCACCGCGGGTACCCGGCCACCGCCTGGCTGATGCTAGACACACCTCAGAGCTGCCTCATCTGCAACTGTGAAGCACCTTCAGCCGGGACCACCACAGACATTCACCGCGGGTACCTGGCCACCGCCTGGCTGATGCTAGACACACCTCAGAGCTGCCTCATCTGCAACTGTGTAGCACCTTCAGCCGGGACCACCACAGACATTCACCGCGGGTACCTGGCCACCGCCTGGCTGATGCTAGACACACCTCAGAGCTGTCTCATCTGCAACTGTGAAGCACCTTCAGCCGGGACTACCACAGACATTCACCGCGGGTACCTGGCCACCGCCTGGCTGATGCTAGACACACCTCAGAGCTGCCTCATCTGCAACTGTGAAGCACCTTCAGCCGGGACCACCACAGACATTCACCGCGGGTACCTGGCCACCGCCTGGCTGATGCTAGACACACCTCAGAGCTGCCTCATATGCAACTGTGAAGCACCTTCAGCCGGGACCACCACAGACATTCACCGCGGGTACCTGGCCACCGCCTGGCTGATGCTAGACACACCTCAGAGCTGCCTCATCTGCAACTGTGAAGCACCTTCAGCCGGGACCACCACAGACATTCACCGCGGGTACCTGGCCACCGCCTGGCTGATGCTAGACACACCTCAGAGCTGCCTCATCTGCAACTGTGAAGCACCTTCAGCCGGGACCACCACAGACATTCACCGCGGGTACCCGGCCACCGCCTGGCTGATGCTAGACACACCTCAGAGCTGCCTCATCTGCAACTGTGAAGCACCTTCAGCCGGGACCACCACAGACATTCACCGCGGGTACCTGGCCACCGCCTGGCTGATGCTAGACACACCTCAGAGCTGCCTCATCTGCAACTGTGAAGCACCTTCAGCCGGGACCACCACAGACATTCACCGCGGGTACCCGGCCACCGCCTGGCTGATGCTAGACACACCTCAGAGCTGCCTCATCTGCAACTGTGAAGCACCTTCAGCCGGGACCACCACAGACATTCACCGCGGGTACCTGGCCACCGCCTGGCTGATGCTAGACACACCTCAGAGCTGCCTCATCTGCAACTGTGAAGCACCTTCAGCCGGGACCACCACAGGCTGTGCGACATTTACCGCGGGTACCTGGCCACCGCCTGGCTGATGCTAGACACACCTCAGAGCTGCCTCATCTGCAACTGTGAAGCACCTTCAGCCGGGACCACCACAGACATTCACCGCGGGTACCTGGCCACCGCCTGGCTGATGCTATACACACCTCAGAGCTGCCTCATCTGCAACTGTGAAGCACCTTCAGCCGGGACCACCACAGGCTGTGCGACATTCACCGCGGGTACCTGGCCACCGCCTGGCTGATGCTAGACACACCTCAGAGCTGCCTCATCTGCAACTGTGAAGCACCTTCAGCCGGGACCACCACAGGCTGTGCGACATTCACCGCGGGTACCTGGCCACCGCCTGGCTGATGCTAGACACACCTCAGAGCTGCCTCATCTGCAACTGTGAAGCACCTTCAGCCGGGACCACCACAGACATTCACCGCGGGTACCCGGCCACCGCCTGGCTGATGCTAGGCACACCTCAGAGCTGCCTCATCTTCAACTGTGAAGCACCTTCAGCCGGGACCACCACAGACATTCACCGCGGGTACCTGGCCACCGGCAGGCTGATGCTAGACACACCTCAGAGCTGCCTCATCTGCAACTGTGAAGCACCTTCAGCCGGGACCACCACAGACATTCACCGCGGGTACCCGGCCACCGCCTGGCTGATGCTAGACACACCTCAGAGCTGCCTCATCTGCAACTGTGAAGCATCTTCAGCCGGGACCACCACAGACATTCACCGCGGGTACCTGGCCACCGCCTGGCTGATGCTAGACACACCTCAGAGCTGCCTCATCTGCAACTGTGAAGCACCTTCAGCCGGGACCACCACAGACATTCACCGCGGGTACCCGGCCACCGCCTGGCTGATGATAGACACACCTCAGAGCTGCCTCATCTGCAACTGTGAAGCACCTTCAGCCGGGACCACCACAGACATTCACCGCGGGTACCTGGCCACCGCCTGGCTGATGCTAGACACACCTCAGAGCTGCCTCATCTGCAACTGTGAAGCACCTTCAGCCGGGACCACCACAGACATTCACCGCGGGTACCTGGCCACCGCCTGGCTGATGCTAGACACACCTCAGAGCTGCCTCATCTGCAACTGTGAAGCTCCTTCAGCCGGGACCACCACAGACATTCACCGCGGGTACCTGGCCACCGCCTGGCTGATGCTAGACACACCTCAGAGCTGCCTCATCTGCAACTGTGAAGCACCTTCAGCCGGGACCACCACAGACATTCACCGCGGGTACCTGGCCACCGCCTGGCTGATGCTAGACACACCTCAGAGCTGCCTCATCTGCAACTGTGAAGCACCTTCAGCCGGGACCACCACAGACATTCACCGCGGGTACCCGGCCACCGCCTGGCTGATGCTAGACACACCTCAGAGCTGCCTCATCTGCAACTGTGAAGCACCTTCAGCCAGGACCACCACAGACATTCACCGCGGGTACCCGGCCACCGCCTGGCTGATGCTAGACACACCTCAGAGCTGCCTCATCTGCAACTGTGAAGCACCTTCAGCCGGGACCACCACAGGCTGTGCGACATTCACCGCGGGTACCTGGCCACCGCCTGGCTGATGCTAGACACACTTCAGAGCTGCCTCATCTGCAACTGTGAAGCACCTTCAGCCGGGACCACCACAGACATTCACCGCGGGTACCTGGCCACCGCCTGGCTGATGCTAGACACACCTCAGAGCTGCCTCATCTGCAACTGTGAAGCACCTTCAGCCGGGACCACCACAGACATTCACCGCGGGTACCCGGCCACCGCCTGGCTGATGCTAGACACACCTCAGAGCTGCCTCATCTGCAACTGTGAAGCACCTTCAGCCGGGACCACCACAGACATTCACCGCGGGTACCTGGCCACCGCCTGGCTGATGCTAGACACACCTCAGAGCTGCCTCATCTGCAACTGTGAAGCACCTTCAGACGGGACCACCACAGACATTCACCGCGGGAACCTGGCCACCGCCTGGCTGATGCTAGACACACCTCAGAGCTGCCTCATCTGCAACTGTGTAGCACCTTCAGCCGGGACCACCACAGACATTCACCGCGGGTACCTGGCCACCGCCTGGCTGATGCTAGACATACCTCAGAGCTGCCTCATCTGCAACTGTGAAGCACCTTCAGCCGGGACCACCACAGACATTCACCGCGGGAACCTGGCCACCGCCTGGCTGATGCTAGACACACCTCAGAGCTGCCTTATCTGCAACTGTGAAGCACCTTCAGCCGGGACCACCACAGACATTCACCGCGGGAACCTGGCCACCGCCTGGCTGATGCTAGACACACCTCAGAGCTGCCTCATCTGCAACTGTGAAGCACCTTCAGCCGGGACCACCACAGACATTCACCGCGGGTACCTGGCCACCGCCTGGCTGATGCTAGACACACCTCAGAGCTGCCTCATCTGCAACTGTGAAGCACCTTCAGCCGGGACCACCACAGACATTCACCGCGGGTACCTGGCCACCGCCTGGCTGATGCTAGACACACCTCAGAGCTGCCTCATCTGCAACTGTGAAGCTCCTTCAGCCGGGACTTCCACAGACATTCACCGCGGGTACCTGGCCACCGCCTGGCTGATGCTAGACACACCTCAGAGCTGCCTCATCTGCAACTGTAAAGCACCTTCAGCCGGGACCAACACAGACATTCACCGCGGGTACCTGGCCACCGCCTGGCTGATGCTAGACACACCCCAGAGCTGCCTCATCTGCAACTGTGAAGCACCTTCAGCCGGGACCACCACAGACATTCACCGCGGGTACCTGGCCACCGCCTGGCTGATGCTAGACACACCTCAGAGCTGCCTCATCTGCAACTGTGAAGCGGTATCGTAACAAAATCTCGAAAGTGCAATTTTACGAAAGTGCAAAATCTCGAAAAAATGACTAATTCTCCGAAAGTGTAAAATGCCGAAAGTCCAAAATACCGAAAGTGTAAAATGCCGAAAGTCCAATCTTACGAAAGTGTAAAATCACGAATAGTCAGAATACCGAAAGTGCAAAACACCGAATATCCAAATCCACGAATGTGCAATATCACGAAAGTTCAATTTCACGAAAGTGTAAATCGCCGAATGTCCAAATTACCGAAAGAGCATATCGCTGAGTGTTCAATCTTCCGAAAGTGCATTTTTACGAATGTCATTTTTCTCGAATGTACAGAATCATGAAAGTACAAATTGTCGAATGTGTAAATTTACGAAAGTACAGTCTCTCGAAAGTGCATTCTTACGAAAGTGTAATTTCTCGAATGTGCAAAATCACGAAAGGACGGAAAAGACACGGATTGGTTGAATGCAGAAGACACAAGAACCAATCGCAGTGATGGAGCTCTTTAGGATAGTCGGTTCGAATCGAAAGTACCTGCAAGGAATTGTGAATAGAGCCGGGTGAAGAACAGCTCGGACCGTATGCGCACGCGCGCTTTTTTACCACCTCATTCCTTTGTTCCCCTGGAGAAAAGCGGACCCCAATTCACAAACGTCGAAGCGGTTGCCTACCATCACGGGGTATAAGTAAAACATCCATTCGAAACACGCTTTGTGCTACTGGCCTACACGACCTCATAGTGCATCATATTTAAAAATAAGTAAAATACTGACAATCTATCAGTTAACACTTGACACCAGTTTTAAGGGTATGAAATACGCCACCATCTCGTAAAAAAAATATTTCTTTTTTTATGGCAAACATATTTTAACTTTTTTTAAATCTTTTCCCGAATAATACGTTTGTTATAATGTAGAATTGGTCTAAGAAGCACATAGCACAAACGAACAATAGGTTTGTAGTTTTGATTAGTGCTAATCATTTGAACCCTAAGCGTTATATTTTCTTAAATGAATTTTTCAGCTAAATACAGAAATAGAATAATTACGTTTTTTTTTCATGATGTGTTTGAAAATATAGACTTTAGCTTTATTCTTTCACTCTAAGCATAAATTTTATTTCTTATCCTCGTAGCCAATGGCTATAGAAATATCTGTTATCTTTAGGTGGTTGTTATGTTATATGTATCTAGGTGAGTAGGTCCTTGTTAATAGCTATAAAGCTGGAACGTTTAAATTTATTGGTGTTTCAAAAAAAAAAAAAATCATGTTTTGGAATAATGTCGAGATGGGGTATCGTTTAAATAATGTTAAGTCAAAGCACTAATTAATGTATTGGAGTATATCGCTCATCTGTCAATGGGGAGCGTTTTCTAGTTAAAAATTTCAACAATTTATTGATCAACAATAATGAGTATTCATGAAGCCTGGGCCAATGGTAAAATAACGATTGTAGGTTTCTACCGCGGTTGAACCTGCAACCTGCGTCATAACTCCGATATAATTAAAATGATATAATACACGAGATTATACTCGAGTGACCCTGCTACTCTGTCAGGGGTCTTTGTCATTGAAAAGAAAATTGGTATATTGGAGCTATGTCTGAGTGTCCATGGATGCAGGATGTACGAATTTATTATTAGGGCTGACATTTGTAAGAATTCTTAGCTTCTATTGGCAAATCATGTTCATGTAATTACCGGAAGGCGGTACCCATTTATTTCTCAACTCCAAAACAAAAATTAACTCGCAGTCTAATGAAAAACATGCTCTGCCCGTCAGGACATTCAGAAGTATTATAATTATAAATTAGTAGTGAATTATTCAATAGATACTGGGTAATTTGCCTGTCGAAAGAGGTGGCAAAGGGACCTACATCATATACGACCTGGCGACTCAGAACGTTATTAAACAAATAAGAAGTAACAAACAAAAGTGTCCGTAAGAACAATCCTTTTCATAATTCGATACATTCATAATACATGACATCCAAATTTGTTCTCTGTGATCATTCGGTTACAGTGTAAGTCGAAGTGAATTTGAACAGCATATATAACTTAAACACTAAATTCAACCAAAACTCTTCCCATGTCACAACTAATCTGATACCAAGTAAGTCACCTGAAGAGAAACAAAGATTCACATACAGAATTAAAACGGGAAGAACTGGGGTTCAATTTCTATACGTGCGAAATATACGAATTCCTAAATGAAGAGTGAAAACCTAGCAAATGATTAGATGAGTGTAGCGAAGTGGAGTGAATTTCTCCATACAACTCGATCGGCGCTTTGTCTGTATGTGTGTATAAATAAATAAATAAATAAATAAATAAAATAAATCCACATTTAGAGTCTACCCACTCAGTAATTAAACTGATTTGCAGTGGGGGACTTTAATTTAAACCGCTACATTTTGTTCGTCGCGCACAGGTCAAACGGCTTGACGTATTTGGCTGAAATTTTCTGTCAACATTCGTGACCACTAAACTCGATACTAGCAATATTCGTCAAGATGCCAACCTACAAAAAATTCATAACTGAAAAACAAAATTTGTTTATTTAATTAATTAAATTAAAACTTATGGATTTAAATGATGTTTCGCTTGTAGGTTTACATCAACGGACCAACACTTGAGAATAGTTTCCAAATTTTAAGTTTATCCGCCATGTTATAAGAATGTATTGTTTATTTACGGCAATACAGTGTTCCACCGATATGATTCGCATTTGCGGTCTATTGCAGTTTTAGATGCACTTAGTATGCACCAAAAATAGCGAATGTAATTATACCTTTCTCACAATTATTTGAAAAATCTCGATAGCTGTCATAGAATGGCTATAATGACGTAAGATGCCAACCTAAAAAAAATTATTACTGAAAAACATTGTTTTTATTTATTTTATTTTATGAAAACTTACACACGAATATAAATAATGTTTTACACGTAGGTCCATATCAAAAGTACCAACACTCGACAATAGTTTCAAAATTGTAGCTTCAACCGCCATGTAATAAAAAAATATTGTTTATTTACGGAAATAATTTTCTTCATTTTTACAGTGTTCCACCGATATGATTCGCATTTGCGGATCATTGAAGTTAGATGCACATAGTATGAAGCAGAAATGGCTTGCACACTCAGACCTTTTTCATTATGTATTTGGAATTTTGATAGCTATCATATAGTAATGGCTACAATGACGTGTTATGTTTTATGACTTTCACGGCAAACATGCAAAAGTTAACAACGAATTTTTTCAACTAATTAAAGAGCTTTTGTTATGATTTAAATGTTGTTATTGTATGATTAAACAATATCACGTCTTAGATCTAGCCTGTATCTAAATTTTGCAACTTTGTATACACAAATGAGTTTAATAATTTATGAATTAGAGCCTATTGAGTAGACCACGGCCGAATGAAATTATGCGCAAAACCATTGAAAAATCAACTTAAAGGTTTTAATTTAATAATTAATTTATTTGAATAATATTTCGTGCAATTATTGGCAACATGTCAAGAAATAATATACACAAGTTCCAAGGTTGCAAGTTAAATCGCCATTTTGTAAAAAAATGTCAGTTTATTAATAAAGATATATTTTTTAAGCGTTATATGGTATGCACAAAATTTGTTTGATTTATTGAAAACAAAATCGCTCACCTGGCAACGCGGAGCGTTTTCCTAGTTATAGTAACTTCTGAAATTCAGTACCACAAGAGCACGTACTTTGAAACTAGGCCATAGATTTGAAAAAGAAATTCGGTGTGACGGTAGGCCTCCCATAATTTAAATATTTAAAATCGGGACATATATCTAATCTTAGCAATTTCAACACTCAAAACGAATCAGGAGACACGTTTGTATAAATTAGCTTTCACAGGGTGCGAATTGACGGCTTGACAGAGGGGGGGGGGGGGTGCCCAAGTATAGTATCTGCTTGGGTAGTAAGGGGTCCGGGGCAAATCCCCAGTCGGCAGTCACTAGAGTCAAAAATTGTTTTGAGGAATTATTGCCCTCGAGTTTACCTTAGAAGCGATTTGAGAGTCCATTGGTTTGGTTATTAATGTACAAACACTTCCTGGCTAGGAATATAATATGTGTAAATTCATACATTATTTATTAACGTTGCTAGATTATCATTTGATATTATATGAGATGAGATGGTATGCAGAGGTGGGGATTTAGCCATCCCTGGCGGGGATACCTTTCAGTGAAACAGAACCAGGGATGAAATTACCAGAGGGGGTAAAATCCCCCCATCCCCCCCGTCAATTCGCACCCTGAGCTTACAGCAAGCAATAAGTAACATTTGCTTCTGTTGTTTGTTTGTTTGTTTGTTTTTTGTTTGTTTTTCTGTGTGTGTGTTTTTGTATTTTTGATTATTTGTTTTTCATCTGTCTCGTGATAGCAGTCGAACGGAGAGTCCGATCAAGTTGAAAGTTTGACCATCCACAAACTTCGATGTGGGTTGAACGCTTTTAGTTTCGTGGCAGAATTGGCACAGTTACTGGAAACAATTTTGTAAAACGGATGGTAAAAAAATCTGGGCCAACAATTTTAGAGTAAATTTCGTCCGGTCACGAATACATAGCAATATAAAGGTAATCCGATAAGTATTGGACGTGGAAAATACAATAATATCTCTCGTGGTTTTGTTTTTAAATTTGATTGGCATTCGGGCATCTTCCTTAGTTTTTAAATATTTTTGCTTCATGGCCAAGACCGTATTTTCATCTACAGAACTGAAGCCGAAAATTTTTACTTGAATATGGCGGCAAAAGCAGGGCATGATATATATTAGTGATCAATATTGCTTATACAGCAATCATTATAAAGATAAATAATTAGTAGGCCGTCTTTAAAGTTTAAAGTGTTGCTAAAGGGAGATAAGAACACATTGATTTGGTAGGATTTTGCGTGGTTTATAGTTGTCCGTGTCATTTTTACGAACAATAATTGTAAACCCCTTGGACCGAATACCGTTTTTTTTAGGCGTGAGAGACGAAAAGTGGTTCCCCCAACTGTGCTTGTAAACCTGTCTTGATGCATTTCAAAGAATGTTTATGGGCTCCATTCGGTTCGTTCATTGTCATAATCCCGATGTATGAAGGAGGAAGAAAACTAACAATATAATTTAATTCTTCTTCTGCGTTTTAACGGTTATAAAGCAGTGTGAAACATAATTAAATGGCCTTCGTAGTGCAGTGTTTCTGAAACTGTGAGGCGCGAAGAAAATATCAGTGAAGCGCCCCAGTAGTACTTATTCTCGTCTTATCAATGAGGGGTTTAGTTGCAGTAAACAGTTTTGACTGGCGTTTCGTTGCGTATTGCATTCCTCAATGAATAGCCCCCCAGACCAAACGACGCTGTCTATGCGAACATACAACATACACATTATGTCTAATTACTTGGCTAAATGCTTAATTAATGTGTCGCGAGTTTATTGGATACAACAAAAAAAAACTTAGAAAAATTGATGAGCTGGCGTCAAGACTGCACTAAGTTATAAAAAGTGAGTCTTGGCGACAAAAGTTTGAGAAACACTGGCTTAGTTCTAGCCCACAAGGCTCTAATTCGGGAGTTACCCGGTTCGCATCCCAGTACCGGCAATTCTGACTGGGAGTGGGATGCATATGCTGGGAATGGTTTAGGCACAGATAATGGATTGGCTGGGGTAGCCGTCAACGTTGGTGACCGATGCCAGCAAAGGGTGTTCTCGTCGTGCATTATACGTTTATCTACATTTCTTTACGTTCCTATATTCAATCGCGCATTGCGCAAAGCAGCATTGCTATTAGTAAGTATTACATGATTTCAACAACAACAATTATTTTTTTCGCGTGGTTGGGTGCAAATCCTAAGCATATGCTACCAAAGGGCGTGGGTTCAAATCCTCAAAGCCAAGTACATGTTATTTGTAATTTTCCTTTATTTTTATCTATGACCACTCATCGTCTCAAATAGCGTTATTGCAATTTGTTTTACTGGTGGCCCGGGGTGGGGGGGGGGGGGGGGGCATTGGAATCTCCAGTCGTCAGTCTTGATTTCTGACAACCGTTCGCGTATTTGGGGCGCTGGTCCTAAAAGCGTATATGCCATGTAGAAGGGGCGTGTGTTCGAATCCCCGGGCGTAGGCCTACTGTCAGTTAAATATTTATCAGGATATTTATCTCTATTCACAAAAATTTCTACACTATTCGTACAAAACCACTTAATTGGACTCGACGAGGTACAAGAAACAAAACCGATATCTGCATTTATCACTTTTACTACGTGCTACAGATTATTGCTGCAATAAACTTATATTACTGAAAACTCACTGACCGGCCTCAGAAGAAACTGACACATGGTCTCATTGTTATCAAACATGAATAGCATTTTAAAAGCTCATCCTGTCAAAGCCGTAATTTTATAGGGTGAACGCGGGTTGCCTGAAGACGTATTCATGCATTTAGCGACAAAGGAGTTGCGTCAGGGGTATACAAGTACAACCATGGGGTAACATTTCATAGTCCTCAAATTCGTAGTCACAATACCGGGCCTAAATGCCAACCCCACAGAATTCCCCTTGAATTTCAACTAAGAACATAGTGGTAATCGTTTGTGCTGCGTTTGTGCTGGTTTGTGCCGCAAAACGTTTCGTTTCTGCTGCCCTCTAAGTACACTTGATTAAGGACTCTAGTAAGGGGATGGGGGGCTAACTAAATGCCAGCACCCCGTTTATTGAATTTCAACTAACAAGAAGACTAAAGTCAATTGTTTGTGCTGGTTTGTGCCTTAAAATGTTCGTTTGTGCCGCCCTATTCATTTATTGAATGTCAGATATATGTATGCATGGCTATTGCATGCCCAGTCATTCTAGTACAAGTGAGAGGCTAATTATTGAACTAACACTTCTTACTCGGTTTACTACATGCATGGATGCATATTAAAAAGCGCGCAACATTATGTTTTTCTAAGTGAAAACTATACGGCTTGTGGTTTTATAAGGATTAAGGACTGTATAAAAATCAATTTTTAGTTTGAAAAGATTAGAATAGTTGTTATTTTTAATAAACATAATTGCTAAGCAAATTTTAACGAATGTATAACATTTTCAAACTAACGGGCGTTTTGTTTCAGTAGGTCTACAATCAATATCGTTTGAAGTTGGAAACTACAGTCATTGAACAAATACGTTTTGATTTACTAAAATATACATGAGTGTTTAACCAATAACCAATCAACTACACCTATCCTATCTCTTTACAATGACGCGGCTCTAAATTAATCGTATTCATGTATATAAGGTTGATAGGTATCTCATAACCAAAGGTTTGAAAACGCTAGATCAAACGGGGAATCGAACCCTAAACCTTCCATCCGCACTTGAAAAATAGGATTAATCATTCTATCTAGATCAATGCTGAAAATTATTGGAATGTGCCTCCGGTGTCGGTGCAATCTTAGATGTTAATTAAAACTGCAGGGGCGTAGTGAGGGAGGGATAAAAGTGTTCGGACCCCCCCCCCCCAGCCCCCAGAAATTATAAAGGTTAATATTCAATATAATTTACTCATAACATTAACAGTGTGGTACTCTTTTCATAAACCTTTTAAAACTTGCGTCTAATGTCAAAAGTGGCTGCAAAACCCTGTTATTATTGAGGAAGAACACCCCTCCCACATCAGATCATATTTATTCCTCCCCTCCACCCTGAACCACAAAACACTGGTTACGCTCGTGTTCGCCTATTTTATATATATATATATATATGTGTGTGACCGACGTGGCGTAATAACCCGATATATTTTTAATTTTACAAACATATATTTATATTTATATGTGTATATATATATATATATAGACGTGTGACATACACATGATATAAAAATTAACCTGTTGATGTATATACCTACATCAAAGATTCCGTTAGTATTTCATTTCGTGTGGAAATATACCCGCAAACAAACTGTTGGAAAATTCAGTTTTGATCCAGTCACATTTTTTGCATCAAACAGGCCCCCGCTGCCGTCAAGTATTAGCTAGCAGGTGCAGTCTTCTTTTTCAATAGATAGCACGGCCATGGCACATGCTGCCTCGGTATTCTTCTTGCCCATTCTGTTCCTTGAAAGCAAAGGTCTATGTGAATATGTAGGGACTTAAAGAAGGCGTGCCCAGCCCCCTCGACGATCCAATCAGACGAAACCTTGTAAAACGCCCTGAATTTCAAAGCGTGACGGTTTAAAATCTCGAAAGTGCAAAATTACGAAAGTGTAAAATGTCGAAGGTGTAATTTTACGAAAGTGTAAAGCTTCGAATGTCCAATTTAACGAAAGTGCAAAACTACGAATGGCCGACTCCACGAAAGTTCAATGTCACGAATGTTCAATTTTACGAAAGTGTAAACAACCGAATGTCTAAATCACCGAAAGAGCAATTCGTCGAATGTGCAATATACCGAAAGTGCGTTTTCACGAATGTCATATTTCTCGAATGTGCAGTATCACGAAAGTGCAAACTACCGAAAGTGTAATTTCTCGAAAGTGCAATTTCACGAAAGTGTAGAATAACGAAAGTGCAATTTAACGAATTTTCGGTGTTTTGCACTTTCGAGATTTTGCACTTTCGACATTTTGATACAGTGCCCTGTGAAGCACCTTCAGCCGGGACCACCACAGGCTGTGTGACATTCACCGCGGGTACCTGCAGTGCGATTCTGAATGGCCGTGATCACTTTAACGCAGCTTTCTTGTCGTTACGGTAGGCGGAAACGTAACGACGCGATTCCCGATCTATTCGTAACGACAGGCGTCGATACAGCTGTCGACAAACTATCACGGACTACGTATATCACGCAATTCTAACGCGCTTGGGATGAAGGCGCCTTGCTTTCAATCGGTAGCCGAGTGAGGAATCTGCGTCGTATATCACGTCAATCTGAAGCGCCCTTATCTACACCGGCTGCGAATTCAGCCAATCACAACACAGTCTGTGCATCGCGGAGCCGCTTTGACGTGTATATCACTGAAATCAAAGTGAATTCTAACCTCCAACTCGCTTGCCCAAGCGAGTTGGATCGCCGCCGCCTTGAGGTAAATTCGACGTGTATACCACACTCTGCAACCGATTGGAACCAAGGCGCCTTCATCCCAGGCGCCTTAAACTTGCGTGATATACGACGTAGTCACGGACCTAACCCCTGCCGTTAGCAATGCGTTAAACAAACATGGCCGACTTTCAAATGTCCACTTCAGTTATATTACTAAATTTATTAAAAGATTTCGGTAAGTAAACGATACAAATGTTACATATTTGGATTTCTAAATTAATTTCAATATGAAGAAACATCATCAATTGCATGGCGAGATGGAAACCGTATGTAAAGGGGTAACATAACCTTACTTGTAAAACTTTGACTTCAAACTGGCTGCGCGCATTTATTCATTGTCTAGGCTAGCCCTAGGCCTAGGCCTAGAGATCGCACTATTACGAACTTAACGATGATGGCAAATGTTGCACAATCTTTCGGGGTGCTTGAATAGTTGAATAATGAAGACGACTAGGGCAGGCAGTATTTGTGACTGCATAGAAGGAATTTAATAAGTACTTCTAATCCCTTTTAGATAGCTGAGAGTAGATTTGTTTAGAATTGTGTTGGTTTTTGACAGCTTGATTTGAAATTGATTGCATTTGTTCACGCGTTTTCATTGGTTAACTTTCTTTAATATGCACAGCCGTCTCGAGAACATAAACAAACTAATATATAACAGGCGCTGCTCTGCTGCAACGGCTACCACTTTTCGATACGTTTACCGCACGTTACGAAATTTGTTGTTCGGAATCGCGCGTTAACTTACCGCGTGATAAGTCTACCGACGAGTGTCGTTCGCGTTAAACTTTACGTCGCCCATTCAGAATCGCAGTGCTGGCCACCGCTTGGCTGATGCTAGACACACCTCAGAGCTGCCTCATCTGCTAATGTGAAGCACCTTCAGCCGGGACCACCACAGACATTCACCGCGGGTACCTGGCCACCGCCTGGCTGATGCTAGACACACCTCAGAGCTGCCTCATCTGCAACTGTGAAGCACCTTCAGCCGGGACCACCACAGACATTCACCGCGGGTACCCGGCCACCGCCTGGCTGATGCTAGACACACCTCAGAGCTGCCTCATCTGCAACTGTGAAGCACCTTCAGCCGGGACCACCACAGACATTCACCGCGGGTACCTGGCCACCGCCTGGCTGATGCTAGACATACCTCAGAGCTGCCTCATCTGCAACTGTGAAGCACCATCAGCCGGGACCACCACAGACATTCACCGCGGGTACCTGGTCACCGCCTGGCTGATGCTAGACACACCTCAGAGCTGCCTCATCTGCAACTGTGAAGCACCTTCAGCCGGGACCACCACAGACATTCACCGCGGGTACCTGGCCACCGCCTGGCTGATGCTAGACACACCTCAGAGCTGCCTCATCTGCAACTGTGAAGCACCTTCAGCCGGGACCACCACAGACATTCACCGCGGGTACCCGGCCACCGCCTGGCTGATGCTAGACACACCTCAGAGCTGCCTCATCTGCAACTGTGAAGCACCTTCAGCCGGGACCACCACAGACATTCACCGCGGGTACCCGGCCACCGCCTGGCTGATGATAGACACACCTCAGAGCTGCCTCATCTGCAACTGTGAAGCACCTTCAGCCGGGACCACCACAGGCTGTGCGACATTCACCGCGGGTACCCGGCCACCGCCTGGCTGATGCTAGACACACCTCAGAGCTGCCTCATCTGCAACTGTGAAGCACCTTCAGCCGGGACCACCACAGACATTCACCGCGGGTACCTGGCCACCGCCTGGCTGATGCTAGACACACCTAAAAGCTGCCTCATCTGCAACTGTGTAGCACCTTCAGCCGGGACCACCACAGACATTCACCGCGGGTACCTGGCCACCGCCTGGCTGATGCTAGACACACCTCAGAGCTGCCTCATCTGCAACTGTGAAGCACCTTCAGCCGGGACCACCACAGACACTCACCGCGGGTACCTGGCCACCGCCTGGCTGATGCTAGACACACCTCAGAGCTGCCTCATCTGCAACTGTGAAGCACCTTCAGCCGGGACCACCACAGACATTCACCGCGGGTACCCGGCCACCGCCTGGCTGATGCTAGACACACCTCAGAGCTGCCTCATCTGCAACTGTGAAGCACCTTCAGCCAGGACCACCACAGACATTCACCGCGGGTACCCGGCCACCGCCTGGCTGATGCTAGGCACACCTCAGAGCTGCCTCATCTGCAACTGTGAAGCACCTTCAGCCGGGACCACCACAGACATTCACCGCGGGTACCTGGCCACCGCCTGGCTGATGCTAGACACACCTCAGAGCTGCCTCATCTGCAACTGTGAAGCACCTTCAGCCGGGACCACCACAGACATTCACCGCGGGTACCCGGCCACCGCCTGGCTGATGCTAGACACACCTCAGAGCTGCCTCATCTGCAACTGTGAAGCACCTTCAGCCGGGACCACCACAGACATTCACCGCGGGTACCTGGCCACCGCCTGGCTGATGCTAGACACACCTCAGAGCTGCCTCATCTGCAACTGTGAAGCACCTTCAGCCGGGACCACCACAGACATTCACCGCGGGTACCTGGCCACCGCCTGGCTGATGCTAGACACACCTCAGAGCTGTCTCATCTGCAACTGTGAAGCACCTTCAGCCGGGACCACCACAGACATTCACCGCGGGTACCTGGCCACCGCCTGGCTGATGCTAGACACACCTCAGAGCTGCCTCATCTGCAACTGTGAAGCACCTTCAGCCGGGACCACCACAGGCTGTGCGACATTCACCGCGGGTACCCGGCCACCACCGGGCTGATGCTAGACACACCTCAGAGCTGCCTCATCTGCTACTGTGAAGCACCTTCAGCCGGGACCACCACAGACATTCACCGCGGGTACCTGGCCACCGCCTGGCTGATGCTAGACACACCTCAGAGCTGCCTCATCTGCAACTGTGAAGCACCTTCAGCCGGGACCACCACAGACATTCACCGCGGGTACCCGGCCACCACCTGGCTGATGCTAGACACACCTCAGAGCTGCCTCATCTGCAACTGTGAAGCACCTTCAGCCGGGACCACCACAGGCTGTGCGACATTCACCGCGGGTACCTGGCCACCGCCTGGCTGATGCTAGACACACCTCAGAGCTGCCTCATCTGCAACTGTGAAGCACCTTCAGCCGGGACCACCACAGACATTCACCGCGGGTACCCGGCCACCACCTGGCTGATGCTAGACACACCTCAGAGCTGCCTCATCTGCAACTGTGAAGCACCTTCAGCCGGGACCACCATAGACATTCACCGCGGGTACCTGGCCACCGCCTGGCTGATGCTAGACACACCTCAGAGCTGCCTCATCTGCAACTGTGAAGCACCTTCAGCCGGGACCACCACAGACATTCACCGCGGGTACCTGGCCACCGCCTGGCTGATGCTAGACACACCTCAGAGCTGCCTCATCTGCAACTGTGAAGCACCTTCAGCCGGGACCACCACAGACATTACCGCGGGTACCCGGCCACCGCCTGGCTGATGCTAGACACACCTCAGAGCTGCCTCATCTGCAACTGTGAAGCACCTTCAGCCGGGACCACCACAGACATTCACCGCGGGTACCTGGCCACCGCCTGGCTGATGCTAGACACACCTCAGAGCTGCCTCATCTGCAACTGTGAAGCACCTTCAGCCGGGACCACCACAGACATTCACCGCGGGTACCCGGCCACCGCCTGGCTGATGCTAGACACACCTCAGAGCTGCCTCATCTGCAACTGTGAAGCACCTTCAGCCGGGACCACCACAGGCTGGGCGACATTCACCGCGGGTACCCGGCCACCGCCTGGCTGATGCTAGACACACCTCAGAGCTGCCTCATCTGCAACTGTGAAGCACCTTCAGCCGGGACCACCACAGACATTCACCGCGGGTACCTGGCCACCGCCTGGCTGATGCTAGACACACCTCAGAGCTGCCTCATCTGCAACTGAGAAGCACCTTCAGCCGGGACCACCACAGACATTCACCGCGGGTACCTGGCCACCGCCTTGCTGATGCTAGACACACCTCAGAGCTGCCTCATCTGCAACTGTGAAGCATCTTCAGCCGGGACCACCACAGACATTCACCGCGGGTACCTGGCCACCGCCTGGCTGATGCTAGACACACCTCAGAGCTGCCTCATCTGCAACTGTGAAGCATCTTCAGCCGGGACCACCACAGACATTCACCGCGGGTACCCGGCCACCGCCTGGCTGATGCTAGACACACCTCAGAGCTGCCTCATCTGCAACTGTGAAGCACCTTCAGCCGGGACCACCACAGACATTCACCGCGGGTACCTGGCCACCGCCTGGCTGATGCTAGACACACCTCAGAGCTGCCTCATCTGCAACTGTGAAGCACCTTCAGCCGGGACCACCACAGACATTCACCGCGGGTACCCGGCCACCGCCTGGCTGATGCTAGACACACCTCAGAGCTGCCTCATCTGCAACTGTGAAGCACCTTCAGCCGGGACCACCACAGACATTCACCGCGGGTACCCGGCCACCGCCTGGCTGATGCTAGACACACCTCAGAGCTGCCTCATCTGCAACTGTGAAGCACCTTCAGCCGGGACCACCACAGACATTCACCGCGGGTACCTGGCCACCGCCTGGCTGATGCTAGACACACCTCAGAGCTGCCTCATCTGCAACTGTGAAGCACCTTCAGCCGGAACCACCACAGACATTCACCGCGGGTACCTGGCCACCGCCTGGCTGATGCTAGACACACCTCAGAGCTGCCTCATCTGCAACTGTGAAGCACCTTCAGCCGGAACCACCACAGACATTCACCGCGGGTACCTGGCCACCGCCTGGCTGATGCTAGACACACCTCAGAGCTGCCTCATCTGCAACTGTGAAGCACCTTCAGCCGGGACCACCACAGACATTCACCGCGGGTACCTGGCCACCGCCTGGCTGATGCTAGACACACCTCAGAGCTGCCTCATCTGCAACTGTGAAGCACCTTCAGCCGGAACCACCACAGACATTCACCGCGGGTACCCGGCCACCGCCTGGCTGATGCTAGACACACCTCAGAGCTGCCTCATCTGCAACTGTGAAGCACCTTCAGCCGGGACCACCACAGGCTGTGTGACATTCACCGCGGGTACCTGGCCACCGCCTGGCTGATGCTAGACACACCTCAGAGCTGCCTCATCTGCAACTGTGAAGCACCTTCAGCCGGGACCACCACAGGCTGTGTGACATTCACCGCGGGTACCTGGCCACCGCCTGGCTGATGCTAGACACACCTCAGAGCTGCCTCATCTGCAACTGTGAAGCACCTTCAGCCGGGACCACCACAGACATTAACCGCGGGTACCCGGCCACCGCCTGGCTGATGCTAGACACACCTCAGAGCTGCCTCATCTGCAACTGTGAAGCACCTTCAGCCGGGACCACCACAGACATTCACCGCGGGTACCCGGCCACCGCCTGGCTGATGCTAGACACACCTCAGAGCTGCCTCATCTGCAACTGTGAAGCACCTTCAGCCGGGACCACCACAGGCTGAGTGACATTCACCGCGGGTACCTGGCCACCGCCTGGCTGATGCTAGACACACCTCAGAGCTGCCTCATCTGCAACTGTGAAGCACCTTCAGCCGGGACCACCACAGACATTCACCGCGGGTACCTGGCCACCGCCTGGCTGATGCTAGACACACCTCAGAGCTGCCTCATCTGCAACTGTGAAGCACCTTCAGCCGGGACCACCACAGGCTGTGTGACATTCACCGCGGGTACCCGGCCACCGCCTGGCTGATGCTAGACACACCTAAGAGCTGCCTCATCTGCAACTGTGAAGCACCTTCAGCCGGGACCACCACAGACATTCACCGCGGGTACCTGGCCACCGCCTGGCTGATGCTAGACACACCTCAGAGCTGCCTCATCTGCAACTGTGAAGCACCTTCAGCCGGGACCACCACAGACATTCACCGCGGGTACCTGGCCACCGCCTGGCTGATGCTAGACACACCTCAGAGCTGCCTCTCTGCAACTGTGAAGCACCTTCAGCCGGGACCACCACAGACATTCACCGCGGGTACCCGGCCACCGCCTGGCTGATGCTAGACACACCTCAGAGCTGCCTCATCTGCAACTGTGAAGCACCTTCAGCCGGGACCAATACAGACATTCACCGCGGGTACCCGGCCACCGCCTGGCTGATGCTAGACACACCTCAGAGCTGCCTCATCTGCAACTGTGAAGCACCATCAGCCGGGACCACCACAGACATTCACCGCGGGTACCTGGCCACCGCCTGGCTGATGCTAGACACACCTCAGAGCTGCCTCATCTGCAACTGTGAAGCACCTTCAGCCGGGACCACCACAGACATTCACCGCGGGTACCTGGCCACCGCCTGGCTGATGCTAGACACACCTCAGAGCTGCCTCATCTGCAACTGTGAAGCACCTTCAGCCGGGACCACCACAGACATTCACCGCGGGTACCCGGCCACCGCCTGGCTGATGCTAGACACACCTCAGAGCTGCCTCATCTGCAACTGTGAAGCACCTTCAGCCGGGACCACCACAGACATTCACCACGGGTACCCAGCCACCGCCTGGCTGATGCTAGACACACCTCAGAGCTGCCTCATCTGCAACTGTGAAGCACCTTCAGCCGGGACTACCACAGACATTCACCGCGGGTACCTGGCCACCGCCTGGCTGATGCTAGACACACCTCAGAGCTGCCTCATCTGCAACTGTGAAGCACCTTCAGCCGGGACCACCACAGACATTCACCGCGGGTACCTGGCCACCGCCTGGCTGATGCTAGACACACCTCAGAGCTGCCTCATCTGCAACTGTGAAGCACCTTCAGCCGGGACCACCACAGACATTACCGCGGGTACCTGGCCACCGCCTGGCTGATGCTAGACACACCTCAGAGCTGCCTCATCTTCAACTGTGAAACACCTTCAGCCGGGACCACCACAGACATTCACCGCGGGTACCCGGCCACCGCCTGGCTGATGCTAGACACACCTCAGAGCTGCCTCATCTGCAACTGTGAAGCACCTTCAGCCGGGACCACCACAGGCTGTGTGACATTCACCGCGGGTACCCGGCCACCGCCTGGCTGATGCTAGACACACCTCAGAGCTGCCTCATCTGCAACTGTGAAGCACCTTCAGCCGGGACCACCACAGACATTCACCGCGGGTACCCGGCCACCGCCTGGCTGATGCTAGACACACCTCAGAGCTGCCTCATCTGCAACTGTGAAACACCTTCAGCCGGGACCACCACAGACATTCACCGCGGGTACCCGGCCACCGCCTGGCTGATGCTAGACACACCTCAGAGCTGCCTCATCTGCAACTGTGAAGCACCTTCAGCCGGGACCACCACAGGCTGTGCGACATTCGCCGCGGGTACCCGGCCACCGCCTGGCTGATGCTAGACACACCTGAGAGCTGCCTCATCTGCAACTGTGAAGCACCTTCAGCCGGGACCACCACAGACATTCACCGCGGGTACCCGGCCACCGCCTGGCTGATGCTAGACACACCTCAGAGCTGCCTCATCTGCAACTGTGAAGCACCTTCAGCCGGGACCACCAGAGACATTCACCGCGGGTACCTGGCCACCGCCTGGCTGATGCTAGACACACCTCAGAGCTGCCTCATCTGCAACTGTGAAGCACCTTCAGCCGGGACCACCACAGACATTCACCGCGGGTACCCGGCCACCGCCTGGCTGATGCTAGACACACCTCAGAGCTGCCTCATTTGCAACTCGATGTGTCGGCATCTCGTCTCTCAACACATTAAATTAATTTAAAAGCGGACGAAACAACTTTTATTTTATTTCAACGAACATTTTTTATTTCTTTTACTTTTCATAACCTCAGTGTCTTTTGATCCATTTTGAACGAGTTAAAACATCCAATGTGCTCGTCTGTCAGTTTTGCATATTGTGCAAATTAATTGACCTGCAAAACTATGCCTGGTTGGGGCGTAAACTGAGAGTTCGTGCAAACAAGAATTATTGTTTTAGTTGATGATGGGATTTGTTCAGTGAACCAAAACAGATGATTTCTGGGTCAGCGTCATATCGTGATCCGAGCACCGTGTTGGGAATATCTTTGACGGGGTTTCGAACCTTGTACAATGTACATAATTCAAGAACAAAGAGTGAATCAGGTCACAACCTCATAGACATAATATACATTACATACGTACATTGCACATACATTACAGTTTATGTACAAACTAAGGTAAACTAGAATTTACATCAACTAACAGCATGAACATATAGCAATACCCAACCCCAATAGCATTACATTGAATTTTTCAGCCTACACCTGTACACAAGACTTCAGGTAGACATGATACACGACATGATACAGTCATGTTAGTTAGGTTATGCCAGGCCACAACAACCTATTCTAGTACTGAATTTAATAATTTAATAGGTAATAATAGTTGACTACGTAGCTACAATGGAATAGCTATATTTTTAGCTTAATTTGTATTAATTTTGTTTTATTTGTTTAGGAACAGTTTGAGCTGGGTTTTTAGGGGAGTGCATGGGTCTTGCAATGGTTGTGGTATCTAGATGAGATGAAATTATGTTGTGAATTTTCCTTCTCATGTAGTCGATATGTTTCTCTAGGTTTTCTGTGTTATATTGTGGTTATTGTAGCAGGTATTGAGCTCATGACAAGTGGCGCTAACGAATTGTCTTAGATTATCGATAACAAGGCTCCTCCACTATGTATGTATTATGTGTTAACTATTGTAAGAATTTTGAGCTCTTCAAATTTATTTCGGCAACTTTCACTCTTTTTCAGGTTATACCCATTATTTGGATAGTTAGCTTTGTAAGATTAGTACTCTTGTTTTCTATGCTTTGGATGCAGTTCCCCAATATTCCACACGGGAGTATAGAGTGGAAGTTAGAAAACCACTTCTGAGCTAGCGACAGTGGAATAGAACTCGAAGGAAATACACTGTATGAGCTATTATATTATAGAGTGGAAGTTATAGCTATCTATAGGCTATACGTACCACTTCTGAGCTACGACAGTGGATATAACTCGAAGGAAATACACTATATGAGCTATTATATTATAGAGTGGAAGTTATAGCTATCTATAGGCTATACGTACCACTTCTGAGCTAGCGACAGTGGATATAACTCGAAGGAAATACACTGTATGAGCTATTATATTATAGAGTGGAAGTTATAGCTATCTATAGGCTATACGTACCACTTCTGAGCTTGCGACAGTGGATATAACTCGAAGGAAATACACGATATGTGCTATTATAGTTCAACCGTTGGCATATGTCCTCAATATAAGGTTGCCATGTCCTACTATTATCTGTTAATTGTCAACCCCAAAAATTTGCAATGGACTTCTGGAGCGATTAGGGATAAATTTATTAATATCTTGTTAGTAGGGTTATTCTTTACTTTTAAAGTAAAAAGTGAAAGCGACTACATTTATGGTGACATAGTATTGAACTTATAAACATAAGTAATGAAATGATGAAAAAATGTGTGACATTTTCTCACAGAATAATTGTCGGATCTGAAATGTGAGCGACCTACACTTAGCACGTGTGTATCTTTTTATTGGTTTTCTCTTGTTACTTTTGGAAAGTGTTTCGAATAATTCATAGTTTGTGGAGAAAATGGATCGACATGACAACACTGACAACACGTCAAATTACAAGATTATAAGAATGTTTTGTCTTAATAAAAGATTGAGAATATTATTAATTGATTAAGGTTTATTGTATAACAAATAATTTGTATTTAAATGAGCGTAGAGTATGATTTTTTGGTATTGTCACAAACAACACGTTACAATTGTTCTTAATAGTACACCTGTGAATGTGGTTTTAAGAAATGTTGCAGCAATTTGTCATACATGTGTATTGTTTTGTTTCCTACACTAATCGTATTCACAAAATGTCACGGTTATAAAGAATACCCGACGTGCCTCGCGACACTACGTTTTCGTTTGTAACAGCTGTTGTTGATGTGCCAATACTTTTGAGCTGTCAAACGTTTTGCAGGCATTTGCACCTCCGTTGTCCAATGTAGTATCTCAAAGACAATAAGGTTAGGAAGGATAATAGTCATTAAATAAAGTAACATATACAGACAAGAATAAAATGTTGATGACCCTGCTAACCTCGACAAACGCTTATCTCGTCTGAAAGTGTTGTAGACATATAGTGACTGTAACTCAATTGCATTCTATTGACTAAGCCTTGTGACGCATGTATACGGACTTTGAAGGAGTTGTTTTATTAATTCATTCATTGCGCGCACGTCATTGTGGGTAATTTTATCCGTCTGGTAGAGATGCGAATTTGTGGGAAACGTACGGCCCGGCCCGGCCCGTGGCCCGGCCCGAAACTGTCCGGCCCGAGTCCGGCCCGACAAGGTAAAAACCTACTGCCACCCGGCCCGAACCCGGCCCGAAAGATGATGATTCCGGCCCGGCCCGGCCCGGCCCGAAAGTCGACCCGAAAGCCCGGCCCGGCCCGAAAGCCCGAAAGCCCGAAAGCCCGGCCCGGCCCGAAAGCCCGAAAGCCCGGCCTGGCCTTATGGTAAAGCCGCCGCCGACACAAAACGTATCGAATTAGTCGATCGCCACAGTGGTGGCTATAGGGGTAGAGAATAGGAGAATGTTGTGTGTGGGTGGGTGGACTGTGGCCTGTGGAGAACTCCAAAAAACAAACTGCTTACCGCTGCTTAGATAATTAAACTGAAGCAGCTCTATATTCAATTTTATAGAATTTTTTTTTAAATTAGAAAAAACATTATTAAATATTGATATCCAGCCCCAAAATGCTGGCCAGGAAAGCCAGAAGCCCTACCCGGCACGAAAGCCCGCACCGGCCCAAAAGCCCGAACCGGCCCGAAAGCCCGAAAGCCCGAAAACCCGGCCCGGCCCGGCCCGAAAGAGCGGCCTGGCCTTATAGTAAAGTCGCCGCCGACACAAAACGTATCGATTAAGTCGATCGCCACAGTGTTGGCTATAGGGGTAGGGAATAGGAGAATGTTGTGTGTGGGTGGGTGGACTGTGGCCTGTAGAGAACTCCAAAAAACAAACTGCTTACTGCTGCTTAGATAATTAAACTGAAGCAGCTCTATATTCGATTTTGAAGAATTTTTTTTTTATTATAAGAACATTATTAAATGATGATATCCAGCCCCAAATTGCTGGCCAGGGAAGCCAGAAGTCCGACCTGGCCCGAAATTCCGACTCGGCCCGAAATTCCGACTCGGCCCGAAAGCCCGAACCGGCCCGAAAGCCCGACTCGGCCCAAAAGCCCGACTCGGCCCGAAAGCCCGACTCGGCCCGAAAGCCCGACTCGGCCCGAAAGCCCGACTCGGCCCGAAAGCCCGACTCGGCCCGAAAGCCCGACTCGGCCCGAAAGCCCGACTCGGCCCGAAAGCCCGACTCGGCCCGAAAGCCCGACTCGGCCCGAAAGCCCGACTCGGCCCGAAAGCCCGACTCGGCCCGAAAGCCCGACTCGGCCCGAAAGCCCGACTCGGCCCGAAAGCCCGACTCGGCCCGAAAGCCCGACTCGGCCCGAAAGTCCGACTCGGCTTGAAAGCCCGACTCGGCCCGAAAGCCCGACTCGGCCCGAAAGCCCGACTCGGCCCGAAAGTCCGACTCGGCTTGAAAGCCCGACTCGGCCCAAAAGCCCGACTCGGCCCGAAAGCCCGACTCGGCCCGAAAGCCCGACTCGGCCCGAAAGCCCGACTCGGCCCGAAAGCCCGACTCGGCCCGAAAGTCCGACTCGGCTTGAAAGCCCGACTCGGCCCGAAAGCCCGACTCGGCCCGAAAGCCCGACTCGGCCCGAAAGTCCGACTCGGCTTGAAAGCCCGAACCGGCCCGAAAGCCCGGCCCGGCCCGGCCAGAACTTTCAATGCTTCGGCCCGATACCGGCCCGAAGCCCGAAGCTAACTTAAGAAACCCGGCCCGGCCCGGCCCGAAAGTCGGCCCGGGCCGGGCCGGGCCGGGCTTTCGGGCCGTTCGGGCCAAAATTCCCATCTCTACCGTCTGGTATGATCCCGGCATCTCGTCTCATAGCATGTGCACCTTTTCGGTGATTAACGCAACTGCGCTAGTCCAAGTTTGTAGTTGTAGCTGTAGAATAATAAATTAATAATCATTCGTATAGGAATACCTGTTATAGGGTGCACACCAGCTATACCTGATGAATTGATGTGCCCATCTTCAGGTGACTAACTAGGACTGTTTGGATAGCTGGGAAAGAATGTCCGAGGATGTTAGTAGGATTCACTCCCAGCATTCGCCTTTAGTACTGACGAAAACCTAAGAAAAATCCTTCAGTCAGGATTGCCGTTGGCCGGAATCGAACCGGTGACCTCCCTAATTAGAGTAACGCGTCGTGCAGCTGAGCTACCTCTATCGGTTAGGTGTAGAAGCCCGGAGGTATGAAGCCCAGAGGTATGAACTGTCATAGAAGTGTATATATATACATTTTATCTACTATATTTTTGGGACCCTCCTCCCCCCCCCCCTTCTTTTTCTCCTCCTACCAAACAATTTTCACCACATAGAACGTTTTCCTTGCTCGTGCCTTTTATTCCTACTTTATGGGCTTCTGACGATATTAATAATGGTGTTTTAAAGACAAATAAGTAATGATATATTTTTAAAGAGTTCAATTGTTTGAGCAATTGGAAACCATTCAATAGTAAAACAGATAGAAATGTATATATGTATTGTTTGGATGCTAATCGAGTAACGCTTATAACTTTTATTTTATTAGGTTTGCGATTAAAGGGCATCAAGCATTTTAAAACGTATCGGCAATATATTTTATATTACTACTATGTTTTATAGACGTCCATAAAAAAAAAATAATAACATACATGATACTGGATGACATTTCCGTTGG
This sequence comes from Isoperla grammatica, assembly GCA_945910005.1. NCBI lineage: Eukaryota > Metazoa > Arthropoda > Insecta > Plecoptera > Perlodidae > Isoperla > Isoperla grammatica. The sequence continues at coordinate 63,836,791 of OX246737.1, forward strand.
TAAGAAACGGTCATTTGACCTTTTAACGTGCAATGAATTAATTTTACATTTCTTGGAGAATAATGTTGGATTATGACATTGATTCTTGGGTTACAAGATTGGAATGAAATCACCTACCCAACCACAAAATGGTGAAAGTATAAAATTTGTTTAGTTTAAAATTACTATGCGGTGTGTATGGTAAAATTAAAGAATCGTATTTTTTACCTTTGTATCTGCTCATACCGTCTCATTTAATCATTGGGTACAGCTTCTTACCAACCTGCCAGCAATCATACATCTTGTGCAAGTTCATCCGTGGAGCATCGCAACATTAAATTAGCAACTGATAGAAACGTATATTAGGGCCTGGTTTATTAGGCTTCTGTTGCATTTCTTGAACATCCCGCTATCAAGGTCATGTAGTTCTAAAACCCAACACTGTTCTATAACTCTATTCTACTTCATAGGAATATACAAATTATTGCTACGTTACTGAGGATATGATTACCATATTTCAGAGAGTGCCAAAGTATGTATTGGAAAGTCCCCACTTCTTTGCCTACATATTTCTACAACACACTTCCTTTTCCCCGAGTTATCATATCATTAACATATATTTTTCTCATATTTGTTAATTATTTTATTTCCAATCGTTTTGTGGTCGAATTTATGCTTACAAACCCGCGTTTTTTCATGATATTATAACACAAAGTCACACATAAGGTTGACAAAAATACAACCCCCGTATCTGGTCTGGAAAGAGAGCCCTATACCAAAGATTGCCTATACTGAGCTGAAGTTAGCCTAGCGGCATTCTGTAATTCGCTTCGTATAGCGAATTTACCGAAACTAAGTTAGTTACAAACGCTCACCTTGAACGAAAAGAAAACGCCTCGCCTTGCATTCCGAAACTCGCTGATGGGGCATTCGCTGGAGGTTTTCAGCCCAGCATCCGTAGCGTTTCGAAAATCAAGGCGCTGTTTTCAAAATGTATTGATTCGAAAGCTCATCAATGACTACAGGAACTATGCAATAACCGTTATTTACAACAGGCCTTGTAGGATTTTATTATCTTTCATTTCGCCTTTTATTATTCATGGAGAAGATTAGAATATTGTTTTCGTAAATTAATTTCGAATTTTTGCACTCAATTTCTCCGCTTGACGCGTTTCGAAACACATGCACATGACAAAATATGAAACTGTGAAACTGTGGCGTGCTACGGGGTACGTTCTGAAACCTGTTGAAAATGCTAAAAGCATACTTGGCCCGTACCGAAACCTATTGTGCTTGTGTGCTTTACCCAGCGTTCCGTAACGTGATACCTGAGATTCAACACGTTGTAAATGCCCGCGGTTTTCAGTTGAGCATTTCCAACAAGTGGTGGTTTTTGGCGGCATTTTAAAAACGCTCTATAGACGGACCTAACCTTGGGCGTAACCTCAGTGTAAAATTCCGCCAAACTCATGTGTTTGCATATTATGTATTAGAGCCTAGTGTATTTAATTGATTACACTTACGCCACAATCAACTTTTTCAATTTAAGTACACTGTTTGACAACTAATGTAGTGGGCGTGGCAAAAAGACTATGCGCCTAAACAGCCATGCCAATGCTTGAGGTGTTGCGTAAGTATATCGTGCTTAGGTGTTTTACCGTGCTGGAGAATGCTAGAGGCAAAGCATTTTCAACAAGTTACGGAACGCACCCATGGATGCTGCACCCGTAGCATTGTCAGGAGGTTTCGGAATGCAACCACAGTAGCGCATGCCGATATTTTGCGTGAAACAAGCTCGATGGTAGCGGACACAATTTGTCTGTTCAGGTCCGAATTCACCAAACTTTTTAATCGGCCGATTTACTAATCTCGGATTGTTTACCATGGTTTCGACAAACATTACATACAAAATGCATGGTGGCTTCTACCGGATTAACAGAAAATCACCCGATTAAAGTTTGGTGAAACTGGCCCTCAATGATACGCCATTTTGTGTTTATGCACAATATATATGCTGATGCATATAAAAAAGCAAGCGTGAGGCGATATTGTGAGTGCTTAGTCTTAAGACAACGAGCATTTAAATAAGGTGCTACAGCCGTCGTATAACTTAGATGAAGAAATGAATGACCAATAAAATAAAATGTGTGTTGCAACGCGTGCAACGGTCACCACGTAAAGCAGACGACTCAGCCGGTCTGTGAGAACCATAATGATGTTACGCATTAGACAAACAATCGGTTGTGTACTCCCTTGATTGGTGCATTGTGTGCTCAATAATTACGATCGTGTGTCAATGTAACGTGTGGAACTCGCGATTTCTAACGTTCTTGAAAACTGTCAAAAAGTAAACCATAATAATAATATCATTCTATAGAGAATTTAATGCTCTAATGAATTTTTTTCTGTTCCAACAAATATTTACATTTTTAATTTTATTTGATTGCATAAGGTGTGTTGCAACAACATATTACAACAGTTGAATGAGTTAACTTGAAAAACGGAAACATTTACTGGAACAGAAGCATTAAACTCTAGCTATGGAGTGAAAGATTTTGGTTTACGTTTTGACAAATGTGAAAGCATTTAAAGCAATTTGAACTGACCGAAATCGGAGTCACATACACACACAACAACAACAACAACATAACAACAACATAACATAACAACAACAACAACATAACAACAACAACATAACATAACAACAACATAACAACAACAACAACATAACATAACAACACCATAACCTAACAACAACATACATACGGTCACATACATACACAACAACATAACAACAACAACATAACATAACAACAACAACATAACATAACAACAACAAACATACGGTCACATATATACACATAGACACAACATACATAAGGTCACATATATACAACATGCAGCAAACAAACAAAAATCGAATGACTATTTGTATCATCGTAAATTACTTGTTCTATATTTAGCCTCCACCATTCTTCTTCACCATCATCAAGGTATAGCTTCTTCTCCCTCGCTCTCTTACACAGTGTATATACATCTCTTTCTCTCTCTAAGTCTCGGGTATGTGACTGTGACAACAGGTGTTGGGCGCAAACTGGGATTTCCAAAACAGGCGACTTGTTAACTGAAAAGGTCAATATTAAAATTACAAAAAATAGCAACCGTTCATCTGTTGCAAAAAGAAGGAACTCGTAGTAAGTCGTTTTCATAATATTCGCGCTGAAGGTCGTTAGTTAAAATGCCTCGAATAGGTTGTGTGAGCCAGCGTTACGTAACCTCCGACCCTCTTCGCTGTTTGACCCACATGAATCTGGCGTGAAAGAGGATTTAAATACCGGCGATGTTGAAATAATAGCAATACTACATCGTATTTTATAACAGTATTGAAAGGTAAACTTCACTGTTAAAACAACGGCCATTACCACTTTCCATTTTTTATATTATTTATCTATTTATTTATTACATTTGATGCATATAATATATGTACAGAACAAAAATAACCACAAGCCTATAACGGCTATATCAGTGGTTTTGATCTATTTAAATAATATCAGCCTCAATTAGAACATTATGTTTATTTATTAAACACATTTTAAAAAGAAACACTACGATAATAATAAAAACTATAGTAATAATAATAATAATAATAATAATAATAATAATAATAATAATAATAATAATAATAATTATATTAATAATAATAATAATATTAATAATAATAATAATAATAATAATAATAATAATAATAATAATAATAATAATAATAATAATAATAATAATAAAAATAATAATAATAATAAATCTAAACATTTTAGACAATAATTCCAACAACACAGAGAAACTTATGATTACGTTGATTATTTATGGTTTTGCAACGAAATTTTTTTATAAACACGGTAGTCATGTTTCATGGTCAAAATAGCAATAAGGAAGTCTAAAATTGGAAGATCATTATCTAAAAATACGGGCGGTATAATTTTTATATCTGAGAAGCGTATATTTCCAATTCTATTAGCATTTTAAGTTTGAAATTTGGAACTTCCCATTCCGTAATTGAAAAACGACTCTTGACGTCATATCTCATGTAAACAACTGCCTCCTTGGAGTATTCTTAATAATATCAACGATATTAAGTTGGATATTTTACAATATCTAGGATGCAGTGACTTTACAACAATGCCTTTTATACCACTGTTTTCTTCAGAAAATACATTTTGATACAGTATTTACCAAAACGTGTCTAAAATAATGCAATTATTTAACATATTGTTGTTAATTAATGTTGAGAAGTGTTCATTTACTAACTAGAAATAAACGTTGGTTCAGTTAAAGTCTTATGAAAGCAATAATCTACTAAAGGGTGGGATTTCAGTACCATATTTTGTATGTTATAAAATTATTGTTTGCTGACTTATGACGTCAGAATCTTTAAAGGGATAGTGAGATGAAAAACTAAAAAAATCACCAATTAGTCATTAGTCCATGAAATTCAGTTATGTGTTAAATACAATTGATATAGGTTGCTTCAATGCAAGAAAAAAATAGAGAACAATTAGCTATTCTACTAGATTCCCTTCGGCAGCTCTGCTGCATTTTTCTTCTAAAGCGTAGTGCAACTGTATCGGTTCTGAGGTCGCTGGCGCGTTACCGATAGACAAACGACTCATTGTGTTATACGAGACCAGCCCGCGCTCCGCGAAACACTCGGTGACTGCGGACAGTACCGCTCAAAACAGATTGCAACTTTTATACACATCATGTCACACAAAAATTAATTGCAGGGTATTTTGTAGAAGTACACGTTCGTACTAAGAAGCATGTTATCGGTAGAGAAAAGATGCACATTAAACCTCTTGGTCGATTTTTGATCAGTGCCCTATTTTAGCGGTGGTTTTACTTTTTCAAGGCAACATTTTTTTTATATGGGAATTACCATGAGACGAGTCGCTCGGTGCTACTTGGTTGCAACAAACCAAAAAATCGCGTTTTCTTTAATTTTTTAACCGCCTGCTTTTAAAGTATGGTATCTTTTAGTTATGTTTTTTATATTTAAAGGTGGACATCTACAAATGGTAGTTCTTTAGTTTTTCACCCGACTATCCCTTTAAATCACGAGCAAGATGGCGCAGGTCCGTTTCTGAGCGTTTTTTGACAGCAATATCTTTAACTTGCTGTTTAAGCGATGTTAATGCACCTTTCGAGCCAAAACCAATTAGTTCCCATTTATTTTAACTTGAGGTAACCAGTAAGCAAATAAAAAAATGCGTGAGACTTCCCTATTTCAAAAGGAAGACAAATAAAATGGAAACTAAAAACAAAACACTACATGCAAAGAGTTCAGTAGTCCTTCACCAAAATCCGTTAATGCCCTAGCGGGGGCTTACTGAACCTCCTCCAGGGGATTGACGAACCTTGGGCCTTCACTGGAAGCAATTAGGGGCCGGATTCACAAAAAGTCTTAAATAACAGGTCCTAAGTCTACATTAACGTATGTGCTATTATAAATCCATGGTAGGCCCAACTACAGCCCAATTGATATATAATTTCGTGGAAATATTGCAAGGCGGTGTTTTAAAGTTTAGTGTTTTACACTTTTAAACAGACAAATGTTCATGTCAAGGAGAGTAAACGATATTTATTTATGTTCACACTTTGAAGTCATAGACTTATTGCCACCATCTTTGAAAAAAGATAAGACCAACTCAGACAGGGCCTAAATTTATATGCAACACCAACAGTAATTACAATGAGAATTATTATTTCTTATTGTATATTGTGTCGCATCAGTGTAATAACTACAATGTTATTGTTCTCTAAGTTTTATTCTTTTCTGTGCCTTATTGTCTAAGCCTTTAAAATATTCCATATGATTTCACAAGAGAGTGAGACGAACACAACTAATTTCTTTTAACGTACATTGTACATGTTATAGATGTTACACTATATGCATCAAACGTATACACTAAAATCAACAGTCAATTTCTGAATTTGATAATAATTTTGTGTTTATGTGAAGTCATTAGCATACATTTCCAATAACAACGTACAACAAACATTATAGTAACTTGTTTTTGTACTTTTGTAATTAACTATTTTAAATATGATACTCAGATTCAACAAACGTCTAGCTAGCTGAAGCGTATTTTGTAAAGTTATATTCATGTGTGTTTTATTTGAAACATATTACGCAGAGCAAATGTTGATTGCCAGTGAGTCAAGATGTAGCTTCTTACAGTGAATATTGTAATATCTTTTCTTCTTACCATCATAGTCATGCGCAGTATAGACCACCGCTAGGTCACAAAGCTGAGTGTGAAGCCAGCGTCGGCAACAATGTGTCGACCCGGCGCCTACACCAAAAACATGCGCAGTATAGCCCACGGCTCAGTCACACAGTGAAGTGTGAAGCTAGCGTCGGCAACAATGTGTCAACCCGGCGCCTACACCAAACACATGCGCAGTATAGCCCACGGCTCAGTCACACAGCGGAGTGTGAAGCTAGCGTCGGCAACAATGTGTCAACCCGGCGCCTACACCAAACACATGCGCAGTATAGCCCACGGCTCAGTCACACAGCGGAGTGTGAAGCTAGCGTCGGCAACAATGTGTCAACCCGGCGCCTACACCAAACACATGCGCAGTATAGCCCACGGCTCAGTCACACAGCGGAGTGTGAAGCTAGCGTCGGCAACAATGGGTCAACCCGGCGCCTACACCAAACACATGCGCAGTGTAGACCACCACTCAGGAATATGGCGTTTATTAAATAAGTATGTTCATCGTTTCATCGTTTGAGAAATGTCACCATTCAAAACACAATTCTACCGGTTCTACACATGCCATTGTCGATATTCATTCAGCTGTAGCGAAGCTAATTTGGGGTCCAAATCAATCAATCAAGTGTATTATCTCCTAGATAGAATGCCATTAAGTAATGGTCGAAATAAAACATGATATTTTGAAAATGTTTTCATAAAAGTGACTACTTAAGGCTGATCATATCACCGTTTTGTTTTCTAAAATATGCGTAACATACAAAAGTTTAATCGTTAAATTGAAACATTGACCTCTGAAGTATCAATCAACATTTTTTTCTTCTTAATGTTTCAGCCACCAGTACCGACAATATTGCTACTTTAATCCACATCACGAAGAACTAAGTTTTGTAAAAAATACGTGATGGTGATCAACATTTTGTATAGCGGATCAAGAACATACTTTGGTCTACAGTCTAAACCCTAAAGTTTATTCAGTTGCATTAGCTCTAACGGTATTATGATTTTATTGTTTTTATTCTTTATCATTATTATAATAGGCCGGTACAAATACACTCGCTGTACTGGTAAATTTAAGTAATGATAAACGAAAAACCAATAAAGATATTAATAACTGAACAATGTTGACCAAAGTATTTTCTTGAACCACAATAAAAATTATAGATTAGATCACCATCACGTATAATTTTTACAAAACTTAGCTCGACGTGAAGTGATTCAAAGTAAAAATTTTGCTGGTACCGGCGGCTGAAAAACTAAGAACAATATAATGTTGGTACTTTCAGAGGTCATTGTTTCAATTTCAAAGATGAACTGTTATATGTTACGCATATTTTAGAAAACTGAAAACGTAATGATCAGTTTTAAGATTACGTTTTAAAATGTGAGGATATACTACGCTGGGCTTGAACTTAACACCCCTTTTAGTTACTGGAGCCAAAGAACCCCCCCCCCCCCCCCCCCGACCTAAATTATGTTGAACCGAAACGGATTTAAGGTTATATACATGTGATTGTGTCTATAATTATGCACATTGATAAGTTTAATACAATTTAGTGAAATTTTGACTATGCCAAATCGAACAATTAAAACATATTCTGAGGCGCCCTTTCCATTCGGCTTACCTTTGAGGGGAGTTAGTGTACATTATTGTAGTGAGAGAAGCATTTGCTCTCCCGGTTTAACAGTCTGTACCTGTTCACGAAGAACTCGCCTTAGCTGCAATAAATTGCATAGCTGTCATTAAAACATATGCATGTCGTAAATATGTACGTTCTTTGAAATATTAGTAGTATTACTAAATGTAAAAACAATAAAATAAACACAAGGTAAACGCAATAAACTGTTTAACTGCCTTTATTAGTATACTTAAACTATGTCAACATTTGGATATTTATTCTTACCGAGGACGATAGGATACTTCAAGCCTCAATAACCTTACTGTGATATTTAATACCAGTTCTACAGGAAGTGATATTTGTGTTGCCCAAAGGCTTCCTTTACTCCACTACGTTAGTGAATTTTGCAATTTAAATCATAAACTGTAACGTCTTAGAATATAGCATCGTTTGATATTTTGTCTTGGCGGTGTATTTAAGATGCCCTCTAATGCGTAAGGGAGCTTAAGTATTCCGGAATTGGGAAACTTGTACAAGTATGTCTACAAACTATGGGAGTTGAAGTAGTTATAGGCCTAGATGAACAAGGGAATCTAATATTCGCTGCCTAGAACAACCACGTATGAGATGGTAACTACTAAACCGCACTGTTTGTGTTTGATGTGAGATTACTGAACCGTATCAAGATGTCTGGAAGACCCATCTACTTAATTTGCAACTCGAACATTGTTAGACAGCCAAATACACCAGCTTTTCAGAAAGTCGTATAACAGCACATTTAAGACGGTGATGGTAGTTTTGTGGGTATAAGACTACAGTCATACTGATAATGGGTCGACTGAATGTATAAACACGTAGATATTATGCCATTGCCAAAACTAGACACCAAACACGTAAAATATTCACTTTATCCGTCGTTTTCGTCAAAGACGTGAAAACGCTCTGTATGACGCGTTGATAAGCGAGCCCGTCCATATCTACGAACTTTGTGGCAAAAAGTTCTCAAACCTAATAAAAACAACAATTTACAACAATTAAGAGTGCGCATTGCAAAAGTTTTTCTAATTTCCATAGCTATTATAGTTTCCGACATTGTTGAATGCAATGCAACGCAATGCAGTGAATGTAGTTGTAGAATGCTGTGCGTTGCTAAGAATTTTCGTCGTCATGTTTTCAACACGGTCACCACCAACAAACAAAACAACACCAACAATTTAATACAATTATCAGATCGTCACAAAAACTTATAATCTTGAGGTTCAAAATTGAGTTTTCTACCAAATTTCATCGTCGCGTTATATTTTCTTACATCTTCATCTTTATTCTGCGTCTTATTTTTCACATTTTCACTTACATGGCGCCCAACTAAAACAACTACCATAACATTCATTTAAATTTGCCAATCACTGTCTTCACCTTTTCGATCTTTGCAGTATTTGAGTTCAAGAAATAATTTGTCTTTTGGATTTCAAACAATGTGTGTCCTCTTCTCGCGTTTTGTTGATTTCACGTTACGTAAATCATGAGGTCACAATGATGTAATGCCCCATTTTCTGATTCCTATTGTGCAGCCGCACTAACTTCCTTCTTTCGGCCATTTCCTGCTGTCTAGACTCAGATGGACTAATTTCAGTGATCAATCACGCATAGTTTATAAACGTTACCTCGTGCAGCGGTTCACTTACACGACTCTCAACCGACCGATTACGAACATAGGCCACACGATCCAGCCATCTTCGATCGTTGTTTGTATTACACGACGAAGTCTCTCGGCTTTATAGCTTCCCGTAAGTATTTATAATTAAACACGTACGTGCTAAAAGTGACGTATTTCATTCTGTTGAGACTATTGATGAGTTTTGAACCCGAGCTAAAGTTTGTAAGAGTGAATCTCGGTTAGTGTGCTGCGTGCTGAAAATGATGTAGTTCATTCCGTCGATGTGTTTAGAAACAGAGCTAAAGTTTACATGAGTAATCTCGATTAGTTTGTTGAAAATTATGTATTTCATTCTTTCGATGTGTTTAGAAACTGAACGAATTTCAGAAAAGAGTGAATTTCGGTTGCTGCGTGTTGAAAAAGATGTATTTCATTCTGTCGATTTGTTTAGAAACCGAGGTATAAAGTTTACAAGAGTGATCTCGGTTAGTGTGCTGCGTATTCAAAATTATGAATTTCATTCTTTCGATGTGTTTAGTTAGTTAGTAAGTTAGTTTTAGTTAGTTAGTGTTTAAGCTGCTAGTCGTAAAAGGCGACGAAAGGAGACCCTGTCCCTCCCCCCCCCCCCCCGCCCCCCCACAGTCCCACTGAAGATTTCTCCTCCCACATGGCCTTGCCCTCCCTTGCTGGACTCCCCTTATGACGACTCACGCGATATAGATGGATCTGATTCGGAAGACGTCATATGACCTAAGCTGTCGAGTACGTCGTTAAACACCACCAAGCAATCAATCAAGGGCACACAACGACGTGGTTATTAGTGCCCAATTGTGTTTAGAAACCGAGCTTAAGTTTACAAGAGTGAATCTCGGTTAGTGTGTGTCTCTTGTTTTTTGTATTGTAAGTCGAGTCGGGAGTTAGTTAAGACGTAGCCCGCGCGTCTTTGAGGCGCCACTGTGGCGAGACGTTATGCTTGTAATTATATTTCGCACGATAGAATCGCTGTCTGCTGTTATTTGACAACAAAATTGTGTACGGTGTGTTCGTAAGCTAAGACTAGGATTGAAATCTAATAAAGTGGACAACGCTAACAGTAAGGTTACACGTAGAGCATATACAATAAATGTCTGATGTCAAGCGATTTTATGTAGTGTTGCGATTTTATGCGATTTTATGCGTTTTATGTAGATCAGAAAACTGTGTCAAACAAATCTGACGAACAAAGTATCTTTTTGATGTCCTAAATTTGTCATTTGTACATTAAAACGCTGTTATAATTATGGTGTGATATAATGTTTGTTTTGTCCGTTACGCTTTGTGTTGTGCTCTATATGGTGTGAGTAGTGAATTGCATGTTGCATGTTCATGTATGTGCTCTATCTGCACAGAGTTGGCTACCTTTCTCCTTACCTCTTGATATCTCGCAATTTGCGTTAATATCCCAAGTAAATCTCAAAATAGGAAATAATGAATAATTCTCTAGTAGAATATTATGTAGTAGAATGGGTCTCGAGCAGAGAGCTGTACCGTTAGAGCCAGCAGGAGAGGCGGCTAACCAAGCGGGCGACCTTGCCAAAGTAGCGACTAGGCGATGCCCTGAGGGCAGGTGAAAGGAACGGTGTACTGTTAACACTAAACACAGTGCATACCTATTGGTAAATACTGGTTGGAGACTTCAAGCAATTACCCATGGTCAATACAAATTCCGGTTGGTTTAGTCTTTGTTTGTGCTGTACACAGTAAACGATTTCATTTTGTTTCAAGAAATGTTGTTTGCACACGCTTGTTGGAATTTTTAAATACAATGGTGAATCTTGAAAGCTACGAAATATTGTTACTTGCATAAATGTTTTTGACTTTTCTCTTTTGCCGGTATCTTAGGACAATATATTTTCTACTTTTGTCTTGTTCGTTCCATGAAACGTGTTAATCTTGATAACAGCGTTTACAAATTAACTAAACTCAATTTTCAAGTCTGCAAACCAAGAGAAAAAAAACACAAATAACAAGAACACGAGTATACCTATTAGAAGAATTGTCACGAACTTATCTTATTACATGTCTGGCACATTTATGCAGTTATGGACGATTGCGTAGAGAAGAATATTATGTACAGCACAAACATGATCTGCTTTGATTTACATTGTATTTAAAAAACTGACGAAATTCATCTCTAAATAACAAACAAAAGATAGGATTGAGGAAATGCAATTTTCCACGCAATTTGTTGTTGATTTATCAACATTTTTATTGATCATCACACATCTGTATAGTATCAAGCGTATGGTAATAATACGACAATAGAGAATCAAATTTAGGTAGACTACAGTACTATAAAATAAATTAATAATTTAGTATTTAATTTCCACCCAGTCCAAAGGCCACTCATAAGAATTGATTTTCAGTAGGAAGCATTATATTATTATATGTGCTTCGTTGCTTTGAAGGCTCCAAAGTCACCATTTTCATATTATACTCCATGCAGTATCTTTCCAATGTTAGAAAACCCGACCCGGACCGAGAATCGAACCCTGGACCTTCTGCATTGGAAGCAGGAGTAAACCCGTTGACTAAACCAACGAGCCACACAATACCTCTTTCATGCTGTGGAAAGAAAAACAAACAAGACGAAGACGCAGTATTTATATCGAACAAACAAAAACAATTTGTGAATTCGAGTCTGGAATAGTAATAATAACGATAAATGAATGACGGAAGCCAGTTTGGACTCAGCAGATTGGAATGGTAGCGAAACGGGAGTGAAAAGAGTAATATTATGTGACATGAACATATTATGTTCATAGCTTCACCACATTGTGATACAGACAGCCTACTTAATGATGATTGTTTATTTTTAATGGTTTCTTTTCATTTTTATAGCTGTAGCAACAATGCGATTCACAATAGCCAAATAATTCTTCAAGCCTATTTTTAATAATAAATAAACTGTGCAATTTTGATTGTTACGATATATTTTACACTTAATTCATTAGCCATTTATTATGGATTTTTTTTAAATATATAAACTTATTTTTCATTTAACAAGCACCATTTTCATCCGCCATCTCGGTAATGTAACAAGCGAAGATACTGAACTCTGCGGCAATAAGCGTGGACTCGAATCTCAAGTAATGCATCAGTTTCTTGTTTGCAAATAGTTTAATCGTTTATCATCATCACAATCCCATTCACCCGACGTCTTCATTGTTACGACTCTACGCCAATATAATATAATCATCAATAAACCGTGGCATCTTCTTCTGTCGTGTTTTACTCAGCCTTGCTCGGCTCTTCTGATGCCCTGATACAAGACAGCACGAAGTTGGTTCATTTTCTTTGTCTTCCAAGCGCAACTGCGTCATCCATCCACACAGCCTGCCAGCCGGCCAGTGAGAAAGAAAGTTGTCTTATCTATCCTCTTCCTCCGAGAGCGACCCATATTAGGCGAAGCCAGGCTTTGTGTGATGGTCGCAAGAGCGCGCGCACGCTCGCTTGTGCGCGGGCAAAGCTGTCATCAGCCACTTCGCAGAGAGAAATGAGGAAATTAAATAAAGACGACCTTATAACCTAAGTTCACTTTCAACTAGGAGATCTTGTATACTAAAATAAAAACTCCATTCCTATGTGAGCAATAACGCACCGGATTTTAGGATACTAAAAATGGTGGTTCTTACTTCCTAAGTGTAAAATACACGTAAAAATACTGACTTAAATTACTATACTTGCCCCGAAACAACTTAGTCATAGATAGCCCAATCTCAGATAATACCGATCGCTGATTGGCCACAAACCACTCGTCTATGACGAACGAACTGGCACCGCATAGGGTGTGCAGCGGGGGCAAGAGGGACAGTTGCCCTCCCTCCATTAGAATAGGTGTGCTTTTTTTTAGCAGAATGAATGAGGCATTAGATTGGAAAATCGTATTTAGAGCGTCTTGCTCACAAGTAACAACACAGTAGAATATAAATATAGCCTATGCCTCAAACTGTCACTGTTTCTCCAACTGCCTTGCCCGTTTGGCCCGGGAAATAATAAGTTCAGGGATAATGCCTGTTGTAAGGGGTGACAAAAATGTTGACGTATGACAATGGTTCCAATCTTATCTGAAGTCCTAGATTGGATTGACGTTGGAATGAGCTGACCGGCCTCAACATCACCTGTAGACCTACCGCCAAGATTTTGGCTTTGTCACTGACCACTTCCATCACATTGTAACAATGATATCACTGATAAAATTAATACATTTAACTGAAGACAACCTGTACTCTCCTAATACGCTTAAAAACACAATAAAAAAGTTAAAAAATAAACGCCTGCGGCGCTTTTTTGTGGGAGCATCCCCCACCTCCAATTGGCGCCGCCGGGAAGAACTTTGGTCGGGAATTTATTGTGCCCCCCCCCCCCCCCCCTTGACCAACCTCTGCGCACGCCTATGCGTACTGCAGTAAGACTGTTTCAGGGCAATATATACGTATTCCACATTATACCAAGCTTTGAACCCGTATTGCCACCTACGGAAGTTCATACTAATGTATGATATTGTTATGTACCGAATTCACGCGCCGATCTTGCAGTCCCGTCCCACCCTTGTACGGGACTCGAACCCAGTTCTGGTCGGCTGTCCCAAGGCTGTACTGTGGACGTAATATTGCAGCCGACTGGAACATATTCACGTATCCACTCATCGTCTCGTAAAGCATCGTTCGTAGCCAAAATGTGAAACGATGGGATAAGATTGAACTCAATTCATTTTTCTAACGTGCAGTTACACTCCGGAAGTAAATTCCGCATGAAATGCATAATAACATAAATTAACATTTTACTCTCTATTATATATATGTATGGAAATTTACAATAACTGATTGGTCCTTTTCAAAGTGAATTGTATTGTATTATTGTTTTAATTAATTTTCTTCCCTAAGCATCTATAGTAGTGTTACGTCTGTGGAGCAACCATGCATCCTATGCGGCCAAGTACGTGGCGATGTAGGGAAGGGGTTTGCATTACAAGAGAAAGCAATTTCGTATAAAATGTTATATTAAAAATTAAAATCAAGGTTGCAAGATCAGAATGATGTGCGTTTACATCATATTCTAAAGACTTCTGATGCATCTGCTATAACTGCAATATTTCCATGCACTACACTCAGTTTGAGGGCATTTTGTTGTAACTATACGTTTTACTGATAAAATTTTGTACATTATAAATATTAATATGTTACGACGGATGCAACAAGTTTGAACTATCAATGGCAGGCCTCAAGCAAATATTATATCATAAACTAATTATATCTAACTGTGTGGAAAACTGCAAACTTGATAAAAATATATAGACCTACTAATACAGATGGCCAGTGTACCGTGTTCCTTGTGGAGTTATCAAAACGTCCGAAGTTCATGGCAAACTGATATTAATATTATTAATTTGCTATTGATACTCGAACATGAAATATTGTTACTATTCATAACGCTACGAACGATGAAATGTCCGGTGTCTAATTCCGTGTACACAAACCAAGTCTCAGCCATAGCACACCATGTAAGTAGTATGTACATGACGCATTGTACACAGCGCGTCAGCTCAACTTTGAAAATATTCAGGTATTTAGATTAATTGGATGGTTGACCTTGTGGCAGACGTGATTGTGCTATCATAGCTTCAGAGTAGAGTCTACTATAGCTGAAAGCAAAGCAAAGTAATTAAGTATGCCAATATTAAGTTAATGAGTGGCGTCAGTAGTGCAAAGAGTACTACATACTCCACATTATACTATTCTTGATTCTATTATTGTAATAAAGTATTATATTAATTATAAGTTTCACTTAATTATTACTCTTTTATAGCAATCGGAAGATGCCTGACGACCAAGCGACGCATTTCCACGATTAAACCCTCTAGCTAGCGGAAAACAGTGACAATTGAAAAATTGCATAACACTTTCATAGAAACAATTTTCAATAGAGTTTTAAATAACTAAACAGTTATTAATTGTACCGTGGACTCAAAATTTATTTGAGTAAAATACTCGGGTATTTTAAAATAACAAACAACAAAGTTTGTGTGCGCGTATGGTAGGACTGGATTAATAGTTCAGCACATTCACCATACTTTTTATTAAAAACTTCATTCCCACGTCTTAAACTTGCCAGTCTAAATTAAGATAAACAGAGTCAGAAACTGCACTCAAGCTCCTCTTTGTTAGAGTTCAGTGCTCTTAGAATAAATTGCTTTTGTCGTGAAAGTGATCGAAAGTAAATGGAGTGGAATATTCAGGTGACCAATTTTTGTTTAGTTATGTGGTTTTCTTTCGTGTGACTGAACTGCAATGTTTTCAACAGGCAAATAAACAAGTTGAAAATCATATATATATATATATATATATATATATATATATATATATAAAATACATAATAGTATATCAGACAGAAAATATAAATAAGAACAGCTCAGCTGGTAATTAACCCTGGTGTCTTCTGCTTGCAGACGGTTATTCTGCCCATCTGAGCTTGGCTGATGAATTTGCATTCTTGGTCGAGTCCTGAATTTGTTCTTGAATTTTTTTTATTATTATTATTAATTGACAACAGGTCACAAGATCCACAAGTGCAATATAATAAAGTTATACAGGACATGTACAATTACAAACAAATACAATATAAATACTAGCGAATTAACGAAATTAAATACAGCTAGACGTACACTACATAATATCATAAATTGATTACAGTAGCTCAATTAACTTGATGGTGTATTACCTTTATTGGTTCATAGTACACAATATGTACAATAATATAATATAATATAATACGATAACCCAAAGCCAAATTACAAAATTCATCGTCCAACCTTTTAATCAAAAATGTGTATGCATTTTGTTTTTCCTACTTCGAAATGTTTCAATAAATTAATTTAATTTTGTAATTGTTATTTATATACTTATTTATCAATTATTAACTACCTAATATACACTTTTATTATTTGCTTATTTCATTAATTACTATATTTATATATTGTAAACAAATAATGGGCTTGGCCACAATTTTATATATCACCACTATAAATGTTGGTTCCTCTTTTGAAATGGGCGTTTTTGTAATTGTGTCCTTTATTCGTTTGTTCCTGTTGATCTTCTACGTTTTGGGTTTGGACTTTTTTTGCAACTTTTTTCATTTTGTTTGGTATAATACTACAAACACATCAATAACAATAACAACACACAAACTAAAATAGACTGGACGACATGGACGTTGTCAGAATCTGCCGGGGGAGGGGGGGGGGGGGGGGGGGGGGAATTTGGTTTTATGGCTCTTTGCTCACGAATGAAGAAGACCAACGTCCAAAAGTGAAGGTTGTGTCACTGTTATTATTTCTAGACATCAAAAACAGGAGTATTACAGAATTATATAATTGCTGTTATTATTTGAATGGCAATTATGCGGCCTGTATTTTTTGTAAGCCAATACCAGTTTGCATGTCTTTCTCAGCGGCGTAGATTGTAGAATGCTGCGTGAGAGAGAAGGCAAAAGCGAGAGAGGGAGAGACAATTAAACGACCTTGGCAAGGCAAGCTGGTTACTTGTTTTTCTGTCTGCCTGTCTATCTTTCTGTCGGTCTGTTTTTCTTTCCACACAACATGACTTCACTTTCACCCGTTACTCGGACTAACAGTAAATACATAACGCGCATAAAAAGAACACCTTTCAAATTAAAATACAGACAAAGATTCGTCTATGTTAATATTTGACGACTCTTAAGTGCAGGATACACAATTATTGTTGTACTTCTTTCATATGTTTCGCGTTGACCTATTACAGTTTCAGAACGTTTAAAAATTATGAAGGTAACAAATAATGCAAAGTACGTTTACGGCACGACACTGTCATAATGCTACCTACATACTTACACATGAATTACACAAGTGATTGTGATATACAAAGATACAAACACAATTGCATTCTAATTTTAAACCAATTAAAGATGAGTGAGGTATTACATTGTTGTAAATTAGAATGTGGTTTTTTAAATATTCGTAAGTCTATTATAATTAATACATTTACGCTACGCAAGACGAATGAGGAAGACTCGAACCCATGCCCTTTAGTTCCAGCCGGCTTGGAGCTGTGCCCCAAACCTTGAGCCACAGCAAACAACTTCTGAAATAAAGACGAACTCGTGACACAGGTGAAAACCAACTAGCAAATAACACAGACGTCCCTCGGGTCCCGTGCTGCGAAAATTGAATACAAGGAATGGAAAATAGTCACTTACTAGGGAAATGACTACTCATGTACATCCGCAGTAGCAGTAAACATGATTGAGTATCTGACTACAACAATGAGAAATACATGTAAACCTATACCCTCAATTCAATGGGAGGAAGGAGGGGGGTCGTTTTAGTATTTACCGTTGTTATTATTTTATTCACATGTATTGACACCGTACAGATGTTATGTATGCCGACTTGTGGCTTGTACAATGAGAGCAAAGTCCCATTACACAGTTGCGTCTTTACTACATAAATATTACTTAGTGCATTCATATATGCGCATGGCGGCCATACCCGTTTGGTTGAATTCAACTGTTCTCGAAATTTGGTTTAGTATTATTACTGAAACGCAACATAAAGAAACTCTTTTGTCTCGGCTACTATTTTTATGGTTTATGACAAAATCATTTTCATAAACTTTAACTGGCGATATACGTGTTAAAACGCTCATAATTCGCGAGTATTTATTATAAGGCATATTCAAGCATATTACTGTTATTACTATACATATATTAAAAGTAAGCATACTCATCATTATTTGTTGATTGATTACTTGTTGGCTTTATGACGTCTTCCGAATCAGATCCATCATCCATCGCGAGGGTCGTCATAAGGGGAGTGCAGCAAGTGAGGGCAGGGCCAAGTGGGTCCGGGCCCAGATCCGTCATACATCGCGAGGGTCGTCATAAGGGAGGTGCAGCAAGTGAGGGCAGGGCCAAGTGGGCCCGGGCCCAGATCCAACATACATCGCGAGGGTCGTCATAAGGGAAGTGCAGCAAGTGAGGGCAGGGCCAAGTGGGCCCGGGCCCAGATCCGTCATACATCGCGGGGGTCGTCATAAGGGAAGTGCAGCAAGTGAGGGCAGGGCCAAGTGGGTCCGGGCCCAAACGGTCCTAATCTTTTCTTGACAGCTCAAATGGCAATATGCATTTTGCCCCAAATATGGCCGTTGTGTTGTCACAAAAATACACCTTATAATACATTATGGGAATCATTAAATCTTTTTATTACCGAACTTAAAACAGTGTTTCGACCCCCACCATGCCCCCTCACAAATAGTAGCCACAAGACGTGAAAACCCTCCACGGACTCCAAGAATGTTGAGAGTTATTGCATCAATTATTGTTGTTGGCACACTCAAAGAAGTAATGTGGAAAACATACATTAGACATAGAAAATTCTAAATTTTAATTTCCACCCAAATACTTGATAGTACACCTGCCAGAGGTTTAAAGCCGTACCCACAAATTGTCAGTATCGGGTTCGCAATCGCAATCCGGAAATCGTGAAAGAGTTAGCTTGCATGGTTCTTATGGCGCTGTTCACAACAAAATCGTAATGTCGTAATGATTTGTATTGGGAAAATGTACGATTGCGATCGCAGTTCCGATTACGTTCACGATGCCGACAATTGGGCTTAGGCTCTAGTTGATCAAATTTACATCAAAGTAATAAAAAGATTAAATAAATCCAGGTTTAAAATAAATAGTGTACAGAATTGCACGCAAATGACGTAGAGCTTACCTGATCGCGTTTAGAACGAAGGTGGATACCATCTGGCGGCCAGACAGCGAACTATCAGCTATTGCGTCAGTCGTCTCGTCTGTGCGGCAGTTTGAGAGGTTACGACTACGGTGGACTATTGGAAACATCGCCAAGAAGAGCGATCCTCACTTTCAAAGTAGCTACCAACCAATAATTAGGAATATTTAACAACAAATGTAAATCACGAACTTACAAAGAACGAAAACTGTGAAATCCGTGAATGCCCCGAATGTTATAAAACATTCTTACGGCCACGTTAAAACAACGAGATTAAAATAATGTAGTTATAATCCGTGTTTCTGAGATTCGTGTGAAGTTATGTAGTAGTAGACAATTTCTTGTGAACATGTTGTATCTTTCCCATGTAAACACGCAGCGTTATTTCTTCATTAACTCCCTTGTAAATGTCTCGCGTTCTTGAGACAGTCTTTATTGATTGAATTTACAATTAAAAGTTATTAACTCAAATTCCTGAAGATCCAATAAATTAATACACATTTCCATTCTTGACTTGTAAAAGTAAACGTGATTGTGCGAACCAATTATTGATGGAATTATAGCGTGCAACAAGGTTTCAAATGCTGTTACAATGATGGTCAACCTACGAGCATAAACTAACACTTATGATTTCCTTATTTCCTTTCCTTTAAATTTGTCATTGTTGAAGTTAAGACATTTGAAATGTTTTGACTGATGGAGAGAAAGCGCTGTTAAGCAACCATCTTGTTTGATTATTATTACTATTTTTTTTGTTATTATTATCTTTTTATTGAATGTATCATCATCATATTATTATTATTATTATTATTATTATTATTATTATTATTATTATTATTATTATTATTATTATTATTATTATTATTATTATTATTATTATTATTATTATTACTATTATTATTATTATTATTATTATTATTATTATTATTATTATTATTATTATTATTATTATTATTATTATTATTATTATTATTATTATTATTATTATTATTAACGACGTACACGTCAACAATTGGTCATATGACCTCGAGGAGGGACAAGTTGGCCGTAACGATGAGGAAACGGGAATGGGGAAGTCGTGGACTGCCTTTCGTCTTGCTTCTATACCTCCACCTGTTCGGCTAGGGTGACCAGAAGCATATGCTTCCGCCGGCATAGCTCTCGGGATCACAATCGCACGCAAACCTGCCCACCACGATAAGGTAGCAATCCTTAGGCAAGTCCTTATTAATTGATGATTGAACAAAGTATTCAACACCAATAATAATATTGACAGATAAACTTCGCTTTGGTATAATTTATTTTCGTGCCACCAGAATGCGTGCAGACAATTTGTACTGGCCGATATAGAAAACAAAACTGATTTTGAAACGACGACCATTATGTTGCACTAAAAATCACATTTACATTTCAGAACACGTAGGCCTACACGATTCAGAAAAAAATCAAAGGGGTATTAATATCGTTTATAATAAAACATAGTAATATAAGAACGTAACCTATCACGAGGGAAGACAATAATAATTATGAACCATAAAAAATGTTTGTACGAGTCTGGAGATTCTTTCTCAGCGTTTTAAACAGTGTGGTCCAACCACGCACAACCAGTCTCAAAATAGCAAACGCTCCCGGCAGTATATTTGTGAGCCGCACCCTTCAATCATACCTCATGTTTACTAGTGTCGCACTTGAGATTAGCATGCAGACTGGTTCCTGTTTCGAGCGCCTCCGTCAGGTGATCAGTCTTGGGTCGGTCACATTTTACTCGCTCAACGACCACATTTGATGGCGGCCATGACTCGGGCTGTGAGAACAGGGTGAACACTGAACATACACATGGGATTCGAGTTTCGAACCCACATTTAGTGTGACTTGTCTGCACACACTGGTCAAAACCCTCACACAAGTATCTACATAACTAACTTTACCAATAATACTTGACACTTGAGCCTGTATACAACATGGTTGACTCCTTCGTTCAACTCGAATTCCATTTTGAATTTTGAATATATTTAATATTTAAAGGTACACATTTCTCAATAGAAAATTTGAAGAGATGCAATTGAATAGTTCAATATTATATACACTAAGTTGAACGGCAAATTGAACCAATGTAATACAGGCATTGTGACAGCAATGGTACCTAAATCAAATACACACACCCCGTTTTTTTTTTAAGTATCGTATTTATTTATAAGAATAAAGAAACTTTCAACTTTACTTGATGTTTGGTACGTGACGTATCATATTATACATTGCAATAGTCCTGGATGTGAAGGTGATAACTGATAAAATGTAAGTGGTGATAGCCGAGTAAGTTGGGGTGTGAACCATAGACGATATTTTGAGGAAAGGGGTATTAATGAAGTTAAATAAAATGTTACTATTCATTCATAATGAAACATGATGACTTCTTCAGTAAGCATTGTAAGAAATTTATAATATATTCTAACTATAGGTCTTTGCCAATTTTGCCATAACTTTTCATTATTTCATTGGGAGTTTTCGAAGTCGAGTGGAGTCTGAAAGTATATGGTTATGAAGTTATCTGAGATAGAGCGGAACTTTAAAAAAGTATTAAATGAGTAAATCAAAGTAGTTTCAATAATAGGGTGGTACATAGTTGAGCATAATTTAAAGACATTATTTATAAGGTTTAATATCCCATTTCAATCAAAGACTAACTGTCGAGATAGTAATAATTTTCAACAATAGAATTTTTCCAGTTAAGGCTGGTCCACACAGATTTTTAAGACATACGATTTAAGGTTTAACGCGTAGTCGTAAAGTTGGATCATAGGAAACATGTACTGGCGTTCACACAAAGTTTTAGTTTTAAGACGTTGTTTTCATTGTTGTTTTTAAAACAACGTCTTAAAACCTTATGCATTATGTCTTCAAAATCTGTGTGGACCAGCCTTTAGTGAAGAAACTGATTTGAAAAAGAGAGATACCAAGGCAATGCAAATTGTTAATATATAAAGCATGTTTTGTACCAGTACTCACGTATGGAGCGGTGACGTGTGGCCAGCTGGGGGGGAAAGAAAAAGAGAAAGCAATACAAGCGGCAGAAATAAAGTTCCTAAGGAGTGTGGCACTAGTGACAAAGATTGATAAGATAAGGAGCACAAAGATAAGGAAAGAACTTGGAGTGGAGGGTCTAAACTTTAAGCTGGGAAAAAAAGATTCCGGTGGTTTGGCCACATGAAAAGAATGCAAGAAGACAGGATCCCGAAAATTGAGTTTGAGAAAGAAGCAGGGAAACAAAGAAATATAGGAAGACCAAGACTCAGGTGGGAAGAAGTGATAGAAATGGACGTGAAAAGAAGAAACGCAACTTGGGAAGAGGTCAATCAGGAACGATGATGGGAAGATAGAAAAGTATGGACAGAATTTGTAGAAAGAGCAGAGGAAGAAGAAAGTGAAGAGGAGGGCCAGAGGAAGTTAACATGAGGGAAGCGTTAGGCATGGCCAGCCGGCATCGATGTACCTAGGAGCCGGAACATGATGGGATTAATTTTTTCCCCTACCCGACTTCATTGTTGGACACAGGGAGCAGTTAAACAAAATAAAAAAATTGGAAACAATTATTTATGCGCACTGCCAGTTCGGCTTCAAATTCTAAATCTGAGAGCAGTGAGAAGGAATCCGAAGGTTTAGCTCTGCTTTAGTGTAGAACAATAACCTCATATAGACAGTTTACCTGATTGCATGTGGTCGGCCGAATCGAACCAAGAACAGAGTTAGTTCTTGCATATGTCTCCAGGTGTCATGTCGGTGGGCTGATGCAGTGCATGGGGCTCGCCTCGAGACCAACTCCTTATATCTTGCAAGTTATAACTGCCCACCGTCCCAGAGGCTTATGCCAACCTTTGCACGAATGGTGTGTGTATATGGTTTATATGCATTAAGTTATTTCAAACTCACAACTGTAGCAGGTCCATATTGTTGCTATTTGAATGCGCTTTAAATTGCAGTACCTACTTGTTACAAGCCTCATTATTGTAAGTTGGAAACAGCTCACTACCACTAATAATATTTTTGAATATTAAAACCACCTATATTAATTAATTCCATTAAAGTTAAGCCACATAGTTTTTTTATTGATTTTCATTTGGGTTCACAATTAAAAGTTACGTAGTCATAAAACTATGTTGACAAGTGTAAGGCAATTTCATAAACGGATTATCGTTACCATTTGTGACAGTTTAATCGGTTAAGTCTTAATAAGAGCGAAGTGAAGGCTACAGCGAAGTCTGCGTTACAACACGACCTAAAAGACTGCATTTATATGAGGCCGAGTGCATCAAACCGTTCGTCTGTTGACCACTAGACTATAAGACCCACCATAGCTTGACTAAGTGACGTAACGTCGCTTGTCGTTATGTTAAAGGTCATTCGGCACCTTGTGATATGAGTTCAATTATTATACGGATTTTTATTCAAAATTAAACCTTCTCAATTTGTAAAGAGCACGATACGATCAGCTGTTGACACGTTAATCATGTCAAGTCTTTGCTTTTATTCCCAATTGTGGGTGTGTGTTTTTTTTATATATTAATTGACTGTGTTTGATTTACGCTCTCTTTATTTGCATAATATAACAAGTTTTCTACATGGAACAATGTCGTAAACATAAATCTGTGGCTAGGTACAAAAAGGGCCAATGTCAGAAAAGTGAGTTTTGAGTTATTAAGGTTTGAATGAAACAGCAATAAAAATAATTTGGTTGTTTTCATTTAATGGACAACTTTATTTCTCTGGAACCACGGATACAAGTGATATTAATTATGTATTTACATTGAAATAATAAATTAAAACAAAAACTAAAAAAAAGTGTAAACTGGTCAATTTTGACCTTTTACTTTGGCCCTTTTGAAAAAAAAAAAAAATAAGAAAAAATGACATTGGCCGTTTGGTAAATTCCAGTTTGTTTATTCAAATCAAGCATATGGGTGTATTTGCCTGGCCCTTTGTTTCATATATTGTGAGATTGAAGCACCACAGTTGTCTTTTGTAAAAAGCAACACCATTTCTGAGAAAAGGTGTGGGAAGACATTTTTGTAAATCAAATGATGTTGTTATGTCATTTGCATTGTTTTCGCTTTTTGCCTTATCCACACGTTTGGATGTGTATGCTTCCTCCGCCAACGTAAGATGAGAGTCATACTCAGATTGAATTTCCGCCTTTGCCTCAATTGTATCAATGTTTCCTAATAACGCTTTGAATTTGTCACGTTTTGCACATGTATCATTAAATGGCTGGTGGAATGCGAGGTTAAAATCTTCATTGAATATTTCCCTATACATATTCGGATTAACGGGCTTCTTTCCCTGCTCTGTGCACTATGTGCCGTAGAGGCGATACATCTCCGCAATAGTAAGATCAGGATTCAAATTTGTGTGTGTGTGTGTGACCTTGAGTAACGGCTTTCACAAGCGGGAAAGCTGCTAATGTGCGATCTAACATCTTTTTTAGATTCCTCACTGATGACAGGGTGGTTTAAATGTCTGCCCCTCCCATCTTCTGGGATACCATAACCACATTAGTTGTCTGTGCCATAACCTTACAAGCACCGCCAGCTATAGAAATGGACTCAATTTAACCAACTTATGAAAAAATAATAAAGGGCCAATGTCATCGAAACCCAACTTGGAGGGGGAAAATTAAGAAATTTAAGGGCCAATGTCATACATTGGCCCTTTTACAAATTACATTTGCGGTTTTAAAACTATAAGTCATTAGCCAATGTCAAACCCCATCTTCTACACAGGCTAGCTATGACATTGGCCGTTATTGCATTCGAAAGCTGGGAGTTTTTTACATAGTAACCCATATCCTAACTCAAACAGCACTTTTCTGACTTTGGCCCTTTTTGCACCTAGCCACAGAAATATATTATAGCTAAATATGAAAGTTGAAACCTCAATTTGAACTCGGGGGGTACCTAATACAATTTCAACGTTTATTTCTGAAAGCCAAATGTTATTTGCGGACCAAATGAGTCACTTGTGTAGGCGGTCATTTGCCAAGACCACGAAGAAGACGATTTGGGTCCACGTTCCACCGAGAGAAGACACTCCAAAATAATATTTCAATCTTTGGTCAGGTCATAAGTTTAGATGTGGAAGTGGTCAATTTTAGAACACACGCCCATTTTCTCACTTTACAAACTGAAGGTATGAAACTATGGGAAGTGCTTTGTAGTTTGTACCAAAGACTCAAAGAGACAGACAGTCATACTTCAAGCTATGTCATTGTCAATTAGGTTTTGACAGATAGGTGAAACTGAAAGCATGGGCATTAATCTAAAACATTGGAGGGATCAACCGATGTTGCCAGTGTAACAGATAGCTGAATGACCCCTTACGGTCACCTGAAAGTCACACATGCAAATGTCCCGTTACATATCATTATAATAGTGTTATTTCTTTCCGCAGTAGTAGGCTAGTAATAATTGAACAAGACGATGAAGTGTTGTACGATGTCAATAACTAATTATACTCTGAAAAGTGATTGACAGATACGGGTGGATGCTTTGACAGAAGTGTGTGAATGTGATTACCTCTCTCATAAGGTGCTATACTAGATCAAGGTACGCCCATCCACTATTATATATTATATTATATTATATTATCCTTGCACTATTATAATGTTTACTCTAAACACTATACTTGTGTGTAGACAATGCTCACATTTGAAGAGAAAATAGTTGAAACTATAATAAACCGCATCTGAATGATTACCATAAAGACCTACCCACAATTGTCGGTATTGGGATCGCAATCCAATCTGGAAATAGTGAAAAAGTTATTTTACATGGTTCTTATGGTGCTGTTTACAATAAAATCGTAATGTCGTAATGATTTAGCACGAGAAAATGTACGATTGCGATCTAGATCCCGATCACGATCACGATGCCGACAATTATGGTTTAGACTTAAGGCTGGTTCACACACAAATTTAAGATGCAAATAGTTGGGATATTGGGACACGTAGTAGCTCGTCCCCAAAAGTTGTGCAACTTTCATGATGACAACAACAACAAGTACAATAAATTGAAATCAACGTAACATCTACTTTAATCGTAATAGCCCTTTACTGGAGTAATTTAAAAGTATAAGTAAAGTTGAATTTAATGCGAATTGATTGTACGGACAAAGCTGCCTAGGGAAACTATAATCAATTATGGATAATACCAAACTCAATGATAATACTGATTTTGATCTGTTTGTAGTGAATCACGATTGACGATGCTGTTTTAACACGACACAACGCTACTTAAACTGATTAGAAATTTTAAGTGTAGTGTCATGACGAGATGTGAACCAGAGACCTTCAAAACAACATTTTAAATTATGTTGTGTGGGCTAACCAATACACCAGCACACATCATATTCCATGCAATGGTGGTAGCGTCAGCGCTGAAGGTCTCGGGCTGAGAGCGACAGCACTAGTCTTCTTAAACAATTAGACTATAAACTGTGAATTTAAATCGTGTTTACATCCATAATAATGTGTTCAAGCACGAAGTAGGATTATTTTGTAGAGGCCACTTTGTTTTCGAGTATAGCCGCCATGTATAGGCCGCCATGTATAGCCGCCATGTATAGGCCGCCATGTATAGGCCACCATGTATAGGCCGCCATGTATAGGCCGCCATGTATAGGCCGCCATGTATAGGCCGCCATGTATAGGCCGCCATGTATAGGCCGCCATGTATAGGCCGCCATATATAGGCCACCATGTATAGGCCGCCATGTATAGGCCGCCATGTATAGGCCGCCATGTATAGGCTTACACGGCTAATGAGCTGATCGGTCTCGGCTGACAAGACATCCTGCCTAATAAGATTAATGATTGGCCATCGTGACGGGTAATATTAATTACTGACACACTCGGTCTTCTATTCTGCATGATGTACAAATGGAGACTATTAAATTATCTTTGTTAGTAAAACAGTACAAGTACAAAAAAAAGAAGTGCGAGTGTAGAGGGTATCGACAGTGGTCTGCACGAAGAAGCCGAAGAAGTGCGAGTGTAGAGGGTATCGACAGTGGTCTGCACGAAGAAGCCGAAGAAGTGCGAGTGTAGAGGGTATCGACAGTGGTCTGCACGAAGAAGCCGAAGAAGTGCGAGTGTAGAGGGTATCGACAGTGGTCTGCACGAAGAAGCCGAAGAAGTGCGAGTGTAGAGGGTATCGACAGTGGTCTGCACGAAGAAGCCAAAGAAGTGCGAGTGTAGAGGGTATCGACAGTGGTCTGCACGAAGAAGCCGAAGAAGTGCGAGTGTAGAGGGTATCGACAGTGGTCTGCACGAAGAAGCCGAAGAAGTGCGAGTGTAGAGGGTATCGACAGTGGTCTGCACGAAGAAGCCGAAGAAGTGCGAGTGTAGAGGGTATCGACAGTGGTCTGCACGAAGAAGCCGAAGAAGTGCGAGTGTAGAGGGTATCGACAGTGGTCTGCACGAAGAAGCCGAAGAAGTGCGAGTGTAGAGGGTATCGACAGTGGTCTGCACGAAGGAGCCGAAGAAGTGCGAGTGTAGAGGGTATCGACAGTGGTCTGCACGAAGAA
This sequence comes from Isoperla grammatica, assembly GCA_945910005.1. Taxonomy (NCBI): domain Eukaryota; kingdom Metazoa; phylum Arthropoda; class Insecta; order Plecoptera; family Perlodidae; genus Isoperla; species Isoperla grammatica. Next base: position 63,864,706 of record OX246737.1, read on the forward strand.
GCCGAAGAAGTGCGAGTGTAGAGGGTATCGACAGTGGTCTGCACGAAGAAGCCGAAGAAGTGCGAGTGTAGAGGGTATCGACAGTGGTCTGCACGAAGAAGCCGAAGAAGTGCGAGTGTAGAGGGTATCGACAGTGGTCTGCACGAAGAAGCCGAAGAAGTGTAGTTAAATCAACTGATTCACCTGTTAAGTCTGACCATGCTGCTCTCGATTGTGACATAACAGTGAGGGCATTTAGAGGTTTTCATAAGCAACCACCTAGAAAAGTGTTAAATTGGAAGAGAGCTAACCTTCCTGACTTAAAGTCAAGGCTTATGCGTTGTCCATGGGAATTAATGGAGACGTGTGCCAACATTAATGAAAAGTGCACTGTGTTCTACAACCTATTACAGGAAGCCATTCTCGAAGTGGTGGCGCAAATTAAGGTTAACCCCTCCAAGTACCCAACATGGTATGATGCGGACCTCATAAACATGTTGCAGGATAAGATCCGTGCCCACCGGAAATGGAAGAGGTCTACACTTATCTCCGATTATGTTGAATATAGTTCGAAAAGGCGGGATTTCAAACGCCTTCAAATGCATAAATATCGCGATTACATCAAGAACGTTGAAGATTCAATGTCAAGTTCTCCAAAGTTTTTTTTGGAAGTTTTTTAGGAATAAAGAACGCTCAAGGCGAATCCCCGCTGAGATAATGTTCAGTGGTAAAGTGGCGAGGGACACGCGCTCTTCATGTCAATTGTTTTCGGTATACTTTACATCAGTTTTCAAGCCCAGGGACAATTTACCTCTTCCCAACATTGAAGAGCGAGTGAACTCTGATTCTATTTCTGGTTTTTCCATCTCCTTGCGTGACGTCACTTCCAAGCTACGTAATCTTGAGTCCGGCAAGTCTCCGGGGACAGATAATATACCTGTATCAATAATAAAAGCATGTGCTGAGGAGCTTGCGCCACCACTCACTTATATTTACAATTGCATTTTAAGTGAAGGGGTGTTTCCTGATTGCTGGAAACACGCCCTTGTGACCCCAGTGCACAAAAGTGGTAACAAAAACCAGGCCAAGAACTACAGACCAATCTCTTTACTTCCGGTATTTTCTAAAGTATTTGAGAAATTTTTACATGATCGCTTGATGCATTATGTTAAAAAGCACATTCCTATAAGTCAACACGGTTTTTTCCCTAAGCGTTCTACTGTTACGAATATGGCGTCTTTTGTAAACAAACTTGTACACAATTTTGACTCTTGTCTTCAAACGGATACAATATACACGGATTTTTCCAAAGCGTTTGATTGCGTCAGTCACAGCCTTTTAATTCATAAAATAGCAAATTTTGGTGTGTCCGGGAATTTCCTGAAAATATTAACAAGTTACCTTGAAAACCGAACGCAGTCGGTGGTTGTTGATGGAATGTCATCTGTTCCGGCACGTGTTACGTCCGGAGTCCCGCAAGGATCTATTTTGGGCCCCTTATTGTTTAATGTATTTGTGAGCGATTTGCCTTCTTGTTTTAGCTTTGCCTCTTCGTTGATGTATGCTGATGATCTCAAACTGTTTCATACTATCAGAAACATTGTAGACTGTAAGACACTTCAGCAGGATCTCAATAGTCTAGTTGAATGGTGCCGAAAATGGAAATTAGATCTCAATTCTCTTAAATGTCAGGTGATATCTTTCACTAATAAAAAGAAAGTTAAAATGTTCAACTACACAATGGATGGTGTTTCACTTAGCCGTGTTGACAGTGTGTGCGACCTTGGCGTTGTTATGTCTAAAGACCTTAATTTTAACGCTCACATTGATTATGTCTTGAAGCGTGCTTTCAAAACCTTGGGCTTTATTAAACGCACTTGCAATCATAATTTCTCCACTTTTGTTATCCGTACTTTATACATGAGCATTGTATTACCAATTCTTGACTACTCGAGTGTTGTTTGGTCGCCACACCATGTGACTAAAGTCCAAAATCTTGAACGTCTCCAGCAGAAGTTTTTAAAGTGGTGTTGCCAAAGGAATCAGGTAGATTACCATAGGGTTGACTATGCCAGGTTATGTGATGAAGCCCACCTACTTCCTTTGGATGCCAGGCGCAAAATGTTTGATGTTATCACTTTTAAAAAGATTTTATCGGGTGAGCTTGATTGCCCTGATTTGTTAGAAACAATTTCTTTAAATGTTCCTATAAGACGCTCTCGTAACACACTTTTATTTAAACCCCCAAAATCTAGATTGGATCTTTTTAAATACTCATTTTTGCCACGCACTGTTACCATGTTAAATAGTTCACCTTTTAGCCATATTGATGTTTTTAATGACAATGTGAGGTCAATCAAGTCAAAGTGTTTTAACATTTTACGTTCATGACAAAAGTGGGGTTAATTGTTATAGCTACCACTTACCTTAGTTGGTGTATTTTTATTTTATTTTTGAATGAGTCGTTTTAATAGTGAGTGTATGTTAATTTTATTGGAACATATGTATTAATAAGAGCCTATCAATTAAGTATATTATATCCAATTGTGCCTGGAATTGTAAATTCTGTTGTTGGATAAATAAATAATAATAAAAAGTGCGAGTGTAGAGGGTATCGACAGTGGTCTGCACGAAGAAGCCGAAGAAGTGCGAGTGTAGAGGGTATCGACAGTGGTCTGCACGAAGAAGCCGAAGAAGTGCGAGTGTAGAGGGTATCGACAGTGGTCTGCACGAAGAAGTCGAAGAAGTGCGAGTGTAGAGGGTATCGACAGTGGTCTGCACGAAGAAGCCGAAGAAGTGCGAGTGTAGAGGGTATCGACAGTGGTCTACACGAAGAAACCAGAGGTGGAAGAAACGGAGTTCAAACAAAAAGAGGTTTAGCGTGTTGGCCTATAGTGATATTGGATATTGTTCTCAATATTGGCAACAATACTGATCGAGATGATGGGTGGTGATGTATAAAGATGACACGCCTAAGCCAGGATTCGAACCTGGAACAAAGGAACCGTGGTTTACTAGACCAACTGCGGGTATAATACCACGTTAGTTGCGTTGACCTAAAACACGAAATAAATTGCATTTTTATGAAGAAAGGGCGACAAGACAATTAAAGAAATGAAGCATTCGTGTCGTAAGTCGCACTTTTTTGTCACGAAGAAGATTAAATGAAACTCCTACGTTCAGTACGATAGTTTCACTTACGTCATAGTACAGTGTCTTAGAAAATGAGAGCTGTATATTATTTATGGCGACATGTGTACATTAACCAGTTTGCTCAAAGTAAAAACTATAAAGCAGAATTTAATTTTAATTATAAAAATAAAATTCCACTGAATGTTTTTTTTATTTTAGAAATGCAGCGCTTAACAAAAGTACAAGTACAAGTACAAAGAAAATGTGTTGATATGTACCACTCTTCATTATTTGGTCTCACCTAAACACACCTCCCCCCTGCCCGCTTCAGATATGTTGTGTAAAAAGCATTTGACAAAAACGTATAAAAGAAAATTAATATGTATTCAAATTTAAAAAACGAACACTGGTAGACTGGTACACTGACTGGTACCACTGGCATTTTTTTAACAGGTCCCTTTGCCCTTAGTTCATAAATCAATCGTTCTTAATACTGTTGTTTTATCAATAACCTCCATATTTTAAGTATAAGATAAATTATTATAAATTTACGTCCTCTGATTGTAAAGCCAGATAGCATCCATGTCCAAGGTAAGGTTAACGGTCTGTATAATATGATGCGGAATTATTACGAGGGTATAATAAAAATAAAACACAATTTCAGCTTGTGTAATCTTGTACATATAACAATGTGTCGGTATGGTCGAGGTTCACTTTTCCTCTCCGACCGACCGGCCGGTAGACAGGCAGGCAGATAGACAGGCAGGCAGGCAGAAAGGCAGGCAGAAAGGCAGAAAGGCAGACAGGCAGACAGGCAGACAGGCAGACAGGCAGGCAGGCAGGCAGGAAGCAGGCAGGCAGGCAGAAAGGCAGACAGGCAGACAATCAGCTGGATAGCCGCAGTGAAAGTGTGTTCGTCCAGCCGGCCTTGGAACTCGTGACCGACCCATTAGCGGATGGCTAAACAAAACGTAACAGCACAAAATAATGTGATTGAAAAAGTAAAAAAAACAAGAAAAAGGCGAATGAAATGCGATCAAAATCAGGTTATGGTGCCGACTATCTCGTGCATACTATAGCCATCATCACTAACTAGCCAAGCAGTGAGTTATGTAATGTCTGTTTGTTATGTTACAGGCTCGATCAGTTCTATTGTTGCTATCGTATAATGATAATTGTGAGATTCATGGAATACTTACAACCCTTGGAATCCTGCTCAACAGGGGAGGAAAAAACACACTATATAGCAATATCTTTGTTTTACAAAACGCGTGTGGCCGTCTGCGTTGTACAGTGTACACCTTGCTTATGCCTGCAGCACAATGCCTTGTTTACATACGGCGTTAGACCTCCTTCCGAACAAACTACGTTTGAATACTGTGTATGAAACAAATAAGTCATGTATTTGCATACACGCAATGCATTATGCATATTGGATATTATTTTTTTTTTAAATAATAATTATTTAAAAAATTACATTAAGTAATTACTAATATAATGTGTTGTATGTGTGTGAACGTGTAATGTGTGTTGACCACCGATTATGTGACTCAGCGCTATTCGCTAACAAACAAGAGTCTATTTTCAGGAGCTCGTCGGTTCAATTCCGGTCACCGGCCATCCTGACGCTTGTCTTGACAGAAACGCCTTATTAAGACTAGAAATGCGTGTTTTATAACTGTGACAAAGGGCGTAGGGGTTGGTGTCTACGGACGGTACAGTCTCACGCGCATTCTCATAAATTACACCTACATAACTCTCTCCGATCAGATGTACTCATAGCATAACCAAACTAAATGATACAAGCTCAGGAGGATGGTAATGTTGATGGCCCGATGTACTCATAGCATTACCAAACTAAATGATACAAGCTCGGGAGGATGGTAATGATGATGGCCCGATTTACTCATAGCATTACCAAACTAAATGATACAAGCTCAGGAGGATGGTAATGATGATGACCCGATGTACTCATAGCATTACCAAACTAAATGATACAAGCTCGGGAGGATGGTAATGATGATGACCCGATGTACTCATAGCATTACCAAACTAAATGATACAAGCTCGGGAGGATGGTAATGATGATGACCCGATGTACTCATAGCATTACCAAACTAAATGATACAAGCTCAGGAGGATGGTAATGATGATGGCCCGATGTACTTACCAAACTAAATGATACAAGCTCAGGAGGATGGTAATGATGATGGCCCGATGTACTCATAGCATTACCAAACTAAATGATACAAGCTCAGGAGGATGGTAATGATGATGGCCCGATGTACTCATAGCATTACCAAACTAAATGGTACAAGCTCAGGAGGATGGTAATGATGATGGCCCGATGTACTCATAGCATTACCAAACTAAATGATACAAGCTCAGGAGGATGGTAATGATGATGGCTCGATGTACTCATAGCATTACCAAACTAAATGACAAAAGCTCAGGAGGATGGTAATGATGATGGCTCGATGTACTCATAGCATTACCAAACTAAATGACAAAAGCTCAGGAGGATGGTAATGATGATGGCTCGATGTACTCATAGCATTACCAAACTAAATGACAAAAGCTCAGGAGGATGGTAATGATGATGGCCCGATGTACTTATAGCATTACCAAACTAAATAATAACAAGCTCAGGAGGATGGTAATGATGATGGCCCGATGTACTCATAGCATTACCAAACTAAATGATACAAGCTCAGGAGGATGGTAATGATGATGGCCCGATGTACTCATAGCATTACCAAACTAAATGATACAAGCTCAGGAGGATGGTAATAGTGATGGCCCGATGTACTCATAGCATTACCAAACTAAATGATACAAGCTCAGGAGGATAGTAATGATGATGGCTCGATGTACTCATAGCATTACCAAACTAAATGACAAAAGCTCAGGAGGATGGTTATGATGATGGCTCGATGTACTCATAGCATTACCAAACTAAATGACAAAAGCTCAGGAGGATGGTTATGATGATGGCCCGATGTACTTATAGCATTACCAAACTAAATGATACAAGCACAGGAGGATGGTAATGATGATGGCCCGATGTACTCATAGCATTACCAAACTAATGATACAAGCTCAGGAGGATGGTAATGATGATGGCCCGATGTACTCATAGCATTACCAAACTAAATGATACAAGCTCAGAAGGATGGTAATGATGATGGCCCGATGTACTCATAGCATTACCAAACTAAATGATACAAGCTCAGGGGGATGGTAATGATGATGGCCCGATGTACTCATAGCATTACCAAACCAAATGATACAAGCTCAGAAGGATGGTAATGATGATGGCCCGATGTACTCATAGCATTACCAAAACAAATGATACAAGCTCGGGAGGATGGTAATGATGATGGCCCGATGTACTCATAGCATTACCAAACTAAATGATACAAGCTCAGGAGGATGGTAATGATGATGGCCCGATGTACTCATAGCATTACCAAACTAAATGATACAAGCTCAGGAGGATGGTAATGATGATGGCTCGATGTACTCATAGCATTACCAAACTAAATGATACAAGCTCAGGAGGATGGTAATGATGATGGCTCGATGTACTCATAGCATTACCAAACTAAATGACAAAAGCTCAGGAGGATGGTAATGATGATGGCTCGATGTACTCATAGCATTACCAAACTAAATGACAAAAGCTCAGGAGGATGGTAATGATGATGGCCCGATGTACTCATAGCATTACCAAACTAAATGATACAAGCTAAGGGGGATGGTAATGATGATGGCCCGATGTACTCATAACATTACCAAACTAAATGATACAAGCTCAGGAGGATGGTGATGATGATGGCCAGATGTACTCATAGCATTACCAAACTAAATGATACAAGCTCAGAAGGATGGTAATGATGATGACCCGATGTACTCATAGCATTACCAAACTAAATGATACAAGCTCAGGAGGATGGTAATGATGATGGCCCGATGTACTCATAGCATTACCAAACTAAATGATACAAGCTCAGGAGGATGGTAATGATGATGACCCGATGTACTCATAGCATTACCAAACTAAATGATACAAGCTCAGGAGGATGGTAATGATGATGGCCCGATGTACTCATAGCATTACCATACTAAATGATACAAGCTCAGGAGGATGGTAATGATGATGACCCGATGTACTCATAGCATTACCAAACTAAATGATACAAGCTCAGGAGGATGGTAATGATGATGGCCCGATGTACTCATAGCATTACCATACTAAATGATACAAGCTCAGGAGGATGGTAATGATGATGGCCCGATGTACTCATAGCATTACCATACTAAATGATACAAGCTCAGGAGGATGGTAATGATGATGGCCCGAGGTACTCATAGCATTACCATACTAAATGATACAAGCTCAGGAGGATGGTAATGATGATGGCTCGATGTACTCATAGCATTACCAAACTAAATGATACAAGCTCAGGGGGATGGTAATGATGATGGCCCGATGTACTCATAGCATTACCAAACTAAATGATACAAGCTCAGGGGGATGGTAATGATGATGGCCCGATGTACTCATAGCATTACCAAACTAAATGATACAAGCTCGGGAGGATGGTAATGATGATGGCCCGATGTACTCATAGCATTACCAAACTAAATGATACAAGCTCGGGAGGATGGTAATGATGATGGCCCGATGTACTCATAGCATTACCAAACTAAATGATACAAGCTCAGGAGGATGGTAATGATGATGGCTCGATGTACTCATAGCATTACCAAACTAAATGATACAAGCTCAGGAGGATGGTAATGATGATGGCCCGATGTACTCATAGCATAACCAAACTAAATGATACAAGCTCAGGAGGATGGTAATGATGATGGCCCGATGTACTCATAGCATTACCAAACTAAATGATACAAGCTCAGGGGGATGGTAATGATGATGGCCCGATGAACTCATAGCATTACCAAACTAAATGATACAAGCTCAGGATGATGGTAAATGGTAATGATGATGGCCCGATGTACTCATAGCATTACCAAACTAAATGATACAAGCTCAGGAGGATGGTGATGATGATGGCCGGATGTACTCATAGCATTACCAAACTAAATGATACAAGCTCAGGAGGATGGTAATGATGATGGCCCGATGTACTCATAGCATTACCAAACTAAATGATACAAGCTCAGGAGGATGGTAATGATGATGGCCCGATGTACTCATAGCATTACCAAACTAAATGATACAAGCTCAGGAGGATGGTAATGATGATGGCCCGATGTACTCATAGCATTACCAAACTAAATGATACAAGCTCGGGAGGATGGTAATGATGATGGCCCGATGTACTCATAGCATTACCAAACTAAATGATACAAGCTCAGGAGGATGGTAATGATGATGGCCCGATGTACTCATAGCATTACCAAACTAAATGATACAAGCTCAGGAGGATGGTAATGATGATGGCCCGATGTACTCATAGCATTACCAAACTAAATGATACAAGCTGAGGAGGATGGTAATGATGATGGCCCGATGTACTCATAGCATTACCAAACTAAATGATACAAGCTCAGGAGGATGGTAATGATGATGGCCCGATGTACTCATAGCATTACCAAACTAAATGATTCAAGCTCAGGAGGATGGTAATGATGATGGCCCGATGTACTCATAGCATTACCAAACTAAATGATACAAGCTCAGGAGGATGGTAATGATGATGGCCCGATGTACTCATAGCATTACCAAACTAAATGATACAAGCTCAGGAGGATGGTCATGATGATGGCCCGATGTACTCATAGCATTACCAAACTAAATGATACAAGCTCAGGAGGATGGTAATGATGATGGCCCGATGTACTCATAGCATTACCAAACTAAATGATACAAGCTCAGGAGGATGGTAATGATGATGGCCCGATGTACTCATAGCATTACCAAACTAAATAATAACAAGCTCAGGAGGATGGTTATGATGATGGCCCGATGTACTCATAGCATTACCAAACTAAATGATACAAGCTCGGGAGGATGGTAATGATGATGGCCCGATGTACTCATAGCATTACCAAACTAAATGATACAAGCTCAGGAGGATGGTAATGATGATGGCCCGATGTACTCATAGCATTACCAAACTAAATGATACAAGCTCAGGAGGATGGTAATGATGATGGCCCGATGTACTCATAGCATTACCAAACTAAATAATAACAAGCTCAGGAGGATGGTAATGATGATGGCCCGATGTACTCATAGCATTACCAAACTAAATGATACAAGCTCAGGAGGATGGTAATGATGATGGCCCGATGTACTCATAGCATTACCAAACTAAATGATACAAGCTCAGGAGGATGGTAATGATGATGGCCCGATGTACTCATAGCATAACCAAACTAAATAATAATAAGCTCAGGAGGATGGTTATGATGATGGCCCGATGTACTCATAGCATTACCAAACTAAATGATACAAGCTCGGGAGGATGGTAATGATGATGGCCCGATGTACTCATAGCATTACCAACTAAATGATACAAGCTCAGGAGGATGGTAATGATGATGGCCCGATGTACTCATAGCATTACCAAACTAAATGATACAAGCTCGGGAGGATGGTAATGATGATGGCCCGATGTACTCATAGCATTACCAAACTAAATGATACAAGCTCAGGAGGATGGTAATGATGATGGCCCGATGTACTCATAGCATTACCAAACTAAATGATACAAGCTCGGGAGGATGGTAATGATGATGGCCCGATGTACTCATAGCATTACCAAACTAAATGATACAAGCTCAGGAGGATGGTAATGATGATGGCCCGATGTACTCATAGCATTACCAAACTAAATGATACAAGCTCGGGAGGATGGTAATGATGATGGCCCGATGTACTCATAGCATAACCAAACTAAATGATACAAGCTCAGGAGGATGGTAATGATGATGGCTCGATGTTTAGTGGGATACATTTTGAGACAGCGGAGAGGAAGAAGTAAAGCCCTACATAACGTCACATTTTTTACGGGTTCAACTTCAATCTACTATAAACAACTATTTAGTTCTACGAGGAACACTTTTACTGCAAGTGAATATTTTTTGATGTGTCATCAGGGTCGTAGCTAGAGTATAACAATCACCCGGGTATGATTGGGCAAAGTACAATAGAGGGTCTGGGGCAAACAGTCTTGGAATTTGTTTGATTCTACTAGTGTGATTAGAGTGCTTTAACGAATTTTATGCCGTTTCTTTTGTTATAATATTTGTTACTGTATTGGTGTGACATTAACGGTGATATTAGTAAGTCAAAATGGTCTACTCCCGATTTTTTATCCATGTATTTACCCGGGTTACCAACCCCTAGTTACGGCCCTGTATATCGTAAAGAAATTATTTATGCTATAACTGAAGTTAACTTTTAATGGCAGAAGGAAGGATACTCGCAGTATAAAAATCGATCGATTTTTTTTTTTATATATATATATATCTCTAGAATGTTACTCAAAATCGAAATTCTGAGTTTGTATAGCGCACTGTGCTTTGGTAAGCTTACAGACTGAATGATAATTGATATAAAAACTATTATAAATAGTTGGGTGCTTAGTTATTTCTATTCAATCTATTAATCAAAATTAAATACAAATAACAACCAAACTGACCAAACACCGAAAATATAGTTTTCCGACCTTCGCTCAACAGCATTTTGAGTCTCCCAGTCCCCTCCTGACATGTCGCCCTTCATTCTCACCACTTCGTAGTCACTTCGTAGCTGTGTAATCCCCCCAATCCCCCCCCCCCCCCTCAATCCCCTCTCAATCTTCCATAGGCTTCATCTTATTGTATACCGTACCGTGTATACCAACATGTGCTACGATACAGTTAACATAACAACAAAAAATTTGTAGTTCCAAAATGTAGAAGATACAAGTCTTGCAACAATATAGTAATATGCGTTTATAACTTGTATCTGTGATCTTTTCGGCTTCTGTGTAATACCTGAAAGTACTGAGTCCCGACTCAAAAAGGTCAGTGGGCTGATAAGCTGACCTGTACGTGTACTAATCATAGCATCATATTCATAGCATAAGAACAAGATACCAGTCTACAATTATTAATACATTTCATAATTAGGAATAAGTCAACTGTGACTTTATTTTATTTCATTATTATTTACTGATTTTAAAATCCCTCTCCCCAGCCCTTCTGCAGACCGTGCGTAAAATCCGAGCTCCGATTCATTTATACATACTTGACATAAAAATGTATTCAAAATATGTAGGCCTATACACCCGAAAGAATTTACTCTTTTCTTTCCGAATATTGCTTCGTTTCAATAACAATGTTTGTTTTTAATATTATGTTTTTATGTTTTAGAGAGCGTTCCAGTTCCTCAATTACATTACAAACTTACTTTAAAAACGAAACTGAAATTAATAATTATCAATTTTTTTATAAGAAACACTCGTAAATCAACTTGGGTTAACACAATTTGTTATTTCTTGAAACAATTTAGAAGCATTGTAAATTAATTGTAAGTGTCGGGACTCATGTTTTGTACAGGGTATGCGAACACAGCAGCGAGTTGCTTGGCAAGGCAAGGCAAGAGCGGCAATCACACCCAAGAAGGGCGCGGTGGCGGTAATAACACCCAAGTATGCACTCTCCATGTTACAACTACAGCAGCTAAACAGTCTTGGTAAACAAGTTTTTCTATTATCAAGTTACAAATCTGGAGTAATTGCTGCTGACGGTTTGAAAGTGGAACAGGTCTCAAGGTCATGGGTTCTTCATAAAGCCGCACCCCACCCTGGAGCGCTGTGTATATATAATATCTATCACATCGGGCCTGTCAAGATAATAAGACACCTTCTACCCATCTCACATAATTGTTTTATTATGCTCGTATAATATCATGTATACAAAAATAAAATTATACCAACAAGCTACATTTGTCTGTATTAAATACAACATTTCATTACGTGATGGCAAGTTTACAATACCCAACGCATCACTATAACTATAATAATTAGAAGAAAAAATGCATGCTTCCTGTGCATTCGTTATACAGGTAACACAGGTATGAGGTTTAGGAATTGTCTCTTTTTTAGTATCATTTTAAAGTTTTATTTAACCCAATACCAAAATACAATAACATAGTCGTGCATACCAAAGGAATGGTTTATACTCAATAGTAAATATTACCGATTGTTTTAAGTCGAGCTCGGAAAGAATATAGGCTAGGCCTACAAGTACAAGTGAAAACAGGTTAGTCAGTTGCCCAGGCATTAGGTTTGTTTGTATTATAAACCCAGTGGCAATGCGTAATGAGCAGTGAGCAGTCGCCTGTACTCTCCAGTCTTAAATCTGAATGTAATTGTGATTTAATTGGCTTGTTGTGATGTATGACTTATTGTTGTGGTTACTTTATTCCTGATTACCATGTAGGCGACGTTGGGTTTCATCCCGGTTATAAGAATTAATTGTCAATATGATAATATTAGCAATGCACACAATTAATTACATACAACGCCCCCTCACTGAATCAGTACAGAATAGAGAGGTGTACTGAAAACTAGAGTAGTTGCATACGCGAGTAGATCTACTTACAAACAGGCCTGAATGTGTAAAGAGCTATTCACAATCAGTTGTGAGGCAGTCGTAAGGCGTATGGTTAATATTGCAATGTGTATGCTGCAATGCAACTGGTTCAATTCGCGTCGTAAGGCGTAAGGTGTAATACGTAAGAAGTTCCGTTCCTAGACATATTTGCTTACGCCTTGCTCCATAAACCTTACGACTTACTCATTACGCCTTACAACTGATTGTGAATAGCAATAATAAGATACTGCATTTTTGATAGTTATGCACGATAACGCAAATAATAATAGCCTGTGTGGAATGTTTCACAAGACCACGAGATAAATACGCAGTTTATAGCAACACAGATGGATCGAATCGTTTGGCACAATAAGCCACCACTTCCACTCTCTTCCCACTAATAAAACCAGTGGTGTAAGTGTAATTGAAACCCCTTACTCGCGGTGGGCCCAGGTCCGGAAATATTCTTTCCTGAGGGGTCCATATGTGAAAATGTGACAGCTAAAATGTGTCTAATTTAAATTTATAATCGATATGAAACAAAGCGCTATCAATGACACTTTAAAAATATTTAAGTATAGCTATAACTATACTTAGAAGGCGTGTAATAAATCTTGGGGGGGCGGGGAGGGGGCAAGAATCTAACGCCACTGACTAGGCCTACAACACGTTTATTTATTATTTTGTTATAACTGATAACAGACACTGGTGTCACGTTTTGTAGAAAATACCCCGTTTCAGTGTCTCTATCCCAAGAAACAAACAACTGCAACACATTTTGATCATACAAACTACGTGTTTGCAGGTTAGAGTAATCAATGTAGGCCTACATAGACGTGACGTCAGACGGTCAATGTATGAGATTGTACGCCTAGTTGAGTAGATTGATATCAGCTGAGGTTTCGTTGTAGACTCAAAACATAACAATAGCTGTTATTGTCACCGAGATTATTGAATTAATGGCACTTGTTGATCGAAAAGCAAGATTTAGGTTGCGTTAGTAGTCGACTGCTTTCTTGACCGCGTCCAGGCAGCGCCACTTGTTGGGCAGGTAGAACGGCTCGAAGACGTGGGGGAAGGGGGTGTCGAAGCCAGTCACTCTCTGTACGGGAGCCTCCAGGTGCAGGAAACACTCTTCCTGGACCGTAGCGGCCACTTCGGCGCCGAACCCGTTGGTCAGGGGGGCCTCGTGGGCCACGATCGCCCTCCCTGTCTTGCGAACAGACTAAAACAAGCCGACAGTCAATACATAACTTTTATTTATTCAAATGTGTAAACAATGCATGTGTACATCAACCCTGCAGTCAAACTTGAAAACAATTTATGGTAAACTGAGGTTTGTTTCTTTTTAATATAATATACTGACAATAATGTTTCTTCTTTTTGAAGTTTAGCAAGTACTTGCGTGTACTTATAAATTAACCTTATTATGTGTGTGACTCTAATTATGTGACTATAGACACTAATCACTAGTCATTTATGTAAACTGACTATAGTGATTACTGACTAACACTCGTGATTAAGCAACAGGCTTCTCTCATTGGCCGACACTGGGAATACTGCGTGCTGATTGGCCGTGACTAAAGACTTGACCAAGGAGTTGAGATATTTTCAACTTCTTAGTCAAGTCAAGACAAACCTTAGTCACAGCCAATCGGAGAGCAGTATTCTCAATCGCAGCCAATGAAAGAAACTCGTGGCTTTATCACGGCTGTTAGTCCATTGTCGGAACCAAACCGGACGCTGAAGACGGAGCGTCAATTCAACGCGCGCGACTTGAAAACTGCCCTCAGTGTTGCCCGATCCACCCTACCTTCCATGAAGATACGTGTGAGTCAATACATAACTTTTATTTTTTTAAATGTGTAAACAATGCATGTGTACATCAACCCTGCTGTGCATCGCCCCCCTCCCCCGTACTGACAAAGGAGATGCGACAACACAGTTTTGCGAGACCCTTCGCGAACCAGAATGCAGCGCACAATTTTCAAACAACCGCGTAGACAAACCCAACCCACATTTGAAATTGGAGCTCGTCGTTTGGCCACCAATCACTCATATGACGAAAGCATCTGTACAAGTTTCAAGACAAGCATAAATGTAGCATGACATCTCAGTTGGGCACATACAAAGAATAATGGACACTAAATCAATTACTTCGCACTAGATGTTGAATCTGTCCCTAGCTAAATCAGCGACCTCCCTCAAGACGTGGCCTTGTGTACCCCACCCTATGAGGCAGTACCTACCCAGCTGTACCAGGGAGTGAATGAATGGAACATACCTTACACACTGTCTCCCTGTCCCAAGGCAATATGGACACCAAGTCAATCACTTCGCACGAGATGTTGAGTCTGTCCCTAGCTAAATCAGCGACCTCCCTCAGGACGTGGACTTGTGTACCCCACCCTATGAGGCAGTACCTACCCAGCTGTACCAGGGAGTGAATGAATGGAACATACCTTACACACTGTCTCCCTGTCCCAAGGCAATATGGACACCAAGTCAATCACTTCGCACGAGATGTTGAGTCTGTCCCTAGCTAAATCAGCGACCTCCCTCAAGACGTGGCCTTGTGTACGCCACCCTATGAGGCAGTACCTACCCAGCTGTACCAGGGAGTGAATGAATGGAACATACCTTACACACTGTCTCCCTGTCCCAAGGCAATATGGACACCAAGTCAATCACTTCGCACGAGATGTTGAGTCTGTCCCTAGCTAAATCAGCGACCTCCCTCAGGACGTGGACTTGTGTACCCCACCCTATGAGGCAGTACCTACCCAGCTGTACCAGGGAGTGAATGAATGGAACATACCTTACACACTGTCTCCCTGTCCCAAGGCAATATGGACACCAAGTCAATCACTTCGCACGAGATGTTGAGTCTGTCCCTAGCTAAATCAGCGACCTCCCTCAGGACGTGGCCTTGTGTACCCCACCCTATGAGGCAGTACCTACCCAGCTGTACCAGGGAGTGAATGAATGGAGCATACCTTACACACTGTCTCCCTGTCCCAAGGCAATATGGACACCAAGTCAATCACTTCGCACGAGATGTTGAGTCTGTCCCTAGCTAAATCAGCGACCTCCCTCAAGACGTGGCCTTGTGTACCCCACCCTATGAGGCAGTACCTACCCAGCTGTACCAGTGAGTGAATGAATAGAACATACCTTACACACTGTCTCCCTGTCCCAAGGCAATATGGACACCAAGTCAATCACTTCGCACGAGATGTTGAGTCTGTCCCTAGCTAAATCGGCGACCTCCCTCAGGACGTGGCCTTGTGTACCCCACCCTATGAGGCAGTACCTACCCAGCTGTACCAGGGAGTGAATGAATGGAACATACCTTACACACTGTCTCCCTGTCCCAAGGCAATATGGACACCAAGTCAATCACTTCGCACGAGATGTTGAGTCTGTCCCTAGCTAAATCAGCGACCTCCCTCAGGACGTGGACTTGTGTACCCCACCCTATGAGGCAGTACCTACCCAGCTGTACCAGGGAGTGAATGAATAGAACATACCTTACACACTGTCTCCCTGTCCCAAGGCAATATGGACACCAAGTCAATCACTTCGCACGAGATGTTGAGTCTGTCCCTAGCTAAATCAGCGACCTCCCTCAAGACGTGGCCTTGTGTACCCCACCCTATGAGGCAGTACCTACCCAGCTGTACCAGGGAGTGAATGAATGGAACATACCTTACACACTGTCTCCCTGTCCCAAGGCAATATGGACACCAAGTCAATCACTTCGCACGAGATGTTGAGTCTGTCCCTAGCTAAATCAGCGACCTCCCTCAAGACGTGGCCTTGTGTACCCCACCCTATGAGGCAGTACATACCCAGCTGTAGCAGGGAGTGAATGAATGGAACATACCTTACACACTGTCTCCCTGTCCCAAGGTAATATGGACACCAAGTCAATCACTTCGCACGAGATGTTGAGTCTGTCCCTAGCTAAATCAGCGACCTCCCTCAAGACGTGGCCTTGTGTACCCCACCCTATGAGGCAGTACCTACCCAGCTGTACCAGGGAGTGAATGAATGGAACATACCTTACACACTGTCTCCCTGTCCCAAGGCAATATGGACACCAAGTCAATCACTTCGCACGAGATGTTGAGTCTGTCCCTAGCTAAATCAGCGACCTCCCTCAAGACGTGGCCTTGTGTACCCCACCCTATGAGGCAGTACCTACCCAGCTGTATCAGGGAGTGAATGAATGGAACATACCTTACACACTGTCTCCCTGTCCCAAGGCAATATGGACACCAAGTCAATCACTTCGCACGAGATGTTGAGTCTGTCCCTAGCTAAATCAGCGACCTCCCTCAAGACGTGGCCTTGTGTACCCCACCCTATGAGGCAGTACCTACCCAGTTGTACCAGGGAGTGAATGAATGGAACATACCTTACACACTGTCTCCCTGTCCCAAGGCAATATGGACACCAAGTCAATCACTTCGCACTTGTTGAGTCGGTCCCTAGCTAAATCAGCGACCTCCCTCAAGACGTGGCCTTGTGTACCCCACCCTATGAGGCAGTACCTACCCAGCTGTACCAGGGAGTGAATGAATGGAACATACCTTACACACTGTCTCCCTGTCCCAAGGCAATATGGACACCAAGTCAATCACTTCGCACGAGATGTTGAGTCTGTCCCTAGCTAAATCAGCGACCTCCCTCAAGACGTGGACTTGTGTACCCCACCCTATGAGGGTGACGGCTGTACCCTGTACCAGCACGTCCGCCTTGCCGAGGGGCAGAGTGTAGTCGCCGACGGGGACGTCTTCCACCGCTGCTCTGTAGAGGGTCTTGGGTTCGAGGAAGATGCACGGGTCCTTGTCCCTAATACAGGCGAGCAGCAGCCCCTTGGCCTTGGTCGGCCCCCGGGGGATGACGACCTTGAGCCCGGGGGTGTGGGCGAAGTACGCCTCGGGGCTCTGCGAGTGGTAGAGGGCACCGTGGCCGACAGCGCTGCAGGGGCTCCGAACCGTCAGTCCGCCGCAGTTGAAGAGGTTTCCACTCCGGTAGCGGCACTTGGCAGCTTCGTTCACGAGCTGTGACATGATACACACACAGTCCGTGCTTTATGATATTGAAGTGGAGAATATTACTAGCTACATTTTGGCTCGGTATATTTCGGTATTTATTATAAATAGGACAATAAATTTGTATAATCCAAACCGAATTCAAACAAACACCTAACACTTTAATATATATTCATCAATGTAATAAATACAAGTTAAATGACGTACCGCCAATTTTCTATTGACACTCCGCTTATACATGCGACTCTAACATCTTATGGAACAGATATCTTCGGCGAATTTTGAGTCTTCTTAATCAGTCGTAATTTCTAGGGGCAGGGGGGGTTGTATATTTGTGTTAATTCATCTCAGAACTGTTGAAAACTATTACTACAAGCGTCAGTGATCGGTTTGCCCACCGGTTTCTATAAAACGTATAGGATCAGTGTAGCATACCTTTTTTTTACATACGAAGAGTACCCTATATTGAGCGTGTACGAGTTCGACGTACCTGATCGAAAGCAGGGAAAATGTAGTCGGCAAACTGGATCTCAGCAATGGCCGTCGCTCCAGTGTTGGCGACACCGATGCCGAAGCCAGCTATTCCCTGTTCACACAGCGGTGTGTTGAATACTCTGTCTTTGCCGAACTTGTCTTGCAGTCCTAGAGTACAACGGAACACACCTCCGAAGGCAACGTCCTCCCCGAAGATGACTAGAACATTTCGTTTACATTACCATAAGCCTAAACATTGTATAATGTTGAATCATGTTATCTAGTAAGATGTATACCGTACTTGCAGAAGAGTCCGTAGCCAATGCCTGATCTAGAGCGCTGTTGATGGCCTGGAACATGTTTAGTCGGGTGGTTTCACCTAAAACAACGAAAACCGTAAACAGACACCACTTGGTGATCCATAGCTTACATTTTACTTTGTATTTGATAAACACACTTGCAGGATTCTATTATGTTTAATTTTGTATGGTTCGTTATAACCGACGAAGGGTTGTTTCTAAAAGTACACTTCCAATTTGCAAGGTCCAGGAATCAAGATTCAAGTCCAGGTTCGGGAGTAAGTTAGTAATCTTCAGTGTCTGGCATGTAAACGGTGACTTTGGAGCCGTCACAGCAACGAGGCTGAGATTGTTATGCAAATAAAATATTATCCAAAACTGAATATCACTTCCTGTATAACAGAATGGGTTGAAATAAATACAGACATTATTCGTGCTTTTTATCCATTTTGTTTTTTATTTCTTCATATTGTTAAATTGTGTGTATTAGATGAATTATTATTCCTTTGAATGTGCACTGAATATGTAGGCACGCTATAAAATAGGGGTTAAAAGAATAAATTATAAATTGCAATCGTGTGTTTCCTTGTGAAACATAATACCAGAATTTGGAAATAGTACCCACGTTTTTACAACAGACCCAAGTTTTTTTTTCAAGTATACCGACTTTTGTCGTAAAGATGTAATATGGTAGAAATTATAACACAGGTCAAAAATTGTGCTAATTTGGTTTGAACCAAAACCTTTCTGCGTCCCCTCTTATGTATTTAAATTATTAGATGAATATTGGATGACTTGGGATAAGATAAAATAATAATTAAAATAATTATTAACCAGCATAGTAGACATCTACAGTACCTACTCAATACAAATACAGGTATCGTTAGGATGACAGCTAAACACTTATTCTAGGTATGTTACGTATAAGTAAATATAAATCATAATTATTTCATTGTAGGTACACCTACATACAACTACACAAGATACAATAAATGAAAATGTCATAATTCACACACACGAGTGACTACGGCACACTTTACTATTACTTTTCTGGAGCCTTGTCACAGAAAACTAATCACATGAAGTGTGGTTGGCCTATTGTAAATTAATATTACAACAGTTAAGCCCATGATCTAACAATATTTCTCGTTACGAGAGATATTATTAGATCATGAGTTGAACCCATGAGTTAAACCTATATCATAATACAAAGCAAACATAACTTGAGCGTAAAATTTTTTTTTCTGTGAAAAAAATAATTTTGACTTGAGCTTAAAATTTTTTTTTCTGTGAAAGTAAGCAATTGTTTCCTTTTTATATGGGTCGCGACACTGTACGACTCGGCATTGTATTCCGAAACTAAATTTGTCAAAGCCCGTAATACATTCGGATGTGTTATAAATTGAAGAATAAATATAGCCTAACACCGTGACAAACAAAACCAAATAAAATACGTATGCCCCAATTAAATAGAACCGTCGAGCTAAGTTGCAATGTATGACGTGTTGTGAAGTGACGCCCCCCACTGAGGTGTCTATTGTGACCGACTCAAGCCTGCCCCCGGTGACTCACTGGCAGTCGACAGCTCAGCCCATAATCCATACAACCCTTTTCTTTTATCTTGCGGTCAATAAAATACACGTTTTTCGTAAATCATATTAATTTTCTTTGCTGTAAATTTTTCATGGCTAAATTGATCATGAAACTTTTTGAATTTGTGTCCTACGATGAAAACAATAACTCCATTCGGTGAATTGTGTGTGAGGTGATGAAAACAACTGAATTTGATGAATGGAATCAGTTGTTTTTATCGTAGGGAAAAAATCAAAAAGTCTGATAGACGGAGAGCCAGCAACATAAAAGCTCCCCTCATAAGGTACATATGTTTTGACTTTTGAAATAGGAGCGGAAAAACTACTCTACTAACAAAACGCGCGTCTTACTCCTCAACGCGGGGGCTTTTAAGCCCCACAGGGGGCCAAAAAAGCCGAAAAAAGGCCCAAGGTTCCCGTCATAAGGTACATGGATGGAGTAAACGCCATTTTGTAGAGATGAGTGTCCCAAATAGGAATTCGAAGAGTAAGACGGGATATTAGGGGGCGTTTACCGATCAGACGCCATTTTACCCAAAAAGGGCCATTTTTTATTTTCGCACTTGCATGCGCTTAAACACTCAAAACATATCCGGAAATGTCTCGAGACGTAGAAAAACATACATTTTAAAGAAATTTTGCGTTATTGTCCTCGCCAGACGCCCTCAAAAGGGGCCCAAAAAGGCCAAGGTTCCCCTCATAAGGTACATGAATGGAGTAAACGCCATTTTGTAGAGATAAGTGTCCCAAATAGGAATTTGAAGAGTAAGACGGGATATTAGGGGGCGTTTACCGATCAGACGCCATTTTACCCAAAAAGGTCCACTTTTTATTTTCACACATGCACGCACTTAACACCCAAAACATATCCTTAAATCCTGACATAAATAATAATAAATACTGGTATATTAAAGTTGGGGGTGGGCGGAGCTTCAAAACTATCGCATCCGGATCGAGGCTGTGGGGGGGGGGCTGGCGAGGACATCACACAATATCTTTGAAATGTATTCACCTCTAGGGGCATTTAAGGATATGTTTTGGGTGTTAAAGCGCGTGCACGTGTGAAAATAAAAAGTGGCCCTTTTTGGACAAAATGGCGTCTGATCGGTAAACGCCCCCTAATATCCCGTCTTACTCTTCGAATTCGTATTTGGGACACTTATCTCTACAAAATGGCGTTTACTCCATTCATGTACCTTATGAGGGGAACCTTGGCCTTTTTGGGCCGCTTTTGAGGGCGTCTGGCGAGGACAATAACCCAAAATTTCTTTATAATGTATGTTTTTCTACGTTGTGAGACATTTCCGGATATGATTTGAGTATTTAAGCGCATGCATGTGCGAAAATAAAAAATTGCCCTTCTTAGGTAAAATGGCGTCTGATCGGTAAACGCCCCCTAATATCCCGTCTTACTCTTCGAATTCCTATTTGGGTCACTTATCTCTACAAAATGGCGTTTACTCCATCCATGTACCTTATGAGGGGAACCTTGGCCCTTTTTTCGGCTTTTTTGGCCCCCTGTGGGGCCTAAAAGCCCCCGCGTTGAGGAGTAAGACGCGCGTTTTGTTAGTAGAGTAGTTTTTCCGCTCCTATTCCAATAGTCAAAACATATGTACCTTATGAGGGGAGCTTTTATGTTGCTGGCTCTTGGACTATGATGCAAGAAAAGCAGAAAAGCAGCAAGAAAATGAATATGATTTACGAAAAACGCGTTTAGAAAACACAATTTATTCTACTGACCGCAAGACAAAAGAAAAAGGTTGGAACAGGTTCGAGTCGGTTACAAAAGACACCTCAGCGTGGGCGCTCTATTCATACAAAATCTGTATCTCAAAATGCTGTGCTGTGTCGCATGCTTCACTTCACTATTCTACTATCATTATAATATACTATCATTATTATTATTATTATTATCATTATTATTATTATCATTATATATTATACTATACTATACAATCCGTGACAACACTTTGCAAATTGCAACTTAGCTCGACGAACCTATAATACCAGCTACGTTTTTTTTTCTTAATACATAGGGAAATCATCAATTGAAAGAACAATTGAGAATACTGTACAACAACCACAACAAAATATGGCTCAAAAGATGGAAATTGGTGCAAGAATGCATTTTTGATCTTTTAGAGTCTACTTGCTGACGGCTAAAAACTACTTCCGGAGAGGTTCCCCTACCTAAAAAAAAATAGCAAGTTATCACACAAATTACACTTGTGCCGCACGTTGACCAATCATAGCGTCTTTTTCCCCCGCAATGTTTTCGCGCGGTATGTTTAAATTTTAGTACGAACAAAATTTGGGTAATAATCCGGACATTCCAACGCGGCTCACCACCACTCACCAGTCACCATCCATTCACCTTGATAAGCCTCGTTGCATGAATATGGGACGTAAAATAACATTCGTTTGTATAGGAAGAGGGATGGGGGGGGGGGGGGTTGATTCGAAGGTATGCGGGTTGTCAGATGCGGGAACGAGCGACGGAGTGTTCTGAAACTTGGCACCGCAGGTGAAATATTTTTGTAATTATTTTATTTATCATATTTAGGGTTCCATGGACTGTAAAGAAATAATTTCGAAATCAATTATTAAAAATTTAGAAGAGCGGTTTCTGGCAGAATTTTTATAGTGGCTTTACGGTTTATATTATATTCATAAACATGGCTGCTGAGTCCGAGATATAAAATATTTATTTTATATAGTATATATATTTATTTAAATGTTATCCTACCCAAGTTAGAGCTAGCACTCCTATTTAGACATCAGCACACAGTTTCGATACACAAACCACAAAAGGCGTTGCGGGACTTGCGCCGATAATACATAGTATACATACTAACATGATATACGTTGAAATAGAATAATACTGTAAAATATTACATTTTACAATGTTTTGCACACTTTGCGAGGCTGGAAAAGGGGAAAGGGGGGGGGGGGTTATAATATAACACAAAATGGCATTATATTCATCAACGTGGAAGTTAACAGTTCTAATTGCAATATACATACAAATAGATGAAATAAGTAATAAGTAATAACCTTATTTAATCAATTGCACACTGGCAGTATTACTTATTTTATAGGAAATTATAAGAATACGTCAATACGAAAACAACAATTAGACGATGATGAATTAATAGTTATGTCACGTAAGTGTGTGTTATTATAATAGTGTATGACTATTCTAAATTGCCTGAAACTGTAAAACATGAAGTGTTACCCCCCCCCCCCCCCAACCCCGCTGAGGCCACCCGCGCGAACAACCAAAACCGTCAGCGTCAGAGATACCGGTAGGTCATCCTAGTTCACGGATAAACACTCGTCATGTAGCGTATGGACGAGAAACATTGAAAACTGGGCTTACCTTTAGAGGCTGCGGGTACTTCATCGGGAACAAATGTGAAATGTGACACCGGTCTTGAAATAACATTGTGTAACACTAAGGAAGTCCTGTTGACAGAATTTTGCACATGTTTTAAAGTTCTAGCACGAATTGTATTCACTACTCCAGCCATAATGTTTGTATTTTGATTAGTAAGACCACGTGGAAATATGCTTGGATCAAAGAGTATTATCTGCCATCTACTGGCGATCAAAGAAACTAGACATCGTTGATGGGTACTGTGCTGCCACCTTGCGCCTGGGCTGGAACTACTCTAGATAATAAATAACAATCTCCATGGGCCAGTACTATTTACGAAAAATAAACAATGTATTTTTATTTTTTAGACAATATTATTGTATCAAAAGGGTTCGATGTGGTTCAATTCATGTTCAGACTGGGGGCATCAATCTACCATTTGAATACTTAATAATAGTGTCTTTATTTTTCCTTTTTTTATTTAACATATGAAATCAGTTTACGTATTTTATCAGAAACAGTAAACAAACAATGACCAAAGGTTATAAAGGGCTGTACAGCCCTTTATAATCTTTGCATCACCTTTGTATCAATGAGGCATGTCAGAATAATGTAGCAGATAATAATGTAAATTTTATAAGCAAGCATGTACAGACTGGAAAATAAATAAATAAATAATACTAATACTAATAATAATAATAATAATAATAATAATAATAATAATAATAATAATAATAATCATCATCATAACAATAATAATAATACTAATAATAATAATAATAATAAAACAAAGTGCTGTTCATTCATGGCCACTCAACATATACATTAAATAATTAATTTATATATTCCCAAGAAGATGTTAGCAAGGATAGTTGATGTTACAAATACTGTAGATGAATTTCAGAATTGACCTAGGACCCTTTTTACAGTCTTCTAAATCAACAATGACAACAATGTACAACAATAGTAAGTAGTTTTCAAATGTTATGTCAATGTGCATTTTGTAATTGTTGTGCATTGTTGTGAATGACGATTCAGAACACAGTAATCATTTTGAAAATCATAAATAAATAAATAAATAAATAAATAAATAAATAAATAAATAAATAAATAAATAAATAAATCAATCAATAAATAAATCAATACATAAATAAATGAATAAATAAATAAATAAATCAATAAATAAATAAATAAATCAATCAATAAATAAATAAATAAATAAATAAATAAATAAATAAATAAATAAATAAATAAATAAATAAATAAATAAATAAATAAATAAATAAATAAATAAATACTAAGTATTTATTATCCATGTAGTTTGGCCATGGACATACAAACTTGTCACCTTTATCACCAAACCAGGCAATTATAATTTGTGTTCTTACTAATTGCAGTAGGCCTATTTGAAGCAATAATTTTTTTGTGATTGATTTTCTTCCACTTGAGAAGAACTTGATCATCATATCGAATTATGAAAGCAATCAGTGTGGTAGGGTGTAGAAGACAGTTGGCCATCTGAACACAAAATATTATGCAACACCATGATCCAACAATATCTTGTAGGATCATGATGCAACCATTTATATCTATGATGCAACAGTGCAACACTATAAGACTATTGACAGTAATTTCTTTGGTATTCTCAGAATAATTGTTGCAGTCACAACTAACAGGTGATTCATGGATGTTGAATCTGGAGGGCTCGTCCTTCCTAATGGTCCGAGGTATTTCACTGTTCTGAGAGAAAGGTTCCAGCCAAAAGATTTATTCACCCATTGCTGTCAGGTGTAGGCCGAACGGTCACAGCTGACTATATAAACCAGGCGGTTCTAGTATAGGCACCGAGATTGGCCACTGATGGCGCTAGTGAAAACGAATGAAGCGCTCAAAGTGGCAAAGTCGCGCAACAATCTGCTGAAGCAGCGTCGTTCTTCCTACGTCGGTAATGGCAAATTGTGAAAATTGTTTAATTAAATACGGCTTTTAAAATTTTCGTGCAGATTATGAATCCCATCAGTAAATCTAAAAAAGGCAAGCCACCATTTTAATCAGGACACGTTTTAGACGTAAAAACAACAAATAACACACAACAAACACAAACAAAACATGACAATAAAAGCCAGAACAAAAACACAAAACAAAACAATAAAACAAAATAAATACTCATCAACAATAAAAAACAAAACAAACACCAAACAAAAAATACCACAATAATATCCAGCACTATTTTCAACCGCGGAATGAAATCTTCAGCAGTTTGTTGCTAGATTTGGCCACATATAGCGCTGTATGTACTAACACACGGTGCCTATAAAACCAGTGCACAGATAACTATAGTATCCCCAAGAAGTAATACATTGTAATTTCTCTGTGCTACAAGCAGGGGATCGAACCGAAAATATTTTAATTTCGGTTCGGATTTTGGTTCGGGAGAATCATTTCGGTTCGGTTTTCGGTTCGGTTCCCAACCGGTTCAGCAATGTTCGTATTCAACATTTTCAAAGTGAGGAAATAGTATAAAAAAATATCACTATTTTGTTGTTGTAATACTGTGTTATCGAATCTCTTACCTTCATGATCACGTTGCAGTCCTGTATCTGGCACGACGACTCATTTGTGGTTACGGAACACACATTCTTTTTTCCTACCGATATTTACGAAACGGAAGCTGAAACGCGACTGACATAAAAGTAACAGTGCATGGTCATTTGCCACAAAAGTTTGCTTTACGTTCGAGGGTGGGGTTTGCACGTGTTCCGACAGCGGAGTCTCGTCTTAACCCATGTAATTATCAGATTAGTGTCAACGGGCAAGACTCAACATAATATTTATGAAGGCATATTTGTCTCCAAGGTTCTTGATTTATAACTTCCAGGAAAGTGGAAACCAAAATCTTCTTTCGGTGCGTTTTGTGATCTTCGCCGAACACATCTTCCAATTGTTAACAATATGTCAACCAACTGTCATGGTGCCGAAGGTTGGGACTTGTGAGTTGTACTTGTGACAGGCGTTACCATTATTTATACTTTCCGTTCCTATTATTGCAAATATAAAAGGAACTCAGCCATCCATCGAGTATTGTCATCACCAACCTTTGAAAGGAAGACCTCCCAAATCCCAGTGGAACAAATCGCAGAACTTCAAAAAATAATTTTTCCCTCTGTATTTTTTGTTTTTATAATTTTATTTTTATTGCAATTTTAAGATTTTGATATACGGAGGCTCGTACCGAAAAGAACCGAAAAAAATCGATAACCGAAACCCAAAATATCGGTTTTCGTTTCGGGAAAAATAACGTTTTTTTCCAGTTTTCGGTTCGAACCGGTTCGATCCCCTGGCTACAAGAACAAAAATTCCAAATGATCAGCTTTCATGTTTTATCAGCTTCTGCTTTTATAACTGAATAGGGTACATATTAAATAAATAAATAAATATTTCACTCCCGCATTGCAAACTGCATTCAATTTCAATACGCCTCAACATCAACATTAGAAGATTATTAATGGAAACGCACCACACACCAAGCAACGTCTACTATCACAAGGATATCGGGAAATTGTTGCCAAATGAAAATCATCCATAATTTGTAGGTTTTAGTTAAACTCATCTCCATATATTTGTAGTAACAAAAGTATAATGTACTCTTCAAATTAGAGTGTATAAAACTATACAAATCTTCACTGGGACTAGAGCTTGATTTAACCTAAAACTAAATGTCATAAACCTGATCTGATTAATTACTTCAAATATAACAATATTCTAGGTAATACATACCAGGAAATGATTTGTTTGTGTATAAATGAGATCGACAATTGTATGAGAATGGGACAATATTGTAGATTCCGACGTGAATATGATAATTGATAAGGCCACACTATTCGTACTACAATATTGCATTAGTCTTTTTAGTTTTTTTAAGGACGGAATTTTTTCTCCCCGGCACTGCGATTCTGTAAGAATATCAAGACTCTTGTTATGCTCTAGTTGTATCCCCAACCATGGGATAGTGATTGATATCTCGATAACAAGATGGAGGTTTGTAAGCCTTACAGAATCTCAGAGCAGACACACACAATACGTAATTTAATTTTAAAGGCAATCACGAGAGAGATGTAAAATAAGACTTGTACATGGTGATAGTCTAAGACCTGTAAGTGTTCAACTATGTATTATTTGCTAGAAGTTTTGTTTAAAATCATGACAAAATATTACTTACCTACATGAAGAACAATATATGATATAATTTATAATAGGTACATACTTTAAAAACATAGGCCTACCATTACAGTACATGTACTGTATTTCAAATCCAGTAACAAAAAATATTTTAGGTTGTAGGATGTTTTAAAACATGTCATGTTTATGCATCGAACATTTCTACGAACATTTCAAATGCGAGTTTTTTTACAATGTATCTGTAGCAGTATAGCTAATAACTTACCTATCATAATTTGAAATAACAAAATGTGCAAAAGCAGTTAATACATACAAAATATATAATAGCTGTGTCCCACAATGATGATAGAGTGGGGATTAACTATATAATGCTAATCAACCTTCTAAACAACAACTACCTTTAGGCTACTAGACTAGGCCTAACTACTGTACACTGGATTAATGTATGTATTGAAATCAGCCACAGCATTTCTTCAACACATGATACTTTGTACCTTGCTTTCCCCTTATAATTAAACACAGGCACTGATATTATGGTACTACTGTAGCATTGAACTAAATGTTGAAATAGACAACTATTTAGGCTACTCAAATTACATCAAGGTTGTAACTTAATTATGGTTGGTCACATATTAATTCACAAGGTCCATCAATCTCCTAGCAGGGGTTTGGTAAACGTCAAAGTCAACCCGACTTTGAGGTTCTCATAGGCCTCATAGGCACGAACATTGGCATTATCGTGTCCACTGTAAAATCTGGTTCGTTAATAAAATATTTGTTTTACAACAAAAGGGTTGATGTAAATCATTTACATTAAAACTGCAAGCAGAATTGCTGAACAACAAAGTACTATTTCAGATTGATAATTTGCCATTTTGAGCCAGAACTAGTTGATGAGTTTTGATAGATCCCTTCATTTGTTTTACTGAATGATTCGATATTTTTAACATGATGGAAATGGATGCGACAAACCTAACTTGGGAGTTTGACGATCCCTCGCCAGGGGATTTACGGACGTTGATTAATTAATACATTGATCTTAATCCAGCAAGTGTTCATTTTATAGCCTTATAAAATCCACCTATAAATGACTATAAACATAGACTACTCAGTATAACTATACCGGTTTTAGAAACCATAAGTCAAATTTGTTTTGTACGTAGCCTATCTAAGTACAGTATTTTAAGTACAAAAACCAAACAATGTCAATGTTAAAATGTGTTATAGGCCTACTTATATAGTAGTGACTTTTACTTAAATTGAAAAATTGTTACTGTGGTAATATTTTCAAAAAATGTATACACTATAGGTACAGTTTTAGTTTATACTTGATAGGTTTAATATAAAAATACACGCAATCTTTAATTTAAATTTCAAGCACAGTAGCACATAATTTCTAGTAAAAAAAAGTTTAAATTCAAAATTGGTAAAAGATACAAATGTGTTTTAAACACATTGCTATACAGAGCTATAAATATGTGTAAATGATTATTTTTACTAACACTATAAAAAATGAAAAATGAATTATATTCCTAAGAATACACTAATCAGAAACCAATACATAATGGCAAAGAAGGATCACTCACTAGTCATCACTAGAATGGAACAATTTTGTAACAAGCACTTTTATTTCTTTTTTCAATTTGAGACATGTCCTAAAACTGAGGTGTGATCCTTTGCACAATATGGCCTATGTACACTACTTATACATACAGTGTGAACGGACTGATTAGTAATTCATTACTTGTAAGAAATGTCTTAAAAACTTAAATTAAACTGTTGCAAACTTGAGTAAACATGTCAAGAAACTAAAAAATACTGTTTAAGGTACGTAATCTAGGTGGATATAGATGCAAATTGGCTCAAATAATTCAGTTCCACCTTCAAGTGTGATGGAAATTGACAAATTTGAGAGACGAGACTAACGTTGACGACAAACAAAATATAATACATTAACAAAGAGTACGTACTAGCCATAGGCCTATATAGAGCCCCATGAAAATAAGTGTATTTTTTTCCAAATTTCGTTTAAGAAATCGACGTTTTTGGTGTTTAGCGATGTTATTATTTTTAGCTGTGTAGAGTGATACAATGTACGAAACAATCTATGAACTACGCATGCTAGGCCTCCTACACACATTTGTACAAGGTATAACGTGATGGCGAAATAAATATTCTAATCCCCGCTATGGAAAAATGGTCCAAAATGTATTTAATTTCATAGCAGATTTATTAATTTTAAGAGAGCATAACTTTTTGTGCATTTAGGAAAATTTTCACTGTTAAATGGGATTTCAGTCAGACTGCAGTTTTGTTAGATTTCGTGGTTATTTCACTATTTGCGGTGTTATAATGTTAATCTCTTGTTTTAATTTTTCTAATTTTGGACTCATCTCGCTATTAAACGCCGACATTTTATTAAATAAACAATAAAGCAATATTCACAACAATCATATGATTTCGCGATTGTGAAATTTACAGGGCTCTACCTACATAAT
Organism: Isoperla grammatica; assembly: GCA_945910005.1. Taxonomy (NCBI): domain Eukaryota; kingdom Metazoa; phylum Arthropoda; class Insecta; order Plecoptera; family Perlodidae; genus Isoperla; species Isoperla grammatica. The sequence goes on from OX246737.1 coordinate 63,894,910, forward strand.
TAGTTTTACAGCCACGAAATATTTTGATGCAAGTTGTTGATAACTTTAAAGGAGAAATTGCCAGAGTTCTTATTACAGTAGGGTAATGAATGACATTGAAACATTATTGTGAACATATTTACCAGTACATATATTGCTTATGATTATTTTATTATGTATTCTTTGTTTTTCCAATGTAATTAGTCCTAATTACCATCTCTCAGATTTCTCAACTTCCATCATGCTTTGAAGCGTCTAATCTTTGATGTCTAATCTTTGATGGGTCTAATCCTAACACTAAACAACTCAAAACAGCCAAAATGTATCTTGACTACAAATCGAGACTGCTAGTTTGACTGTTAATTTTGTACGTAGGTACATATTTTATCTTCCTAGGAACAGTATTTGTTCATCTTAATTTCTTTTTGACTAGTGATTGAAATAAATTAGCACACACTACGGACTAGGCTTTGTACGCAGCTTTTCACTTGGTCTTCTTTGGCTCTTGTTGCAATATACAGACAGGGACTAGGCTTAGGCTTTGTAAAACCACTTTTGATGTAGACTTCATTTGACTTGTCTCAATATTGTACTAGTAAGCCAGTATCTTTGAAATAGCGGCTGCCATCGGGTTGGTTGCGCTCAGGTTTGCAACGAACCAACGGGTACGAGGCTCTGCAACTCAGCTACTCGGTCCTGTAGAACTTTCTCTTTGGCCGCGGCTCGCTGCAGCAACACCTTCACTCTGTCCAACAGCTGAGTCTTCTGCACTAGTTGCGTCTTCAACACCTCCGACTCGTTTGCCGCGGACAACAGCTTCCCTTCCAACGACGATATATTTGCTCTCAGCTTCATCACCTGCCCTTCCAGATTGGTTTCTCTTTCAAGAGCATCAAGGTAATGTTCCTGGAGCTTTTTCTTTTCTTCTTCCAGTGCCTGTATGCCCACTTTAGAGTGGTCTATAGAAGGCCGCCTATCCTTATTATTACTAATATCTTGTTTTGTCTCTTGAAGTCTCTTATTTTCCTTTTGTAACTTTACAATCACTCTTTTCAGGGCTATGATGGTTTTTTCCAGTTCAGCAAACGATTTCTTTCCTGAAGCCTGAAACAAACATTCAAATATTAGTTCTAGAACTAATGGATTTATTGCTTAACTCCAATAATACCAAAATGTACAAAGAAGCTACATTTTTAATAAAATACAAATCTGAATTATGAATGTGAGCTGGAAGGAAAGTTATTGTCTATCTCAATGGAAATACGACCTCAGGATAAGGTTCTAGATAAAGTTAACCTTGAGATAAGCATTATTTCAAAGCTTCTAATGGGCTTGTTCACGCAAAGCTCGAGGCAGAGCGCGCCACCGCGACTCCGCCCTAACACTCGGCGGCAATTCAAATAAGGCACTGCAGCACTGCAGTTCAGTTCCTATTTTCTACGCCGCGGTTCACATTTCATCTTCTTACGTTCTCGAACATTCTGCTATTCACGATAGGCTTACCGAAATAGATGCCAGTCTAGACCAGTCAGGTGGCTGTCTGTTTTAAGCAATAATAAAGAGATGGAAACGTGGACAATATCGAAGTTAAAAGTCGAACTGAAAGCAAGAGGTGCCGTGTTACGTTGCAAGAACGCGGACTTGGTTACCAGGTAGGTACAATGATGTAGGCTAGGTCTAGAGCTAATATTCTTTGGTCATAAAGCGTGGCTATTGTTTTAGGAGTATATATTAATATTTACTTACATTTAGAGGCATAGGCCTACTCCATAATAAGTACAATAAGCCTCATTTCAGACTACAAGCATACAAACGCAACAGAAATTTTGTCAATGAAGACACAGGCAACGATAATCATGAGCTTTTTAAAATGTGGGCAACATTGAGGGTATGTTTGTATGATGTGGAATATTTGTTTTAATATTTGTGGACAGAAAACTTGCAATGTTCACGTCTCCAATCATATTTATGTGCAAATTAATGGAATTTAGTTTATTTTGTATTATTCTATATTTTTTTGTATACAAAGTATGAAGTTTGCAACAGTAAAGGTGGGTTATTTAAATGCGCAATTTAAGTGTCTATAATAATGTATGTAAATCTCTGAATGTTCACTTGTCGTTTACGAGCAGGAGGCCGAGCACCAAAAACGCTTCTCAGGTACAACGAATATATTATTTTTCTGTATAGAAAGTATGATGTGTGCAACATTGCGGGTACGTTTGTATGATGTGTTTTAATTCTCTATTAGTAAGTATGTTAATCTTAGTATGTTCTCTTTTCGTTTACGAGCAGGAAGACGAGCTCCAAAAACGCTTCTCAGATATAACGAATACATTCTTTTTTTGTAAACAAAGTATGAAGTGTGCAACAATAAGGGTGCGTTATCTAGATGCGCAATTTAGCTGTCTAAAATAATGTATGTAAATCTCTGAATGTTAATTTCTCGTTTACGAGCAGGAAGACGAGCTCCAAAAACGCTTCTCAGGTACAACGAATATATTATTTTTCTGTATAAAAAGTATGATGTGTGCAACATTGCGGGTACGTTTGTATGATGTGTAATCTAATTGTTTCACACCTGAAATGTGAAAATTAGTACATTTATATCTGTGCCCATAGACATGTGCATAGTTCTTGTTGCAAGAAAATGAGTAAATACTTCTACCACGAGAGAGTTTCTCCAACAAAAATGTACTTGAACAAAATGTATGTAGGCCTATTTGAATAATTTTTGTTAGCAGACTGTCAACAAATTATTAGTAATGCTTAATAATTCAAGACGGTTTGGGAATAAATCATACTTACATTTATGTCTACCTATACCCATCACGCTTCACGCTAGATGAATGAAGAACTTATAAATTAATTTTGGGCCTACAACCGTGGCGAATGCAGATTATATTTCGGGGATGGGGGCTGACCAGAGTAGGACATAACTGTAAACAGGGGTTCCACAGATAGGGGTGGACGGGGGAGCCCAAGCCCCAGAGCCTTCCCCTCAATACGCCACTGGCGTACTATAGACTTAGAGATAAACAAGTGACGGCCGGGTTGATAAATCTAGCCCAAGTAGGCGCACATTCATTATTTACGGTAGGCCTAGGGTCCACATATTATGTGTCATTTGTTAGATATAGGCCTATCAAGCACATATCAAACGTATGCCTGCCTCTCTCTTTGCACGAATAAACACAGCTATTCGGCATCTTGAGCCCAAAGCCGCACTTTGTTGGACGTGTTTAGATTGACTGACAGCTATAGCGGCCATGACACCTACACTAGTTGGGCAGAATTACAGCAGCGCGGCGCGTGGGAGAAAGTGGCAGTGAACAAGCCAATTGTGGGTTGCCATGCCATGATGAATCAAGTTATCCCAGGGATACATTTTTATACCAAGATCGTACAATCAGGGGGTAAAAATTATAACTGATATGATAAATAAAAATAGACATAAGGAACCGTGCAAAGCATTTGAAAAACAAAGCGCTCAAAGTGCGCTCGTCCTGCAGGTTTCATATTCATATGAAACCTGCATTTCTTTTACATTCAAGAATGTAAAAGAAAAGAAAAAAAATGCTAATTGTTAAATGAATATTTATGATAAACCACACAAATGTGTTGTTTATTAAATTAAATAAATGAGTTCAAGTATTTATTGTGTACCAACTACCAACTCATTTACAAGCTAATAACATTCATAACAAAAATAATGTTCATATTTCTGAGGCTACGTACTGTCAAATATTTTTAGGGGTTTGTTGGGTAACAGTTTCTGAAAAACTGTATTATGAAAGAAAAGAAGCAAATTCTTTCACATTTACTGAGATCATTCGAACGAGCTTTAGATTGTTTAGGTCAGTGCTTCTCAAACATTTGTACTAAAATGCCTCACATATAAATACAGTATTACAAATGCTGACGCCTCACCTAGGCCTATGTTTCTTAATTATTTTGTTTTATGCATAAAATCGCAACATGCAAAAATGAATAGGCCCCCTAAACAGTACTACTACGTATCATTTATCAAACTAATTTGGCTAATTAGCAGGGTCCCTGCCACTGACAAGTGAATATGTTGTAAAATTGCCAGTGCGTTGTATGGTCTGGCGAGCTAATCATACCTAGTGGAACGCAATACGCAGGCCAAAATTTGTTAGGTGCAAGGACGAAAACCCCTCCAAGACAAAACAAAATGAAATACTAATAGAAAACTAAAATCTGTTGACCCCTCACATGTATTTGCTTCACGCTTCACCAGCACCTCACAGCTTGAGAAACACTGATTTAGGTTACAGTAGTGCATTTATCTTATTACTATTGGTGTCTTTCCAAGTTTCCATGCAAACCAATCATCACTGCTACGTAGTATGTAGTCATGTCACAAAACACTCTACTAGCGCCTCAGATTGGAAGATATCGCTCTCGTTGTGGTATCTTCACGACACTCAAAGCTTCAACCTTTCGGGAGCCGAGTGTTAAGACTTGGCTAAATATCATCATTGGCACCATTTAAAGACTTAATGAGAGGTAACAAACAGGTGTACTTGCAACTCTTGAATATATGCTATGTATGGATAATTTGTTTTTAGAGTGTAGGCTTAATTTCTAGGCCATAGGGCATAGGCCTATAGCTAGGTACAAGTATTTTTGGTGAATGCTTTTCACACAAAATTTCTCAAAAATGATTTGTCTTGAAATTTGTCAACTTTAATATTGGTTTTGAGTCCTGTGTGACCATCTTATGCCCATGAAATTTCACGAAATAATTACATTTTACCGTTTTACCCGAAATTCTTCAATATTATGCTTATTCACGAAACTAAACACAAAAATATCGTTTTTCAAAACAAACAAAAAAAGTTGGATGTTCTCAATATAAATTAGTTCATCTAAAAGTGCAAATACAATTTTTGTTATACACTATCTTAAATGTACCGGTATCTTCGTCTTTGTCGGTAATCGTTTAGCCTTGACTTTAAAATTCCATGCAAAAATTTGCTCGGTTTTTTGCCTTTTTCACATGTTGTGAGATACCGTACCGATTTATGTTTTTCCCACGACTTAATTACCCCGCGGAAGAAAAATTTGTACGCCAAATACAGCGATTTTATTCACCACAAAAAAATGTCCCTCCCTACCTATAGGGAGTATGCAATAGACGTCACGTGGCGGCCATTATGAGGTACACATTGCTTGTTTACATTTGTTCTGTCAATGGAAGACACATAGGTTATCCAGGAAAAATCACAGTTTTAAGCCGTGTAGATTGACATGTGCAGGTAAAAGTTCAAGAAAATGATAACACATGCAAATGATTGTCTTCAAACAGAGTTTACGCGTTCTTATTTTGTTTTCAGTCATAATACGGAACCTTTGTTTGAAAACAGTTGATGTGTCAGTCAAAGGACATCTGCAATGTTGCAACAATGCAGTGTCAGAAGAACGTAAGCAAATGTTTACAGAGTACCTCAGTTTGGCTACCGTGCGATACCAGAAATGACGTTATTGCAAGCTCCCTATAGCTTTCTTTCATGGTAAATAGTTCTTGTTACAGTAAGCCTATTTTCACCTATTTCCTTTTTACCACGTAAAAACAATATTGCCAATTCAGCCAGTATATATCATAAAATGAAATAGCGTAGCGCCTCAGATTGGAAGATATCGCTCTCGTTGTGGTATCTTCACGACACTCAAAGCTTCAACCTTACAGGGAGCCGAGTGTTAAGACTTGGCTAAATATCATCATTGGCACCATTCACCCTGAATACTTCATGGGAGCTACCATAAAGAACACAAACACCTCTTAGTGGCAGAAATTTAAATCCATATTTAAGGCAGATATTTTTAATCCAGCAAGGTATGAGTAGACACAATGACAATGACGTGGACACAAAGATGTTGAACCGAACCTTTCAAATCACAGTTCTGTTTTATATAAATCAACCCCAGGGAGTTGAGTTATGGCGCGTTGACATGGTCAATGCTCGGCTTTTTTCGTCAACATTATGTCGTATCGTCTTGTTATGTCAACAAGATTGGCTTGCACTTTGAATGCATTCTTACTGGTAGGCTAAATGTAAACATCATGACTCATGAGCTTTTACAAGCCTTTAGGTACTTGATTCCTTTGTCATATTCTAGGGTTAAGTGTTAGAAAGGTATAACTTATAAGGCTTGTTTCTATTTACGTCATCGATGTCAGTTCTGTTTTTTTTTACTCACGAGATCGCAGCACGGGGGACGGTACAAACATTGCAGTCTGACAAGTGACAGCTGCTAAATATCTTCTAATGTTTCAAGATTTCTATGCTACCCAACCACTTCAAATTCATTCCTGTGACAAAGTAGCTAGACCTATAAGCTTAGGTAAATATTATAAACATACGCCTCAGTCAGAATTGGGGTAGGGAGATTATTTAAAATATGCTGTCACCTCGATCAAACGTAAACATTCCTACGCCATCTTTCAATGTTTGTACCGCCACCTAGATGCCAGCGCTGCGCGTATGTGATTGTTGAACTAGCTTGGAACAAGCCCTATAAAAAGACAAATTTGAAGTATTTCAATAATGCGTCCCGTTACCACATTTTTTTGGCTCAGGTCCCTTCAAAACGTACAAAGGAGGTTTTACAACTTAGTACTTTTATAGTCAGCTGTTTGAAGTTTTGGAAGCATTCATTAAATCAAACTATCCTTATGGCAGCATCTTCAATGGCTTTACTCTGACTAACCTCTTTGACATCTTCACTTTCACTGGATCCCGGGATATTCTCTGCCTTCAACAGTGAGATGTAGTTCTCGAGATGAGACACCTTTTCCTTGAGGCGCGGTGTGTCTGCACGTATCTTCTGCACGTCCAAGCGGAGCTCAAGGTTCTCGCTCTCGAGTCTCAGGTTGGCTTTCTGAAGCACGGCGTTGGCTTCTTGCAACCTCTCTAGCTCTTTTGCTATGCCACCATCCCCCTGGCAAGTTAAAGATACATGTGACATTACGTGAATGAGAGTTGATTTTTAAAAAATACCACTGGGAGAATTGAGTCAACAGATATGCTTATTGCCCTTATTGCCAATTCCAACCAAAGTCCAAATAGCAAATACATAAAATACATAAATAAAGGTTGTTTCAATTCGTGGAGAACTTATTTCCGAGACTCTCGTAAGTGGATGTATGACGTAACGGTTCTGTTTACACACTTTCCTAAGATTTTGTTCCTAACTGTTTAACTAGGATCGCTACCATTGGCCAGATTTATAAAAGGTCACCTCACCCCTTATTGGCTGGGCTAAGAACTTTAGCGATAACAGCTAACAAATTGCTATGGTTTCAACTTCCATCCTAGCTCTTAAATCTCAGGAAGTTATGTGAATGCCATGATGCTACTGGCTTGATTCAACTTCGTTAACCCTTAAATCTTAGAAACGTGTGTAAACCCAACCTAACACTACTATAATTGATTCACACAAATAGGTCTAGAATGATACTCCTGGGCAATTTCCACATGTCATGGTTTTGTAATTTATGGAGTTAAAAATGTGTACAAAATACTAGACTACCGGTATGTTAGGCCTGTATTACATAGTCACATTTCCCCATTCAACTTCTTGAATTCAAAGACAAAAGCACATACAAAATGAAGAGGATATATAACAATAGCTATTTTGATTCTGTATCAATTGATGCTTTTTTGTCCTGGAATTCAAGAAGATGGATGGAAAACCTTGACTCTTTATACTATGTAGAAGAGTTCCCTACCTTCTTGGCCAGCTCCAATACCGCGATCCGCCTCTGTTGAGCCTCTAGTCGCTCCTCTAACATGGTTGCTCCCAAGCCACCAGAATGACGCTTCTGCATCTCTAACTTATTCTTCAGGGACTTCACCTCACTCAGCAGTCTCATGTTCTCCACTTCCAATACTTCTATGCGAGACACCATCACTCCCGTTCCTTTATTGGAGCGAGAACTTAACACAATCTTCTCCCTTTCAAGACGAGAAATTGTATCTCTGAGTGCCTTGTCCGTTTTCAGCAGTTTTTCTACCTCCTGCGATTTTTCGTTAACTTTTTCTTTCAACTTTTCAACAGTTTGCTGCCAGCGTTTTTTCTCGTTCCATCTAGCAACCTCTTCGGCGGATTTAATCTTCTTAGCCTCGTTGTTTGTCATTTCCGTCTCCATTTTTTCTTTTTCTTCTTTAAACTCTCGCTCCAATGTTTTAATCTTCTTCAAAAGCATCTCTTCTCTACCGGCCCTCAGCTCTTCCTTTTTCCTAATCCACACATCTCTGGATTTCAATTGCAATTGATGAATGTTGCCTTTTGCTGACTTTAATTCTGCATTAGTTGACTCAAGCTGTTTCTTTAATTTGTACATGTCGTCAGTTGACTTAGCTCTTTCAATACGCTGGCTACCATTTATTTCCATTCTTGATGTAGTAGATGAGCTAAGCTCACTTTTGAGATCTGACACCGTTTGTAACAGTGATTTTATTTTGTCTTCTTTCTCTTGCAATTGAGTTTTCAAAGCAGATGAGGAAAACAGTGGAGCTTTTTGTGATTTATAGTGGCGTAATTCTTCCTGAGCTTGATTAGATTCTTGTATGGCAGCTTCGGCTTCATCTTGATATCTTTGAGCAGCATCCCTATAGCTTTGCAGTTCTGAGTAATGCTGGTCTTCTAATCTACAAAGCAACCAAATTAGATAAATATAAATTAACTACTAACAAGAAAGAAATTAAATGGAAGTCTTAGCTACTAGGGATGTCATAGGGTAGGAAAATTTGGATCCGGTCCCAGACCTTCCAGGAGAACCGGGTTACCCGAATCCTGAAACCCTAAATTGTTCTTATTTTGGTAACCCCCCCCCCCTGAAACCACGTGGTTGAAGGCTCTTCTCTGCCTGTGTAAGCTACCGGCCGCTGTGTGGGTTGGGCTCTGTGCAGCCGTTGCACGAGGGAAGGCCTAGGGGGGCGGGGGGAGTGTATATAGCATCACAGAATTCGCCCGCAGTAATGACAGACAGCGCATACTAACCAGCGACACCCTCGCCACGTCTACAAGCAGGAATTCACTGCAGCTTCAAAAAAGTATCGCAGAAATATCGTCGCATAACTTTTTTTTTTTTTTTACAAATATTAGGCTACTACCCGATTAAGATTTGGATCCTAAAAATGGATTCGGGTAGTTTCTGGATCCAGGTAACCCAGGTACCCTATGACATCCCTATTAGCTACCTAGTACCTACCCTGTTTATCATTAAGTAGGCTCCAAACAAGGTATGCTTAACTGATGGTATGCTACCATCTTAGGCCTATGTTACTTATAAACTTAATATTCTTATGTACGGTACATAATTATGTAAAGACATGAGAATAAAATGGATTTGAATTGAATTGATTGATAATGATAAGAATGCATACCAAAATTCAAAAGGTACAACTAGAAAGCTAATATAAGCACAAATATTACATTTCTAAACCCACTAGGAAAACGCTCTTTTTGACGCATTGATAAGATTGACTTTGACCATATCTACGAAATTTCTGGCGAAAAGTCTCAAAGCTAAGAAAAACAACAATTAACAACAATTCAAGAATGCACTTTGCAAAAATATTTCTAATTTCCAAAGCTATTATACTTCCCAACATTGTTGAATGCTTTGCAATGTGCATTGCTAAAATTTTCGTTATCATTTCGTATAGTGTTTTTGACACGGTCCGCCACCATTAGTAACACTTATTGACCACAATAGAAATGTAATTTCTGCCTCTAATACGTATCAGATCGTGATTAGATTAGTATATTCGTGTCAGGACAAAAACTTACTATAAATTAGCCACCTCACATTTTGCCGTTACTGTGTTTCAAAAAAATATTTTCGAGTAACTTTTGTGTAACTTGGCCAATACAGTCAAACCCGTCTAAAACGTTCCCTTTCATTACGTTTTCCCCCTGATGACGTCCAAAATTATAGGTCTTGAAAATACATCCATAAGTGTAATGTTAAAATTACCCGTGTAAAACGTTCCTGTACGTTACGTTTTCCCGCCTAATACGCGAAAATAACCATCGATTTATGTCTTGCTTGCCGTTGAGATACGTTTTCACCAATCTCTGGCATGCGAGATAGTTCTCGACCCATACTTGTAGCGACGTTACAATTGGTACCGGCCTCCCACTGCACGTGTGTTGTGCATTATCTGCGCATGCGCGGGCCGCCCAAGGTCAAGTCTACGTGAAGACTGCAGCGTAGGCGAAGCTGCCAGTTGCTGCCAGTCAGTCTTTGGTTACTGACATGCGGACTGTCATTGGCCGGCCGCCGGCTAAGCTGTCGCCAGATAAGTGTTGGTCGCTTGGAGGATGAGGGGGGAGGGGGGTGCGATGAAAGGAGTTGGACCAGCTGGCAGTTGCCCGACTGCCGGCCAAGGCCACTCGCTAGCGCCTAGACAAAGCTTGCGGGGGGGGGGGGGGGGGGGGCGGCTCACTGCCTGAACACGACCCTAATCCCTGCACCCCCTTGCCTGCCCGCATTCCACAGTTCATCACGAGCGATGTTGGTAATTTCACACAAGTTCATTGCCCCCTGGGAGCCCGTAGGCACAGATGATGTTTTGACTCACGTGCGACCACAAAAATAGTTAAAAATAAATTTTGGTTTTTAATAAGTTTTCCCCCGAGATACGTTTAATTTAAGGTGTCGCTTCGAAAACGTATTAGGCGGGTTTGACTGTACTTATCAGATCGCCATAACAGGAACATATTCGTGACCGGAAAAATCTTAGTAAAAATATGTCTATCTCACATTTTGCCGCCACTTTGTTTCAGAAAAATATTTTACAGTAAATATGGTGTAACTTTGTAACTTTTTTAACGATTTTGCCACAAAACTATACACCTTCAATCAACATCTAGACATATCACCTCTGGCGGAGTTCTCCCATGTTCTGTAGCCTGTCGTCTGCCAACGTCCTCCACCGGTCGGCCTCACCCCGACATGCGAGGAGTCGGTTGCTCAGGTTGCCGACGGTCGTGTTGAGCTCCCCGACCTCGTCCTCCAGCTCGTGCATGCGTACTATGTACTGCTCGACCGCGGTCACCGTGTGCTTGGTCGGCTGCCGCAGCTTGGCCTTCAGGCGGCTGTACGCCTGCTGCTGGTTGGCCATCGTCGCCTGGAGGCTTCGTAGCTCCTCCTGGCTCTCGGCGGCCGCACGGCTGTGCTCGTCGCGGGCCTCCTTCATCTGCAGCTGATAGCGAGAGATGGTCTCCTCCTTCTGGCCGACGATGCTCTCCAGACTCTCGACCGTGGCCTAGGAAACGTCAACTCCTTGAAGTCTAATGGTAAAATTATATTTGTAAACTACTACTACACTGGCAGAGTGCTGCAATATTTTTAATTTCACATGCTCAAGTGAAAAGTTATTTTCTTTACTTGTGTATGACAAACTCTAGAGCTGTGCGAGTCTCGAAATTTCGAGACGAGATCGAGATATAAATTCTGCTCGTGTATCGCTCGACTTGCTCAAACACCTGCTCGAAAATTCGAGTCTCGAGCGGGCTCGGCCTAGGCCTGGGCCTACTCTAGCCTAGGCTTTGTATAATCTAGATACAACATTTAGGCGGCCTATTTTCGTGATTGTACTACCAAAACATGGATTCTAGTTATATGCCATGGACTTCAAAAATAGTCTAAACTCTTTGCAAAATTGCTTGCTGGTAAAAATTCCGCAGACCAAGTCATCACTTTCCATTGACAACGTCCATCTTGGATATCACCCCACTCCCAACACCCTGTTCCTCCCTTAGAAGTTCTTCAATTAATAAGTGGTTGCGCTAGCATCGGGGCTACACTGGGACTACTTGATCGACTTGCCGGTATCGAAAGTTACTACTTTATCGACTTTAAGCGGGAATTTCAAACATCGCGAAATGCGTTTGGAAATTTGTAGTCTCCGATTCTAGCGCGAGCGAAGATATGGAATTTTTTGTTTAAAAAAAAAAACATCGCGTTACATTCGGGCCTTTATGGTACTAGGAAGGTAATAAGAAAAGTCTGTTTTTAATTTTTATCTTGAATCTCGCTCGATATTCAAGAAAATTTTTGGTTCGCTCGATCTCGAATCTCGCTCGAGATTCAAGAATATCTTCTGAATCTTGCTCGATCTCGCTCGACTTGAAAAATCCCTGCTCGCACAGCCCTAACAAACTCAATAGCAAGGACACTCATAGTCAACTCTTTTACTTGCCTAGGCTAGTATTACATACAGAGGAACCCCTGGGCACAGAAAACATATCTAACAATTCCTGTTAGTATTGCCTTCGTCTTATTTTAAAGACATTGTAACTACGAATTTGGGCCTATAGCTACAATTATTGGGACCTACCTACTATAATTACTATTTACTAATTAGTAGGAATGACATCGGGTAGTAAAATCTGGATTCGATTCCAGCCCGTCAAGGATTCGGGTAACCCGAATCCTAGAAGTGTAAATCACGTCGCTCAACATGTTATAGCGGGTTTATATAACTTACTAGTGATTAAGGATTAGCGACTAAGAGCGGGTTCATAAAACTGACTAGCCGCAACAGGCTTCTCTCATTGGCCGACAGTGAGAATACTGCTCTCCGATTGGCTGTGACTAAGGACTTGACCAAGGAGCTGAGATGTCTTCAACTTCTTAGTCAAGTCAAGACAAACCTTAGTCACAGCCAATCGGAGAGCAGTATTCTCAATTGTAGCCAATGAAAGAAGCTTGTGGCTTATTCACGGGTTAATCACTAGTCAGTCATGTAAACCCGCCATAATTTGAAGGCCATTGACCGCCCGTGGCAGAAGCTGCGAGCGTGCGTTCTGTCAGCCAGTGATGACGGTCGGGAAGGGGTAGGGGTAGGCCGAGAGCCAGTGGGAGCACAGGCAAACCAGAACTCGCCCGCAGCAATCACACCACATAAAATAGGCTAAGTCTATTTTTAATCAAGCCGATAATGGGTACATAACGGAGCGGGAAAGTATTTTATTGAATGGAAACAAGTCATTTTGTTATCTCCATTGTTGGCGCATTGTACTAGAAGCATACAACAATTCAACTAAAAATGTACCAGAACAAGATTCGAATCCTTAGAACGGATTTGGGTAATTTTTGGATTCGGGTAACCCGGATACCCGGATACCCGATGTCATCCCTACTAATTAGCATGTTAAGTTAATAGTAGTGTTAACTTAACATGCTAACTACAGCAGGTCCCAATAATTGTAGCTATAGGCCCAAATTTGTAGTCACCCTTACTTAGTTCAACAGAAGTGGGCTAACATTGTTTATATTATGCATGTAGCTTGACACACAAAAAACAAAATCCTCAATAGCTATGGGCACCTCCACAATGAGATGACTATGAAATTCAGACCCATCTATGCACATGCACCTTGCATACTTAGTACTTACTTTTAGAGCTAGCTTTTCAGCAGAATCCATAGGCTCATGGGTAACCGGAGGTGGAACCAGCTCTTGTACGGCTACTTTTGGAGTGCTTGCCAACTGGGCACGAAGATCTGAATTAATTTTCTCCTTGGCTGAAAGAAGCTTCTCCTTTTCCTCGAGCTGTTGACTTAACGACGTAACCTTGCCACGTAGCTGTGCGAGCTCTGCTTCACACTTCAGTAAACTCTGTGACTGACTGCTCACAAGACTCAATGCTCGGTTCAGATCAGACTGTGTTTGGCCGTTCTCTGCCGTTACCTTGCAAGACTGTACGACATCCGTAGTCTTCTGTCTGTTCTCATACACTTCGAGCTGTTTGTACAATTCTGCTTGCGTGTGTTCCCATTGAATCATTTTTTGTTCTAGCTCTTTTTGCTCCTGTATTTGTTCATGTTCTAGGGAGGCTATATGACTCTCCTGCTTCTTCAGCCTATCCTCAGCTTTGTCAAGCTGTTGTTCCAAAAACTCAGCTTTATTCCTTGATTTTAATTCTTTAAGTCTTAATTCAGTATTTTTGCTATGCCAATCAATAATTTGCTTGGATTCTGCAGGAAGCAACATTTGTTTCAATTCCTTCAAAGATTGTAATTCTAGCTCCAACTTTTCTTTGTTCATCTTTGCATTGTGAGCTATATTCTCGGCGTCACGGAGTCTTTGTCTGGCTTCCTGCCGTTCCTCTTCCAGACGAGACAAGGAAACAGAGAACCACTCCAGCTTTGCTAGTGGCACAGCTCCACTGTATTGTCGCCGTAGACTTTGAATCATCTGATGCAAAGATCGACAGCGATTGGTAAATTGGTTTCTAAGGAGGTTGAGGTCCCGTTCTTTCTCGTCCACCTTTACTTCTTGACGTAGACTATACGTCCGCCACTTTATTATTTCATTCTTTAACTGCTGAACTTTTTTATTTGTCGACGCTTCGATCAAACGGACAGAGAGTAGTTCATGACTCACTCTTGCAATCGTTGCCTTCTCGTCACTAGTCGACTGTAACTCCAGCACTAGTTGACGTAACGAGTCAAGTTCACAATCTTGTGAGGTCTTCCACAGCTCTAACGTGTGCACCTGTTCCTGAGCAATGTCTGCAACTTCTTGCAACTTCTCTCTCTCTAGTTTCAATTCTAACTTCTGAGCCTCGCTGTCTTGTAACTTGCCCTTCAATTGTTGCAACTCCTCTCTAGTTGCGACAGTCAGCAGCTGGTCCCGTAAGTCGCGCTCCAACTGCTGCAGTTCCAGATTCTGTTGCAATACCGTCTTATACTGCACCTCAACTTCTGCATTACGCTCTTCTAGTTGAGTTAACTGGCCCTTCATTATTTTATACATTTTATCAGCGTGATCTGCTCTTTGTTTTTCATTCAACTCTCGCAACTCAAGTGTTGCTAATTTTTTTGTTAGTATAGAGATTTGATTATCATGGGTGTCCTGGGTGACAGTATCTTGGTTCAATGATGTAACGAGAACTTCCAACGAGTGAAGTTTTTCTCGTGCTGCTTGTAAAGCGTTTGATAATTCCGCCTTATCTTTTCGTAAAATGTCAACTTCACTTTCAAGTCTAGCTGAAAGCTGACCTTCACAAACAATTCGTTGTTCTTTCTGCAAGAGATCTCTGTATTTTGAAGTGAGCTCATTATACTGTTTGTTGGCAGCTTCAAGAGTTGTCAATGGTACAGAATCTTCTAGCATTTTCTGGAGCGATGTTATACGAAACGAAGACATTTCTTTATGCCTGTTGAGTTCTCCAATTCTTTGTGTGACACTACATTCTATTTCTGTCATTGTTTCACCCATATTAGCATTTTCTTTTCTTAACTGATTTTCTAAATTCTGTAGGGTCTGACATTTTCTTGTTATGATTATTTCATTGGCTTTTAAATTGGCTGTTCTCTGAGCACTCTCAGAAATAAACCTCTTCTGCTCACTTTCATCCTTGTCCATCAAGTTCCAGTGACTTTCAAACTCTTGAACCTTAGCTCGCAAACATTCGGAAGTCTCTATGAGATTTTCTTTTTCCAGTTCTAATTTATCTTGAATTTTGCTCCATTTAGTTTTATCAGAGTTATATTCTTTGTAAAGGAGACCCATCTGGTGGCGTAAAATATTAAACTTCTTATCAAGGTCCTGCACATTTTTCACCAGAGCTTTATTCTTCTCCACTTCAATATTATATCCATTCAACACATGCAGAAGGTGCCTATTGAGTTTATCTATAATTTCAACACTGGATAAGGACATGTTTGGTGGTAATGTCATGTCTTGATAAATTCCAAATTGAGGAAAATTGACCTTCTGTCCATTCTGAAGTGGTTCTAAGCTTTGCTGCAACTGTTCGATCTTCAAGGTAGCTGTTTGCAGTAACTGGCTGGCTTTCTTTTCCTCCATCCGCGCACTTCGCAACTGCTCTCTAAGCACAGCATTACTACCCTGTAAAGCACTAAGCTGGCTTTGTAGGCGCATGGCAGGATGGTACCATCCACTGATGTGTCTCGAGTCAAGAGCCTCTAGCAATCGCTCCAGGCACTCTGACTCCAGTTGCACAGCACTAGAACCATCCTGGTTGTGAACACTATCAAGAATCTCATGCATTCCTTTCCTCAATGACTCGTTCTCTTTAGTCGCATCTTGGAGCTTCTCTTCAAGATGTTTCACCTGCTGATTTCTCATGTCCACCTCCTCCTTTGCTACACCGCTCTGTGTATCTTCACGGTCAACATAACGCACAACTTCAACACTATCTTGTTTTTGTACCATGGAATCAGAACTAACTTCATCTGTTATGCTTAGGTTAGGCTGATATCCTAGATTTTTCACCTGTGTACTTAGCCTGCCAACTTGCTGAATCAACCTGCGAGAGTCAAGTTTCAGTTGCAACTTCTCTTCTTCCAGACGCTCGGCTTGTTGCTGCAGCAAACGCATCAGGGCCTGCTCCTTGTTCCGCCGAGACAGAACACCGTCAACGGAAACTGCAGCGTCCGGAGGGAGACCAAGTTTCTCTCTTAGAGCAATGTTCTGTTCTTCCAAATGTCCAGCTTCTGCCTGAAGTACATTGGTTGCCTGGACTAGCTCTTCGATCTGCTTGTCGCGCACTCTGCGCTGCTGTCTCAAGTCTTTGATCTCCCCTACGGCCTCCATCAGACCGTACTCGCCCGACTCGTAATCACGCAACTGGATTATCATACTGGACATCTCTTCAGCTTTTACTTGAGCATCTTCCTCGGCATCTTTAAGTTTAGTCTCGAGGAACTCGACTTGAGATTCCGCCTGTTTTAACTGGCTTTGTAACTTGGCATTTATGTCCACGGTTTTGTGTTTGGACTTTTTCGATTTGAGGTGTTCGAGTAATGTGGCACTCTTGTCAATTTCTTTGGTTGCCTCGGCCAACTGTTTCTGAAGGGTTTCTATCTGTTCCTCTCTGTTCTGGAGCGTTTGCATAAGCAAAGCAACGCGGCTTCGTTCAGTATCTATCTGAATATTTGGTGCTTGTGCTGCTAAATGAGATAACCTAGCTTTCAATTCCTCTATTTCAGCATCTTTTTCCTCAGTCAGTTTTTGCCAATTTTGCACCCTAGAATCTAATGCCTCACTAAAATCATCCAATTGGGTATCACGATACAATTTCTGATCTACTAGTTCCTTGACTTGCAAACGAAGAGCAGTATTCTGTTCTTCAACCACATTTATCTTTTCTTCTTGTTCATTACACGTGTGTTTCAAACCAGTGAGATCACCAGTCATATGTGTTAAGTGTTTTGTTGCCTCAGAGAGCTCGTCACGAAGACTCGACAGTTTTCTTCGTAAAATCAAATTTTCTTTCTCAACAACTTCAACATCGCTAAGGAGCTGTGAGATGTGCTTGTTTTTTTGACGCATTGACTCGACCAACTCACGTTGTTTTTCTTCGGTTGGCCCAGCAGTATCTTCCTGATGCATAAATTCATGGTGTGAACTAGTTTCAACTTGAATTGCTGCCAGTTCTCTCCGTAGTTCCGTTTTCTCACTCTCCAGTGTCATCACCTGAGCTGCAAACTATAACACAATTAAATGTATTGGCGTGTTATTAATGACAAGCTAATGGCATTATGCCTTCCCTCAAAATGCAGGCCTACATAATATGTTCTGATACTCGCAGAGAGCTTAGTCTCGTCTCGAAATCCGTATAATAGGCCTACTTCCCAATATGGGGGGCTCAAGAAGAGCTGACAAGGGTGGTCATATTCTCATCAATTACACTGCAGCCATGAATGGCAACTCATCTAAGTTGTACAAGTACTAATCAACAAAATAACTGCTTGTGAATACTTCATTTGTATAGATAATGGACTAACAGATTAACTTAACTCAAACTGGGCCTCAGCCCTCATGTAGGCCTACTTACTTTCTCCACATCTCGTTTCTCTACTAACAGATCTTTCTCTCTAGCTTTCAGTTCAGTCCGCAGTTGTTCATTATTGGCTTCACACTGCACCAGTTCTTGCTTCAGACTTTCAATCTCCGACTCTTAAAAGACAAACAGTGTTATTTTCTTCTTTGATTACGATGTACAGTATTAGTAAGGAAAATTCAATACAAATGCATGATTTTAGGTTATTAACTAATGAAATGAGCTGAAAACGAAAACGGGCTAAAACTTATGGTTTCAAGACTTGGGTTCCTGGCAAGCTGAGTCATTGAAAGTTCCATTGCCTAGACAAAGATGGGCAACTGCCACTCAACTGACACAGTTGGTTGGAAATCATTTATATAGATATTTGTTATAATTTTTTTATTATTATTATTATTATTATTATTATTATTATTATTATTATTATTATTATTATTATTATTATTATTATTAAGCATTTGAATGCAATTTAAAATCTACTACCAGTACCACCAAACTATCAACACTTCCTTTTCTACGTAGGTTCTTAGATTATGGTAATCACATTCAGGACTATCAAACCAGAGAAGATGCTATGAATATAATATGCACCTATACGCAAATTTTACGCGCAGTTTAGTGGGTGCTGACATCTTGGGTGTCCGCCATTACGACCATTCTATTTCCTCAATGCACAGACTTTTCGATGGGTCAATCTGCGATAGAACATCGAATTGAACCGACGTTCAAGAAGACTGTTCTCAATGTAACCCGGCCAAACAATGATATTCAACAGCTTATAGAAGGTTAGATCACCAGTCCCCCAACCTTTCACTCAGTAGCGAGCGTGGCAAATTGAAGCCATTTTGAATTGGGCACTTTACATGCTAATTTGGACCTTTCAGTACTGCTAGCGCTGCGAGCGGCAGAAAGTCGAGTTTGAGACTCCCATTCCGGCCTGTAGTAATTGCCCAATTCAAGATGGCTTCTAATTGACACGCTTGTGGCTGCTAGGTTGCGCATCTAGCCTACTATAGCTGTTGAAAATCATTGCGGCCAAATGACTGAAATTACGAATTAAATTCGAGAAGGCTGTGTATTCAAGAATTGTTGCAATGGCTACCGAAAGTTCAAAGATGACGAAAATACAATACCCTTATATTTTGAAAATGTACTCTTGCCACTAGAAGTTTTTAGAGTAGACATCTGTAGTATTGGGTGTATGTATGCTAAAGGGTTTTCGAGTGTAGCTTCTAGGCCAGTTCAGTCCGGGACTGATGCCAACATTTTTTTTATCCTGGTTCTGGTTAATGCCTTAAGCAAACATTAATTATTTAGGTTACAGTTTTGGTTTCGGTTGAGGCCATAAATAAGTCGTACCCAAATATAGGTCCCCAAAAATTTTATAAAGCAGTTAGGCCGTTAGAGGTTTGATTTTTGTGCTACTCACAGATCCTGGTTAATCAATTGAAAACAAATGCACAGTATCATAAAATTACAGATGCATTTAAGCAACGATTTAGGTGCCACACTGTACCTCCACTAGCTCGAACAAGTCTCAATCAACAACCGTTTTTGTTTGGCAACTTTGACTACGTATTCACCTTTCCTGGAAGATTTGCCCGTCTTCTGTGATTGGGACAATAGCATTCGCATCTCCTCGACCTCTTCAATCAAGTTCTGGTGCCTTTGTGCATCTTCAGCTCCTTGCCTGGCGGCCAGGTCGTCAAGTTCCACAACAAGTGATTCTACCTGTAATTAGGCAATTAGTATGCATCATCATCAATGCTGTTAACTTTGGAATGGTGTTGCCAACTAAGTTGTGATGATTATGCCATATGTTAATGTAGAAGAAGAGTGATGTAGATAACACTTACTTGCCTGAATGGCTAAATAGATAACTTATCTCTTTTATCTTAGATTCTTTTGTAGGCCCCTACTTACAACTACTGTAATTAATTTAGGGATAAGTGGGGTAAATATGAATATGGGGTAAATGGGAACAGCTCTAAAACATCCTCCGTAAGATATTTTACAAACACAACAAAAATTGTACTGGTTAGGGCCCTACTTCAATGTTTTATCTACAACATATAAAAAAATCAGCCCATGCTGATGGTAAGTTAATAGGTTTTAGGTAACTAGAAAACTACCTAGGCCTACACTAAAAAGTTAATGTCATTTTCAGTTAAAACTTGTTTTTTTAATTTTGGGTTCAAGAGTAGCAAGAATAGGGAATGTGCATGAATTTTCTACAGCTCTGAAAGTACGTGGAATATATTGTTATTCATCTGAAGATATCATAAACCTAATTTAAAAGTTTTAAAATTAACTCATTAGCCTATATACTTCTGTAAATGTTCAAAGATTTCGATTATCTGTTTCCCGCACTATTACAGTATTTTTAAACGGTACATGTGACATCACAATCCTTGTGAATTACTGCTTATATGAATGAGTTTGCCACCGCTTCCTAGACGAAACAATCAAATTTTCAAGGTCAGTCAACTAACCTTGTCCAACTTTTTACTCAAGCCGTTGTCAAGTCTTCTTTATATGAATAACAAAACCCAATATTTACTGATATTCTAAGAAAATAGATTTGGTAATTGTTTTTAATAGTAATTGGGCTTCAAAATTAATCATAAGCGTATTAGACATTAATTCGATTTTATATGATTTTGGATATGATAATTTCCAAATAAGCGTTATTTAACTTATTTTATTTATCATTTTATGATTGGTTGATTGCTGATTACTACCCAAGACTGGTAAATAGTATACCTTATATTCTCCACGTTACATTCTCTAGGGAAATCCTCATTCCACAGTAACTTTCTTACTTGCTGATAAAAAGATTCTGCTTGCGCCACCCTTTTACCAATCTCACTTCCCATCTTTGCCTCCTTTGTGATAAAGCTTCCTAGGTATGCAAACTCTTCTGTCTCCTCCAGTTCCTCTTCTCCAATTTTTATTTTGTCTCTAATTGTTCTACTCGTTCCTTTCTTTCTTGATCTTTCCATCACCATAGTTTTACTTTTATTCATACTGATTTTTAGTCCAAATTCCTCTGTTATGAGTTTCCATTTCATTGCTTTCCTCTGAACCTCTTCAGATGTATCTCCCCATACCAGAATATCATCAGCATAAATCATTGTCCTTGTACGTGGTCCTTTTACCCCTGGTTCCACCTTATTTAATATTTCGTCCATGACGATTGAAAACAGTAATGGGGATACTACACTACCCTGTCTTAAGCCAGAGTTAGTCTTGAACCATTCTGTATTTCCATGTTTTGTTTGTACACAACTTGTACATTGTCGATACATGCTCCTTATTCTGTCACTCATGTTGTTGCTAACACTCTTCTTGTTAAGGCACTCCCATACTTTTTCTTGGGGCATGCAATCATATGCTTTTTCTAGGTCTAAAAACACCATGTGTACATTTTGTCCTGCCTCCCACCTAGTTTCCATTATTTGCCTAACTGCAAATATCAAGTCCGTGGTTGACCTTCCACTCCGGAAACCATACTGTTCTTCCCTTAGTTGTTGCTCTACCGATTCTTTTAATCTTACTTGTAATATTCTTTCGTATATCTTAGCTCCTTGACTCATTAGTGTGATGCCTCTATAGTTTACGACTTCCTTCCTGTTGCCTTTTTTATAGAGTGGGACAATCACTCCTTTCCGCCAGTCTTCAGGAACTGTTTTCTGTTGCCAGGCTGCTTTTACTACGCGATGCATCCATTCACACCCTACTGGTCCTGCTGCCTTGATAATATTAACTTAAATTATATGAAATGTTTTATTTAGCACTCTTGAAATATTATTACAACACAGGGAACTGAAGACGAAACACGCAAAATCAAACTCAGCCACTTCCGTTATACTACAAGACGAGTGTCAATGTCAACTAGTCGCAGGTTATTGCACAAACAGAGGATGACTGGATAACGGTGAATGGAGAGGGTTGAAGGAGTTATTCTCCACTCACCCTGTTCTGTTGGCGAGTGTGGGAGGGGATGGCAGCGATCTTCAGAGAAACGGTCAAAAAAATTAAAAATTTAACCTTTTTTCACATTATATTTCATTTCCGTAGAAGGCGTAATTTTGGTGAAGGTTGTTAAACCTGTTTTGGACCAACATTTAAAAGTAGCGGCATTATTGCGCTACTTTCCGCACTACAGCTACAGCTTAATTTCACTACTTTTTTAAATAGTGCACTACATGCCTCGCTACACGAAAAAAGTAGCATGCTACAAATAGCTCGTTACTAACTTGCGCTATAACCCAAGACTGCTAAATAGCTATAAGGAAAATGGAATACCTATAGTACACCAGCTTACTTGCCGCATTCTTAACAGTGCAGAGAATATTATAATAAAAAAAAATTGGAAAAAACTCAATTCTTCAACTTTTTATAGAAAGTCTAAGTTCAAAATTTCAAAAATTGTCCCTAATTACCCTACTTACCCCTACTAAATCTTAGTCTTACATTAATGTCATTGTAAAAAGTGAAAGCTCATTTTGGTAAATAAAGATTCAAGATACGTGTAGGCTACTAGGCCTAATAATAATGAATAGGCCTAGGCCAACTATTTAAACATTTCACAAAAGGAATCCGCCACCAAAATACATCCAAATTTTTACATGATGATGATGATTCTTGTTGCTTTTAAATGTATCTAGGTATTATTGCAATCACCCTATTTTTGACAATAAGGGGGGTCACATATGAAAATGAAGAACAATTAGGCATACAAAAAAAAGTGCTTTATGCGAGATTCAAACGCCCACCCCAGGTGACACACGTTTAGGACCTGTGCTCCAACTGCATGAGCCACAGCAGATGGCTATGGAATGTGTTCGATTCTAGTAAATTTATAATTCCTTTTTGGCTAAAGCTGCCGTTACTGTAGAGAATTGGGGGCGACGTGTTAGACGCGTCGACCAATCAGACTGCGAATTTGCCGCTTCAGCCGCGTTGCTCGCCAAACTAACCCATGCAACAATGCAAAAGTTGTTTATTTCCTATGTTTTGATCAACGACGGAATCTAACCTACAAACCACATTTCTTTCTTCCACATTTCGAGGTAAACAATAGCTGCAAATTGTCCCCACCATTTACCAGTAGCGAAATTGTATTTGTAAACGGCTTGATTGTATTTTTCCATCACAGATACATTTAGGCTATGAACATGTTATGACAGTTGACATGTTGTTGCATTGCTCGCGTTAGGTCTACCAAAGATTGTGCTACTGTAAACACTTCGACGCGAACACCGCACGTAATGCAGCTAACGCATCGCTTCCAACGCTCTACAGTAACGGCAGCTTTAGATACTAACACATTTAAGTGAAGGCCCTAATACATACATCCAAATGTATATCATTCGTAGGCCTAGGCCTATTACGGAGATTTGATCAAGCAGATATTGTCTTCCGTTGACATCTGTAGCATGATTAAAGCTTGGTCATCTAGGCCTAGGCCAAAAAACATTAGGCCTAGCCTAGGCCTAGGCCTAGGCCAAAAAACATTAGGCCTAGGGCCTAGGCCTAGCCTACACAAATTATGCTCAGATTAGGCCTAGGCCTAGCCTACAATTGGATTATTTTATTGTGCATCGCAGCACTTTCTGTTATTGCTACAGTTATAGTTGCCGGGTAGGCCTACTGTCTACCGGCCTTTAGACATAGGCCTAGCCTGATAGCCATGTAGCATGTACGCCTACGCCTAGGCCTAGGCCTAGGCTTAGACCTGACAATGTTTACCTGTTCTCCTTTGTACTTCAAGATTTCTTGTGCGGTTTTTAAAAGTAATTTTAATCTTTCAACGTCCAAATGCGGTTCAGGAATGTACCAGGCCACACTGTTGAATAAGTCATCTTTCTCTTCATCCGAGAAATCTTCCGGAGGCCGTGACGTGATTCTCTTCCAGTCCAATTTTACCATTTTCACAGTTTTCGCAAAGGCCTAGGCCTAGGCTAGGCCTACACTTGCAAAATTATATATATTACATGCAAATAGTTTATTAGGATTCCCACCAAGGAAACCACTTCAAACTTCAATGAGGATCTTTCACTTATCTTTCAGTCCCGTTCACTGCAATTTTAACGTTTTTTTTAGGTTATGTCTCCAAAGCTTTGTTTTGTTTACATCATACACCCCCGTTAAATATCCGAAAGCGTAGGTTGCAAAGGCGGTGTGGCGGTTAAAATAAATGACTGTTGTGGAAATCTAGAGATCGTTCACAGAAAGTTCAGTAACATGGT
Source organism: Isoperla grammatica (assembly GCA_945910005.1). Lineage (NCBI taxonomy): Eukaryota > Metazoa > Arthropoda > Insecta > Plecoptera > Perlodidae > Isoperla > Isoperla grammatica. The sequence goes on from OX246737.1 coordinate 63,918,998, forward strand.
TTATATTCGAGTTAAGTACTCAGAAGATAAAGAATTACTTGCCAATCCCAACTGTCCAGTCAGGGTTCTTTACAATTTTATAAAAAATGCAAGAAGTGAAGCTGGGGCAGACCAAATTCTACTGCGTCCGGAATCTAAAGGAACGCAGGAAGAATCTTCCATTTCACGTGTATGTATACCTACCCTAGCATTTTCTTTCAATGCTCTTTGTTAGGTATTTGTGAGTATGACGAAATACGGGGGTCGACGGGGCTCGAGCCCCCCCCCCTGCCCTGGGAGCTAACAGGAGTAATAAATAATGTTATTGTTGTTTTCCTGTCCCATGGAAGGACAGGATGGCCAGTGTAGGGTTAAGTCCGATTCACACAACGTTATAAGAATGGTATAAGGTATAGGTATAGTCACAAGCCGAGTTGGGCCATAGGGATTACGTACAAGGGTTCACACAAATGTGGTATTGCAATAGCAATAGCAATTGGTATAAGACTGGTATAAGATTTCAACTTTCTTATGACGGACCAATCATACGTTGAAACGTCACTTATAACACGCCAATGGGATGCTAGCAACTTGAATCAATGTAACAGATGCTTTCATTGTAAATTATTAGTCAAAACAAAAACTCACCGTATACATCCGGTTCACATCAAATAGACCTTGCATCCGGTGACTACGTGCAAAATATCTTCTCCCATCGGCGTCATTAATGATTTAACAACACAACAATAATGAATAATAATAATTATTGTTTTTCTTATTATTTTTAACTATTGTTTTTAATTATTGTCATTAGATTCGATGCCATTTTAAAATGTAAATAACAGCTGCGGGAAGTCAGCTGATTGACAGCCAGCTGTAGTTACTCAAACTGCCGCCAGAGCAAGTCAAAGAAGTCTACACAAAAATGTAGTATCTTTTCAGGAAAGCCTTTGGCGTCCTAAGCTTATACCTTATACCACTTTCTTATACCCTATTCTTATTGCTATTGCAATACCTTATAACTTTATGTGAATCGGACTTTATGGGCAAGCTAACAGGAGTAGCTTCTTTAAAAAGTTACCAGTTTTGTTTTTTTGCTAAAGGGCCCTTCGAATTAATACATATCGACAAATTGTGTCTCTTTCCCATATCACGTATTGTACATGAGAGCCTTCTTTCTTTGTATGGTGTTTCTTGGTTCTTTCAGTGGCGTATCCAAGGGGGGGAGGGGGGGGGGACAAACCCCCCCCCCCACCGCTTTCGCAAAGGAAAAGTGGAAATTGCATTGGATTGAAAAAAATTAAAATATAAATGTACAGTATTTTTGTTTGAAATACCAAAGATATTAGTTTTTGTTAAAAATACACACATCGCTCTATAATTCTATTTTTGTGTATTAACACTTCAGTTCAATTGTTGTTCTTTGAAGCTTTTTTTCGTTTCCTAAGGAGAAAATAGTTGCCAGAAATGTATTAATTTTAGTCCAGTTGGCCGCTGTAAAACGCACAAATTTGCACCAAAATTACCTTGACGAAAACATTTTCCGGGGGGAAAACCCCCCGGACCCCCCGTTTATTTTTGGTTCCACTCTCTATAATATGAGTTAAAACCCCCCCTTTCCAAAATCCTGGATACGCCACTGGGTTCTTTGACAGTCCATCTCGCTCAGCCCCCAGTGGCAAAAATTAGTTTTTTTAACTATATTTTCGGAGAAAAATTGTCAATAGAGAGCAGTACACTTATAAAGGAGCCCATAATTATAGGATTTCACCTGACAGAGCAGGATGTTCAATGTCAACATGGGTGAAGAAACTTGTACTAAGCCTACTTCTTGAAAAGTCCAACAATTTCTTTGAAAAATCACCCTATCAATGCGTGGGTTGCAAAACATTTCGTGTAGTCAGACCACATATTTATAGGATCTCGTAACGTTAATAAATAATGCGTCATTTAACACATAGGCATATACATATTCCTAGCCAGGAAGTGTTTGTAATATAGACAACTACAAAATTAATTTACATAGGTCTAATAGGTTATAAGTTATAACTACAAAACAATGTTAGTGAAAGTTTAAAATACGAGAATAAAATAACTTAATACTAGGTATTTTAATCGTCCCATTCAAAGTAATACCTCAGATCGCTTCTAAGGCCATCTCGATAGCAATAGTACCCCAAAAAAAATGCCTCCGGCACGGCTGGGGCTTTGCCCCAGACCCCACACTTCCCACGCAAGTACTGTTGATCGTAGGTTGAGCCCCCCCAAGGAAAATCTAAACTCGGCGCCTATGACTGTATATGCTACCTGTTATTGTATCTTTTGCATGCTTCATATAATAGGTACATCATCATCATCATCTGTTGCCACGTCCAACTCTGCGTTGGGTCGGCATTGAAGAAGCCTCTCCATCTTCTTCTATCCTGCCACCACTCTTCCCCCTCAACTACATTCCAGTCTCCTCCTCGCATTTCCACATCCTTCCTCACATAATATAATTCCTCATATAATATATAATATATAATAATAATAATAATAATTATAATAATAATAATAATAATAATAAATAATAATAATAATAATAATAATAATAATAATAATAATAATAATAATAATAATAATTGGTCTCCAACCGAACATATACATCGAGATGCAAAAAGCAATTATTTTGAACACGTGTAGAATAGTGCGAAAATTTTTGAACTAAGAAGAACGAAGATTTCAAGAAGTTCTCCATCCCGATGGTGGTTTTCGTGGTTTCCACCGTACAAAGAGCGAATGCTGGGATGAGTACAAATCGGCCACGACCAGTTCGGTTTGGAAAAAATAATGTGGACAATGATATATTAAGTAGTTCTAAGTAGATTTTAATAAGGTAAACACATGGAAATACTTGACATTTGTGTCCGTACAACATGTTTATGCCGGTTTTGACCGAGTTTGTATGTATTGCAACAATAAAATAATAATAATAATAATACAAATAATAGGTACCGGTAATAATAATAATAATAATAATAACAATAATAATAATGATAATAATAATAATAATAATAATAATAATAATAATAATAATAATAATAATAATAATAATAATAATAAAATAAATAAAAATAAAAATAAAAATAAAAATAATCTTCTTCTCAAATGCCCACATTTGGCTATTATGCCATCATGCTGGATCTGGTCAACCAGTAGGGACACGCTTCTTTCTCCACCCTCTTCATGCCGCTTGGCATTGCGTCACGTTCACCAGCCAGTTTTGGACATACAAACAGGTGGCTCCTATCCTGCTCCCCATTTCCACACAGCTTGCAGGTACTCGTCTCAAACACCCCTATTCGGTGGAGATGCTTCCCTAGAAGATCGTAATAATAAATAATAATAGTACCGGTACGTAATTGTTTTAAACCGGTTTAAATATGTTGTTTTGGCTACTGCTATACAAGGATTTGTAGGCTAAATATGACGAACATTTTGTTTATGATGTTTTTTTATTAATTCAATTTGAAGGTTTAATTTATTTTTATGTTATTGTATTTTATTTATTACACTCCAAAAATAAAATATACCTTCAAATTGAATAAATAAAAAAAACATCAAAACACATAAAATTCATCATCCTCACAAATACTGTATGGTAGGAAGAATAGGCCTACGCTGTGATCAATCAAGTTCAAGCAAAATACAATACAGCATTCCATTTTTCAGGGGAGAAAATCATCATCCCATGGAATAGTTGGAAGCCACGGCTATCGATCAATGTCCCAGAGAAAGTTACATAGGTCTAGTCGGCAGAGCATAAAAACTTCTTCAGAATTAGACCAAACGGTTCCATCTGACAATACAACAGACTCGGAGAATGCAAAAACTTCATCTCTGAAAATAATAAAATCATCAGATATCACTGTGAATGTCTCTGAAGTGACAGTTGCGGGAATAATTTTCGATGAACGTATGGATGAATTCATAGTTAACATACAAAATCAATGGATAATACACACTCTATATTAATAAATAGGAAAACGCTCTGTGTGATGCGTTGATAAGCGAGCGCATCCATATCAACGAACTTTCTGGCAAAAAGTTTTCATAGCTAATAAAAACAACAATTACAACAATTCAAGAATGCGCATTGCAAGCATGTTTCTAATTTCCATAGCTATTATACTTCCCGACATTGTTGAATGCTGTACAATGTGCGTTGCTAAGAATTTTTGTTGTCATGTTTTCAATTTGGTCCGCCACCGTTGCCCGTTACTAACAGTTATTGACAGCAATAGAAACGTTATTTCTGCCTCTAATACGTATCAGATCGCATTATAATTAGTATATTCGTGACCAGACAAAAATGTAGTATAATATAGCCACCTCACATTTTGCCGTTACTGTGTTTCAGAAAAATATTTTCGAGTAACTTTTGTGTAACTTTTACCAATACTTATCAGATCGCCATAAAATGAACATATTCGTGATCGGAAAAATCTTTATAAAAATATGGCTGTCTCACATTTTGCCGCCATTTTGTTTTAGAAGAATATTTTAGAGTAACTTTGGTGTAACTTTGTAACTTTCCGAACGTTTTTGGCACAAAACTATACACCTTCAACCCACATCGAGGCTGTGGATGGTCTAAATTTCAAGTTGATCGGACTTTCCTTTCGACCTCTAGGCCTATCGACAGTAAAAAAAAACAAAAAAAACAACGAAGTGTCACTCATAAAGGTATAATGGAGACGCTCGCTTCGCTCGCTAATACAAGCTAAAAATTATATGAACCTAACTGTCATATTTTTGCATAATCAATTGATCAATGACATAAACAACAAAATAAAGAGCTTTTTTTTGCCAACAAATGTACATATTCTGAAAGAATATTATTTTATTTTATATAGGCCCTACTGTATGTTTTGACATAGAAAGGTATATCCTTACTAGAATATTTGTTCTATCACCATTCTGTGTCTCTAAAAATGTGTTATGGTATGATACCGGTAATCACCGTTATCAAATCTATCATTCTGAATTAATCTGCTTCAGGAGAATTTGATTTATGTGATGAAAATGGCCAACTTAAAGGCATTTATGACTTGCGTCCTTGGGTAAATGGGTTTGAAACTGGAATATTTTTGGATCATGCCCTTTACATTGTGGTTCTTTTTGAGCGTAAGTTGATAAATTCTTAAAACAATCTCATAATCATGATAGAAAAATTAATGCACATGCAACATTGTAAATAATATTATGTTACAGGCGACAAAAATGGTTTAGCACATAAACTGATGCCTGTACTCTCTCGCAACAACAGAGTATACAGTGACCTGATGATCAAAATACGCCGTCAGTTGTCAGGCACTTCAAAACAAAAACTGCGTGGAGACAAGGAGAAATCAAGTACATCAGTTACAAGCAAGCAAAGCAAAACATTTGGAAAGACCACAGACAGGGCAAAATCAGGTACATCAGTTACAAGCAAGCAGAGCAAAACATTTGGAAAGAAAACCAGCAATCCTTCAGTAACATCCAGTAGTTAGGCTTGAGTCCGCTTGACACAGCAAATATGTTAGCTTAGCAGTTAATATCACTGAAGAATTCCATTCTATTATTTGTGCTGATTTTAATTATCTTACACATTTTACTGTACGTACTGTGTATATGTACATGTGTTGGTTAAATCGATTTATGTGTTCGAAGAGATTAATGTATTATTTTATTACTTATTAGTTATTTTACAAAGTATGTTTTTAATTAGTTTGTGTGCGAGCAGGGCTTCCATTCATACCGTTTTAACCAGGACAGTCTCGTTTTTAGAGAAATGGAAAATAACTGATGGAGTAAAACGATCAGATGGGAAATAATGGAGAAATATTTGCATGGTATAAGAGAGTTTATACCAGCCACAAGTGATGTGGCACTCGTGTCTCGTTACTATCTTACTAATACTTACTACCTACCTTCTAATATTAGTAGGCTAATAGTCGTAGTCGTAGTCATAGTTGTAATGGTAGTAGTAGTAGATATAGTAGTACTGGTAATAGTAGTACCCTAGTATGGGTAGTGGTAGTGGTAGTGGTAGTGGTAGTGGTGGTGGGGGTGGTGGTGGTGTTGTAGTAGTAGCAGTGGCAGTAGCAGTAGTAGGTATTTATTATACACTCTACAAACATAAAATGCCGGCATCTGCATCTGCACTAGTGACATCACTAGCAATCTAATAGTTCATGAACGAAAGGAACAACTTGGGCACTGAAGACTGTAAAAGCTATTGTTACTCTCCAAACACATTTCCAACATGTTCAAGCTCACAGTATTATGCATTTTTGTTACAAAACAAAACATACACTACACCATACATCCATACTTGGGGAAGTTCATTTTGAAAATAAACTTTTAGAAAGTTCAGTTCACCCTCAAAAAAAATGAACTTTATAAAAGTTCAAGTTCACTTTTAAAAATTGTGCAGTTCAAGTTCAAGTTCACTCCAAAAAATGAGTTCTTGCTTTTTAAAAGTTCATTTTCGTTTTTTTTTTTAATATTTCGTAAAATATGAAATTCTCCATGCATGTTCAAACCAACGTTTAATTTATAACGTAATATATACTAATGTATTCAATGTTTCAGTTTGTGAAATGGTAATGCAATATAGACTGTATACGATAATAGTTAATAGTTTACTGTTCTGTTAGGATAACCTGTTGGTATCTATCTATCCTAACACTCAATATATATTGGGAGTTTTAACGACCTTCACATGCATAGTCTCATAATCTCATTGGTGCTCAGTAATTTCCCCGGTCTTCTATGAACCAATCACAAATGTTGTAAAAACTTTTGGACTTTGGTATTGTGTATTTTTGTACTGCCGAATTCCGAGTTTCGCTGGTAATGTGTACTGCGCAATTGAAATATGAGAACTTTTCAACCGTTCAAAAGTTCGCGAAAATAATGAACGTTTTCAAGTAAAAGTTTATACTTACCGAAAATGAACGCGTTTGTTCATAAGTTCGTCATAATTCGAATGCGTTCACGTGAACGCGTTCGTTTTAAAAGTTCATTCCCCAAGTTTGCATACATCATACTACATACTGTAGCCTACAGTAAAACTTTATAACAAACTGAGGAAAAGGAAGCCTGTCTCTACTGGAAAACCAGAAAATGCATGATGGCCCAGTAAGCCAAAAATGCGGGCATAGGAAAAGAAGAAAGAAGAAGACAAACTCTTGGGGGGCCAGATTATTATTTTCTTATAACGAAAATTTATTTATAAAGATGAGAATGATGAGTAATATGAGAGCTGCAACGGGTCCCGAATTTTATTACCCGATGTCATCCCTAGTACCAAGGACATAAACCTACAATGGTTTTCAACTTAGTACGGTGCAACATACCAAAAACATCATTTTCATCATGGCTCTAAAGCACATAATACTTAATAGATAGCAAATGCCGCTCACAGCTTTTCTTGTCCTCTCTGCTTAAACGATCCTTACTGTAGCCAGAGTGCTTTTTTATGTTGCAAGTTGCTCCACTTAGATACAGTGAAACTTCTTTATAACAAATGTAGTTATCTGTTATAACAACATGATCTTTATAACAAACTGTTTTTGAGGTCCCAAAAGGTTCTTATGCATGTAAAGGTATCATCTTTATAAAGAAATGTTCTTTTATAACAAAATAATAATCTGGCCCCCAAGAGTTCGTTGCAAAGAAATTCTACTGTATAGATAACTAAAAATATAAGTATGCAACAAATAGAAAACATAATTTGGTTTAACACTACAGAAATGCAGTCACTTATTTTCATAAACTGGCGACAAAATAATGCAAGAAATGGTGAATCATGACCGAATGATGTGCTGCAGTGGCGTATACACGGGGGGGGAGGGGGGGGACAAAACCCCCCCCTTTTGCAAAGGAAACATGGAAAATGACCGTTTACATTTCAATAGACAGTATCAAAAGACAGTATTTCAATAGACAGTTAGATGTTTTACTTTATAATTATTGTATATTGTTGTAATTATTAAAAGCAAAAGCAATACGAAAAATATGCAAATTATTGATTGAGGTTCCTGTTGTTAGTGGTGCTAAGGAAAAAATGTGTTGCCAGAAACTGAGTTATCATGTTTCAGTTGGCCGCTGTAAAACGCACAGATTTGCACTAAAATGACCTTGACGAGAATTTTTTCGGGTAAGCTCCCCCCCCCCCCCCCCCCCGGAACCCCAATTATGTTTCGGCTCCACTCTCTTTAATATGGGTTGAAAACCCCCCCCTTTCCCAATTCCTGGATACGCCACTGATGTGCTGTATTTGTATCATGTAACCTGGGACTTTGGACAAGGTAGATCTATAGTTGTTAACTTAACATGGATATCATTAGTAATGAAGATAAACTTTAAAGTACCTTTGCTACTGACAACTAAGACGGGTCTTATTAGTTTTGAAATACGTGTACGCCTACCTAAGACCACAAAATCACAAATTATCATTTCATAGATTGTGAAAAGCATAACTACAATTAGGAATGACAACGATAATCGCATATCGATAAATATCGATATTATCGCGACATGGATAATCGTACGATATTACATTCTGTGCGATATCCCAATAACCACAGCGACTTGATTTCATATTTGAATTTGGCGCCTACTCAACGTTAGCCGAACGACCACCGACCAGCCGCCAAGTGCCCTCCTTCGATGTAGCCGCAGAAAAACAATTCGCCACTATTCTCCCCCCAACATATGACGCAATGTTAATTAAAAAGTAGTATTAGTGCTTATTTTATAATATCGTGGCGATATATCGCGATAAAAATTGAACATGCAATATCGAGACGATATTTTTTTGCGCCAATATTATCGCAATAATTTTGTATTGTTGTTGCGATTATCGATATGGAATTTCATATCGTTTGACATTCCTAACTACAATATTCCAAAATAATAACAAAAACAAGATATAACAAGATGCAGGTCATTGTCTCAAAGTAGGGTAGCAAACTGATGAAAATTCCTACACATGGCAATGCAACAAGCTATGCTATGCCAAGTGTTTGTTGCAATGCAGCTCAATGGAAGGTCTTAAATTCACCATGATAGTCTTATAATTAAAATTCTACTTTAGAAATACTTTTGAAATGACTAGTACACAAAACAAGGAAACACAAAACTACCAACCACCAACACTAGCTAAAACAAACAAACACACCATTTGTTCAAGTGGTCAATATTAATAATTCTTGGCTGTCGGGTGTCGCCGCATCCATCGTTTATTAAAAACTGAAGTTTCAGACTAATTGCATAGTCCATCTTCAGGGTATTGAAGAGACAGTCACTGAGAGAACCTACTCGATCCAGCTCTACCCAGTGACTGTGCCTCACACTGCCGTACAATCCCCGACGCGAACATCCCGCGCTAGCTCGTTCTCGAACCTTCTCGATGCGCTTCACATGTTCTGCCCGCGCAAGTCTCAAGCGCTGCAACGTAGGCTGCCACGCCCTACTTAGCTTCAACCCGTCCTTCCTATTGAAATTATCAGGTTGCATCTCAATTTCAGTAGCCTTTGTATCAGGGGGGGGGCGGTAGTCTTTACTCGTGGCCAGGACTCGCGTGTTGTCAGATCTATAATGTGACATTTGTCAACACTATGCCATGCTGCAGCCATTGCAGAGCATAGTGTTGACAACTCTATGCCATGCTGCAGCCATTGCAGAGCATAGTGTTGACAACTATGCCATGCTGCAGCCATTCCAGAGCATAGTGTAGACAAATGTCACATTATAGATTTTGACAACACGCGCGTCCTGGCCACGAGTAAAGACTACCGCCCCCCCCCCCCTGGTACGAGATGCAACCTGATAATTTCAATAGGGAGAACGGGTTGAAGCTGAGTAGGGCGTGGCAGCCTACGTTGCAGCGCTTGACTTGCGCGGGCAGAACATGCGAAGCGCATCACGAAGGTTCGAGAACGAGCTAGGGCGCATGCGCGGGATGTTCGCGTCGGGGATTGTACGGCAGTGTGAGGCACTGACGCTGGGTAGAGCTGGATCGAGTAGGTTCTCTCAGTGACTGTCTCTTAAATACCCTGAAGATGGACTGTCACTATGCAATTAGTCTGAAACGTCCGTTTTTAATAAACGATGGATGCGGGGACACCCAACAGCCAAGAATTATTAAAATAAACACATACCACATTAGAGACAATTAAATTGCTTAGGTAAATGCAAAACAAATTATGTGTAGGATATAACTTAATTTCCTAAAGCCCTAACCACAATTGTCGGCATCGTGATTGAAATTGGGAACGCGTAGTAGTGTACATTTACCCAGTGCAACATCACGATTTAGTTGTGAACAGTGTCATATGAACCGTGTAAATTAACTCTTCACGATTTCTGGCCTGCGATTATGATCACTATATATACCGACAATTGTAGTTGGGGCTTTATTCCTAAATTAATTACTGATTAGTAACAAAAACACTACGTAACAAACACCATCCTTGGACATCACACTATTTACTCGTGGTGACATTGGGTGCAAAAAGTCAAAGCGGTTCCTCCACTTTGGTACCAGTTTTTAAGGCTTTTTTTTTGTTTAACCTATACTAGTAATTAACTAGCATTCAGCAGGTAAAAATGTATCTAGAAAACATTCTTTGAAGAATGACTCACACTTTATTTTGTTTTAATAGTTTTCATATTCTGTATGGAGGTATATTATCAAGTAACTAGCTGAAATGATCTGCAAGATATTCTATTTGTGAGTGAGTGCTGACTGTGTCAAACGTCACCTGTGTTGGCAGCCTCAGTCGACAAGTACGTTGGGTATGCGCGTGCATCTCTCTTTCTATTTTCGGTAGTTCGCCGTTGTACAGACAGACTCGAACAAAAATCGAACCGGTTTGGAAAGTCGGAATTAGTTTGACACAGAAACGGTTCGGAACCGGTATTCAGGGTTCCCAATGATATCAGTTATCAGTTATCACTATTGTTTACCCCTTGGCATTAGGTTTACTATGAACTTGTTGGCTTAAGGGTTTATTCCTGCTTCCAATGCAGAGGGTCCAGAGTTCGATTCCCAGTTCGGCTGCGGTTTATTATCTTTGGAAATCGTAAATTGTGTGTTCCACCCCCAGTCTGATGTCTCCGATATCCAAAAACGTTGGCTGAATGAAAGTACTACACTTGAATAACAAACTATTTTAAATATTATCCTGATATTTACCAACAATAATATTAGTATTCACTCATTAATTTGTATAATTTCTTTTGAGATACAGTAAGACCTCGATTATCACAATGACAATTTCGAAAACTCGCTCTACCACAATTTGTGAGTGAGACTATAAGTGTATATGATGGAAGGCTAATAGATGAAATGAAATGAAATCTGAGCTCCAATTAACCGAGACTCCATTAATCCGAGCTGCTTTCAGATGCCCTTTTTTAATTCTTTCTGTCTATTTTTCTGAATGTTATTATGCTGTATAAAATATATTTATGCGCAAGAGAGACTCCTCAAAGGAGTCTAAAGATCAGGTCATTGTTCCAAGCCAATTACATGTCTGTTAACCCTTTAGTAACTTTGCAACAGAGTTTTCAGAACTTGCCGGTGTTGTTATACTGACAATACGGAGAGTGGTATGTTCTCTAGCTTTGAGCTGAAAAGTAAAATGCTTGAAGCAGGAAAGTGCACTAATAACCAGGTGATGTGTGCAATAAAACAATAATAAGCTGGAAAGTAGTCATATTTGAAGACTTATGTACAGTACTAGTTTGTCTTTACAAGTAGAATATGTAATATTGTAATATTGTTTATTTATTTATATATAATATAATATAATTTATAATTACTGATTGGAGTAATTACTAAAAAAAATGAATAAATGTTGATTCATCAAGAAGGCTATATGTCATTCTACTTTAACAATCAATCATATAAGAAATAGTCTTCTATAAATGAGAAGGCCAATCGCAAATATCAGAAACCACATTAACATGTTTTTGTAGTTGTTACTTTGGCTGTTTACATCGGCTGCTTGTTGGATCTGTACTCCAACATTGGCGGTCACTTGTGAGACTGGCTCTGTTCTAACTGCCAGCCTTTGCCTCACCTCCACGCTCTCACTGCTTTCCCGTGCACTGCCGTTATTGTCCTCAGTTCCCGGTTCTTTGGGTCCAGCTACTACTGTAGATCCATCTTCTGCCTATATAAAAAACAAATTGTATACCTAGCCTTTAGGCCTGATCTATATTTTCTATATATATATCGCTGCTCTTTATTCCAACATCATTTAGTTGGGTGAAAAAAGGGGTGTTTCGACCATTGATCAAACACATTGTAATTGAAAATAATTAGGGGTACTTAGACAATAAATACAGATTTACCTAGTAAGGTTAAGCCTTTAAAAGATTCAACTCGGTAGAAAGATGCAAATTTTTAAGTGATTTCCAGTGAAACTAATGGAATTTTCTAATTGCTGCACTGGACCAGAGTGTACCTACTTGGAACAATTAAAACAATAAAATTACAACAATAAAATACAATAGGGGCCAGTGCACTCGCAGTACAAGCCACTGGAAATTGCATAAAACAAGTAGCCTACCATAAACATTTATCCAAATAAAATAGTTTTAATGCTAAAAAAGAAACACACATCTAGCCCTAAGTACAAATAATTACCTTTTTCTGGTATTCAACATTATTCTAACGTAGGGATGACGAAACTTTACAACCCGGGTGCCCGTTCACATTACCTGCACGTTACCAGGGTAGTAAATAAAAAAAGTATACAAAATTGATAAATAATAAATAAAACATTAAATAAAATTAAAAATATAAAGTGGAATATCCAATTAACCACTTAACGTCTAATTTAGCCAACAAAGAAAAATACAAGCGTCATTTTCCTTGGATCAGAGACATGTACAATGTGCATACATAGCTGAATCTAGGTATGTGAAGAAACAGATCTATTGCATGTGATTGTGATTAACTTGAGATTTGGTGTTTGTTTATGTTTGCAAATTACCAGCGGGAAATAAAAAAAAAATGAAATTAAAAACGGGTTTTCGGGTAATGGAACACGTACTTGTACCCAGCAAGGTCGGGCAGGTAACAGGTACCCAGGTAGCCGTCGTTATCCCTAGTCTAAATTAGTAACAAAAAATAACATTACCTAATGTTGAGGATAAAAGTAGTAAGCCTACAAGAAACTTTCAAGAAATGGAAGAAAGGTTAATATGACTGTATAATTGAAAAAACTGGAGATAACTCAATTGTGGAAGCAGACAGAAGAAAGGCAGATGAATCCAGCCTGCCAAACAAAGGTAAATCTGTTTAAATACTGCTGCCCCAATCAGATCTTAAATACCACTAGCCAATGAGGGTTAAAGGAATAGTCAGGTGAAAAACTAAAAACCTACCATTTGTATATGTCCACCCTCAAATACGGAAAACATGACTAAAAGATACCATAGGCCTACTGCCTGCCAGCTGCAATCCAGGAGAGCTACGAAGATGGGAGTTGGCCCATCAGTGGATAACTAAATCTCGCACTCCACCCAACTTAAACATCCGGTGAAGAGGAACTATGTCCCTGCTTCCCCCACCACCTTCCTAGCCTCCCAACCCCTTCTTTCTGCCACTCTCCCCCTCCCCCCCCCCCCCCCAACAGCCAATAGGGCCAGCTAGTTTAGTTCATAGGTTAGGTTAGTTAGTCAGTAGTCTTCTTACTCCCGAGTGATCAAGGTCTTGTACCGAAACGTCTCGGAAAACTTGTGTTGTCCTTTATATATGTTGTCTTTATCTCTATACCACCACGGTCTACAATTCAGGTAAGCTGTTGGGGTCTATCCTTCTACCTATCATATACTTTAAAATCAGGCAGTTAAAAAATGAAAGAAAACGCGATTTTTTGGCTTGTTGCTACCAAGTAACACCGAGCAACTCTTCTCATGGTAATTCCCATATGAAAAAAATGTTACCTCGAGATAGTAAAACCACCGCTAAAATAGGGCACTTATCAAAAATCAATCAGGATCTGCATCGTTTCTTTACCGATAACATGCTTCTTAGTACGAACGTGTACTTCTACAACGTGCCCTGCAATTAATTTTTTTGTGACTTGATGTGTAGAAAAGTTGCAATCTGTTTTGAGCGGCACTGTCCGCAGTCGTCGAGTGTTGTGGCTGGATTCGTATTACACAATGAGTGCTCTGTCTATCGGGAAGGTGCTAGCGAGCTCAGAACCGATACAGCTGTACTACGCTTTAGAAGAAAAATGCAGCAGAGCTGGCGAAGGGAATCTAGTAGAATAGCTAAATGTTCACTATTTTTATTCTTGCATTGTAGCAACCTATATCAATTTTATTCTACAAATAACTGAATTTCATGCACTTATGACTCATTGGTGATTTTTTAGTTTTTCACCTGACTATTCCTTTAAGATAAAAATGGAAAGGTCAGTCAGCACATGCAGTTTGGTTTGATGACAAATGCCTCCAACTTTTTTAATATTTATTACGTACCTTCATTGATATTTGGCTTATCAGGCTAGACTCTTCTTTGGTTAGTGGTTTGGAAGTGGCACTCGAAAGTTGCATGACAATGCTTCCGCAGGTTGGGCATTGCCACGATTGAGACCTATAGTAAAAAACATGCATTACATTTTGAGTAAGCTATTATAGGCACCGAGATTGGCCACTGATGGCGCTAGTGAAAACGAATGAAGCGCTCCAAGTGGCAAAGTCGCGCAACAACCTGCTGAAGCAGCGTCGTTCTTCCTACGTCAATAAAGGGAAATTGTGAAAATTGTTTAATTAAATATGGGTTTTAAAATTTTCGCGCAGATTATGAATCCCATCAGTAAATCTTAAAAAGGCAAGCCACCATTTTAATCAGGACACGTTTTAGACGTAAAAACAACAAATAACACACAACAAACACAAACAAAACAAGACAATAAAAGCCAAAACAAAAACACAAAACAAAACAACAATACAAAATAAATACACATCAACAATAAAAACGAAACAAACGCCAAACAAAAAACAAGATATATCACAATAATATCCAGCACTATTTTCAACCGCGGAATGAAATCTTCAGCAGTTTGTTGCTAAATTTGGCCACATACAGCGCTGTATGTACTAACACACGGTGCCTATACTCTTGACACGGTTCTTGTCCGCGAGACCTAGGAATCCTTCGAGAGATAAATGATCTTGCAGTGGCGGCCATACCCAGCACCAACCCAACTTGAGAGATATTTCACTTTACTGTATAGGCTTCCTATATTTCCTGTTTTAACTTAAATGGTTAAAAATAGATATAAGACTTGTTTTGATTTAGCGTATGTTTTATTTTTGATGCACTTTATTTGCACGTACTTCACCATAACGTGTATTCCAGTACCTGGCCATAGCGGTAGACTGGAAAATTCAAGAGACTAGCACATTGTACTAAGAAAGTGTTACAATATAAGCTAGGCCTATAAGCAAGTTCCAGAGTGTGAAGATGTCCATTCCAGTCTCTCTGATGGAGACATCCACACTTTGGACTACAGAACCACTTTGCAGAACCTCCACTTAAGCTACTGGTTTCCACCTTCATATAATTGTGGTGCATGCTCCACATCAGAATAACAGTATGCGATGCGAGAACAATAGGCACCGTGTGTTAGTACATACAACGCTACATGTGGCCAAATTTAGCAACTAACTGCTGAAGATTTGATTCCGCAGTTGAAAATAGTGCCAGACATTATTGTGATATATCTTGTTTTTGTTTTGTGTTTGTTTGCTTTTTTCTTGTTGATGTGTGTTTATTTTGTTTTGTTGTTTAGTTTTGTGTTTTTGCTTTGTTTTTTATTGTCTTGTTTTGTTTGAGTTTGCTGTGTGTTATTTGTTGTTCGTAAGTCTTTAGCGTGTGCTGATTAAAATGGCGGTTTGTCTTTTTAAAATTTACTGATGGGATTCATAATCTGCCCAAAAATTTTAAAAGCCCTATTTAATTAAACAATTTTCACAATTTGGCATTATCGACGTAGAAAGAACGACGCTGCTTCAGCAGGTTGTTGCGCGACTTTGCCACTTTGAGCGCTTCATTCGTTTTCACTAGCGCTCTCAGTGGCCAATCTCGGTGCCTATAGAAAAAGCTTATATTCAATCGAACAATCGACAATAGGCAGAAACATAAAACAGGGTGTCGATTGTCGAGCAACACAATAAACTGTAATTTTCGACACCTTTTTATTACTGTTTCGGATCAAACAAGGCAGGCGTAGCCTACTTTACAGGTGCAATCTCAGTACGTAAATCATTTCCGACCTCTCCATAATTTCTTGCTACTAAACAGAAATTTATCTGAGATGACTACAAGAATGTCGCTGGGAACTTCAACAGCCCGTCAATAAAGAACCTACTAAGTGGCCAAGCTCTGAATTTTTCCTTCAGGTCCCACGTTCCAACACACTTAGGCCTACTGGTGGGACTCTATTTTAATTTTTGTACACTGCTTATTGTAGAAGTCTACACTTTCAGATTTTGAACAAAATTCTACTACCTTCTAACCACTCCACCTCCACTTCCTAGCAAAATTACTCCACCTCCTCACATGCCTTTCTTTACCAACAAATGAAAAGGTTCGACTTAAGTGAGAGTTCACTGGCGTTTCAAGTAGGGGTGGGCCACAGAGAAAAGTTTGTGTACCTATAACTCGTTGTTCAACACCTACAATTTACTACAGTAATGCCTATGCTGGAATTATTCTTTAAACATGACTATTTCACTCATAATATTGCCATTTTGAAGAGTAATCTGGTTGGCTGTGTTGCGATAACTGGCAGTCATCTAGCTACCAAAACTAGCATGAATTAAGCCAGATGCAAACTGAAAGAACAATGTAGCAAGATGTACTGAAGCAAAAGGGTAGTGAAACTTAGACCCCGTCTAGTACCGGCCATCAAATTATTTATGCAATCATCCAATCCAACTTGAGGGAGGCGGCAACCACCCCTCACCCCTCATAGTTACGCCACTGCTATAGAAGGTCTAACAAGACAAATTGTAGAGGCCTACTAATATAAAATCATGCAAATGAAACAAAAACATGCAGAATAATATTTGGTACAGTGTACAGTTCTAAAAACTGTATTTTGTTCAAATCAATTTAGTAAAATTACATTTCTCATTAAGAAATAATAATAAATAAAATAAATTCACATTTAGAATCTTCCCAGTCATTAACGAAACTGATTTTCAGTGGGGGACTTTAATTTAAAGTAGGAATGTCAACGATAATCGCATATCGATAAATATCGATAATATCGTATATCGATGTTATCGCGATATAGCTAGCCATATCGCGATAATCGTACGATATTAAATTCTGTGCGATATCCTGATAATTGCGGCGAATTGATTTCATATTTGAATTTGGCGCCTGCTCAACGTTAGCCGACCAGCCGCCGAGTGCCCTACTTCGATGTAGCCGCAAGAAAACTATTTGCCACTACCCACCCCCCACATATGACGTTAAAAAGAAGTATTAGTGCTTATTTCATAATATCGCGGCGATATATCGCGATAAAATGAAAATGCATTATCGAGACGATATTTTTTTGCGCCGATATTATCGCGATCATTTTTTATAGTTGTTGCGATTATCGATATGGAATTTCATATAGTTTGACATTCCTAAT
This sequence comes from Isoperla grammatica, assembly GCA_945910005.1. Taxonomy (NCBI): domain Eukaryota; kingdom Metazoa; phylum Arthropoda; class Insecta; order Plecoptera; family Perlodidae; genus Isoperla; species Isoperla grammatica. Next base: position 63,936,685 of record OX246737.1, read on the forward strand.
TTAAAGCAACTAAACCAACCTTGTAGGCCCCGAACACTCTCGACGAGTGAGCGATAAGAAGTAAGAACCAATCAAAGATCGATATTAGGGATGACATCGGGTACCCGGGTAGCCCGGCTCCAAATATTACCCGGAGCCGTTTTTCGGGTCCGGGTAACCTCTTAGTCCGTTTCTAGGATGAACTTACGCGCCAGTATTGCTGCAGTCGATTCTGGTGGAGCCAGCAGGTGCCTACCCTTCCACAACAGTAACACCTGACTCGGCGGGGAACAGAACAGACGCGAACCGACTTGCAATCGTTACTGTTTGTTCTTTGTTTAACATTCTGATGATGATTCTGGCTAACACTTGTTCTATTACTATTTATTTTCCTTAAAATATCCTGCTTTATGTAAGTGCTTCAGTTGTATATTGAGTAATGATTTTTTTACTTGACGTGATTACTGCAGGCGTATTCCGAGAGGGTAACCGAGCGAGTGGTGTGCATATCATTCGTCACTCGTCTTCACACCCTGCGCACTTCTCAAGGCCTAGCAACGACCTTCAAATCAAGCCTGCACATCAAAAAATATGTTTTCAGGATCCGGATACCCGGGTAATATGAGAGCTGGAACCGGTTACAAATTGTATTACCCGATGTCATCCCTAATCGATAAATCGAAATTCAAAGGGTTATGAAACAATTTGATTGATGCCATGTTGTGTCAAAATTCAACCAAAGGAATGACTGGATTTCTGTAAAATATCTAGTTTGGCACATGCTGTAAACCTGTAATATTATACTGTACTGTAATAAATTACTGATTGATATCAAATGGCAATTATTTTGTGTGTGTCCTATAAACTTCTGTATGTTGAGGGATTAGGGAAGTTTTACATAGATTCTCTATGCAAAGTAAAAAATCTTGGACCGGGTCCAACGTCCAAGTCTCGGCTGCCAGATCGGCAGCTAAAGTTTGAACATTAGACTGCCCTTGGCCGAGTCATCTGGGGTAGTGAGCATGCGCTTGCAACCTAATGCTGTGTACGGAACCAAACAAACACTATTTGTAGCTAGCCTAAGACGGTCTCAGGTTGTTCACAAAACAGAGTGCACGCACAATGTATAAACTCCTCTGACAGTTTAACGTTACACAGATGGCAGTGGTTAGTGTTGTGCATTTAGATTAATCACAAATTATACTTGGGCCCAGATCTCATTTACCTTCGAGCTAGAACTTGTCTCTCTTCAGGCGGATAGTCTAGTGATCCAATGGTTCCTCCTCCTGGAGAAGGCATGAAGGCAATTAGAGCCATTAAAGCTGTACGGATAGACCAGGATGGTTGCCACGTTTCTGGGTGATGACCCGAAATACTAAGACAAATCTTCTTATTGGTTTCAAACCTTCCATTTGGCTATAAAATGAACAAACAAAATTATAGGCATAAGTTCACAAAATAGCAGTTTCAATCATAAACATTTTCATGGAAAAGGGCTCAGTGCTGAATTCAGACTTTTCTCCTCGGGACATCCCGGGGGAGGGGGAGGGGGGGGTTGTATGTTGTATCATACAGGCCTATATATAGTCTTGATTAGAAATTATTACTGTGTTAAAAAATATTGGATTACAAATAGAGTTAAAAACGTGAATTAAGCCCTCCCTATACTAATTTACTAAACAGTAAATTCTATAAAAAAAATTCCTAATAGTAATACATAGGCCTAGGCCTAATGATATAAGTTACAAAACACACATTCAAATTTTAGTATAACACAAGTTGCGTGGGGCTATGCACCTGTTCCTGTCAAACAGGTACAGAGAATGATTTGATCGTCTACAAACCAAAACTCAAGTTTAGACAAATGACACCAAAAACATTAGGCCTCTGGCCTACCGTTAAAAAGGAAGACAGAAAGTAGCCTAAGTACAGAAATGTCCGATTGACATTGTACTACAAACATTTGACTAGGTACGGTAAGTTAAACTAACACAATTGTAGGCCTGGCATCTTATTGGTGCAAAGTGAGATCATCATGTTTGTTTGGAATTAAATTTACTATTACATTTCAGATTATAGGTACCGTATCTTCAAGATACCGTACCAATGACTGTTCAAAATATTGAATTTAATAACAATCAACTAATATAATATCATGGATTTACAACTATCTGGATGTGCAACATGGTTGGAATACGCGCCTGCGATTCTCCTTTCTGGTTTTCAATATTGTCGGGCATTTTAGCCCCTAGCAATTAGTCAATTACACATCAACAGTCACAACAACAATGTGAAAAATATCAAAATCTGAAATTTAAGGGTCGGGGGGTTGTATGTTGTATCATAGGCCTAGGCATATATACATAGTCTTAAAAGGATGTATTACTATGTTAAAAAATATTGGATTACAAATAGAGTACAAAACGTGAATAAGCCCTCCCTATACTAAACAGTAAATTCTATAACAAAAATTCCTAATAGTAGGCCCTAATAGTACAATGACATAAGTTACAAAACACACATTCAAATTTTTGTATTAAACACAAGTTGCGTGGGGCTATGCAACTGTTGACGAGGTGCTCAAAGGGCCGGACAAATCATGGACAAGAAAGGTGGCAACAGCGCAGTTCCGGCTGGCCACAGGACACGATGTCCTGCAGCACCACTTGAGTCGCTTTCAAATCACAAAGGAACCAGCAACTTGCAAATTATGTACATCGGGTTTTCAGGACAGACCACATCTCCTCAGCTGTGCCGCCCTTAAATCTGACATTGACGCCCTGCCAAATAACCTGAGCGGGCCAGAGAAGGAAACACATATTTATTGGATAGCTAGGAAGAAAAATGATTGAAAAATCAAACTTTCGGCATAGGAAAAAAAAGGGCTAAAATGCTGCCCACCACCTTCTACAATGGCTATTTTATTGGTAAATTGATTTTTTAGCTGATTCAGGTCCAGTAACGAATTTACTATTATAAGTCCATGATAATATCGCACTTTGTAAATTCTTCCTCGGGGGTACAAAGTTTATTTCCGGGGGAGCAAGTCTGAATTCAACAGTGGACGAGGACAGGAGGTAGACCTACACTTTACACCAAACGTACCGTTAAAAGTATAATATTTGGAGGTTTCATTGGATACTCAGCCGGCAAAAGAATTCGGCCATGGTAGACTCCACCATCAAAATCTGTTGCCGGTGGACCCCGTACAGTAAAGTGCCATTCAAATAAGTTGTCCTCCAGCGGGTGTGCCCAATATTCTTCAGTAGATTCCTGAAGTTCACAAGCTTCGCGCATCAATCTCTTTACCGCTGTAAACAAACACAAGTACAAGTTTATTGGATACATACAGTAATTCAAATAAGTTCTAGAAGGCTCTCCAAAAGGCTAGCAAAATATTATAGCTCATCATTTCTTTACTGAGAAAAACCAAACTTTCAAATCTCAATATCTGTTTCAACATATTTACATGAGGTAGGCTACTGAATAAACAAATCGTGGTAAATTTACCCATTAGGTCCTCATGCTAAAAAGTCTTTACAAGAAATGTAGTACAATTTACTCATAATTACTGCATAATAATTATTAATTTTACAGTAAAAAACTTCTTTATCTTTATAACAAACTCTTGGGGGCTAGGTTATTACAGTATTTTGTTATAAAGAACATTTCTTTATAAAGATGATTTTACATGCATAAGAACCTTTTGGGACCTCAAAAACAGTTTGTTAGGCCTATATAGCCTAGATAATTTTGTTAAAGACGTTTGTTATAAAGAAGTTTCACTGTAAGCCTATTTGAAATGGTGTAACTTACCCTACAAAGTAGTTTTAATTTTTCATTTCAGTGTACAAGTGTAAATAAATGTCGTGAAAGAGTCCGAGGCGACGAAATAGTCGGCCATTACTCACCGCTATTTTTGACATGAAATAGGGCCTAGGTGTTGCTAAACTGCTGAAAGTAGGCCCCTATGCTTTTTCCAAAAATATCCTAGAGCTAGGGATGTCAGCATACTTGGGGAAGTTCATTTTGAAAAAGAACTTTTAGAAAGCAGTTCACCCTTCAAAAAAATGCCCTAATTAAAGTTCACTTTTGAAAATCCTGCAGTTCAAGTTCAAGTTTCCTCTAAAAAATGAACTTGCTTTTTAAAAGTTAATTTTCGTTTTTTCTGTACATAGGCCTACAATATTAAATGCCCATGCATGTTAAAACCCACGTAAATTTAAAATGTAATACGAAATCATCTATTGAATGTTTCAGTTTGTGCAATGGTAACAGCATACAATAATATTCCCGTAATAGCTAATAGTAATAATACATAGTCTTCTATGAACCAATCACAGATTTTGAACAAAATTTAGATATGAATACTGGTGACGCCATAAGAAGCAAGGTGTCCCCTAAAATTCTGAGAAGAGACAGTCGCTCCACACGGTCTATTACAACGGTATTCACCGCAGTATTTCCCGATAGCTGTATTGTTATTGTCCACTGCATTGACTGTACCGACCGTGAATGGAATGCAACCCCACCACGTCTGACAACATACAGCCGATATTATCACTTCAATACCTGAGGCGAGAGAACGATATGAAACAAGACTTAGGTTGGTAGTTGTCACACGCGCTGCTTCGCATCACTTCACTAATACATAGGCCTAATCCGTGACGACACCACCTTGAAAGTTAATTTGACGCGACTATATGTGCTTTGTTGTATTTTACAGACTGCCGACTTCCGAGTTTTGCTGGTAATGTGTATTGCGCAATAGAAATAGCTATATACGAACTTTTCAATCGTTCAAAAAATCAAAAAAATGGTACGTAATGAACATTTTCAAGTAAAAGTTAATTCTTGCCAAAAACGAACGTGTGCATTCGTTGAAAAGTTCGTCATAATTCAAATGTGTTCACGTGAATGCGTTCATTTTAAAAGTTCCTTCCCCAAGTAGCCTATATGGATGCAAGGCAGCCGAGAAAAGTGAAAGTCATTTGCTGGCAAAAGTAGATGATGTTTGCTTTTTCAAAAAAATATTTTAGAGCTGGGGATGTCAGGAAGAAGAGTCGTTGGTAAAGTGCCATGGCGAAAATTCAAGCATCACTGTTTTGGATCATACAAAAATCACTTTTTAATGTTGTAGCAGACACAAAACCTTGTTTGGGTTCATTTTAAACATTTATCTCTCTAGCGGTGTTTAAAGTAGGCCTAGACCTACTTTCCAGGACTGCAAATATGCGAAAAGCATGAGAACCTAAGGGGTAAAATTACCCAAATCGTACTCAGCCCCCCATGATAACGTAACCTAGACTACGTTTACCACGAGAGCCGAGCTCGAGCTCGTAAGCTCGAGCTGGACATTATGCGAACTGAATTTGCTTGATAAACACCTAAGCTCGAACCCAACTCAGCTCGGTGAAGAAGCCGAGCCAGCACGCTCCGTGCGATCTCAAATTGCGTGATAAACACATGCGGACCGAACTGTGTACATACGTACGTTTAGCAAGCGGTTAACCACGCCTTCTTTTTCAGCACGAACCAGACCTGTAGTATTTAGTACGATCTCAAAGTCCGTGGTAAACGAATACCGAGCTATTGAGCTCGAGCTTACGAGCACGAGCTGGGCTCGCGTGGTCAACGTAGTCCTAGACCTGGGAGTGTAGATGATATATAAGAAGTTCATTACCTCTAGGACCATTTGAAAACATAGCTTACAATTGTTGACAAATTGCAAATGAGAGAATAATCTATCGTCAACATGAAATAGGATTTACGCCCAACCTATCTAGTTTGGGATGACCTAGGCCCTAGGCCTAGGCCTATGCCTTAGGCCTAGGCCTATGCCTTGTAGATTTTTAAGATTGTAGATTTTTAAGATAAGTTAGGGCCTAGCCTTGACCCTAACCCTAAGGTAGGCCAGTGAATATCTACCTAGCCTTACTGGATATTCACTGCCTAGGCCTAGGCCTAGGTCTAAATACTTACCCGGACTTTTTACGTTGTACTTTCCTTGGAAGTCCATGGATAACGTTGTGTCAGCCTACAACGCCAGTTACAGTATTAATGAACAGTTTAAAATTGCAATCAGCAGAGGTAGAATTTCGATGTTTGAACGGAAATTTGAAAATTTGACGTGGTCCAACAAAACATGAGCAGAAAAACAACAAATCGCATTCGGACACGCCTCCTCTTGTCATCCAGCAAATTCCAAGGTCTGTCAATAGGGAAAAACACAAGGTCTGACCTTGGGTTCAAAGAATACAAAATGTGTGTGATCCACGTGGCCCAGTACAAGGTGTTCCATCTTTCTTTCCGAGTGCTGCTGTACCTGCCAGCCTCATAAACACATGGTAAAAGTTGCAGCGAGATTTATTAAAAGTCTTGAAGGTTAGATAAGTATTTTAACGCGGTTGATTTTAGGATGTCTGTTCAAGAAAAAGTGCTTTTACGTAAAATCAAAATGCGTGAAAAAAAGAAACTTCACATTCTCAAACTGAAAGAAGCGGAAAATGAAGAGAGAAGTAAGCTTACATAACCTTCAAATCATTCTAGGCCTACTGTTAGAATTATTTGTGCTGAAGCTGTGTGCATATTATATTTAGGAAGCATATAGGGCCCTAGGCCTAGAATAGAGGCGGCCATGAAATAAGGCTAAGATTGGTAACCCGACGACTGAGCATTCAGATGTACGTTTTTGGTTGTTCCTCTAGGGCGTCTACGTATGCCTAGGCCTAGGCCTAGGCCTAGGCTAGCCTAAGGGCTTATCTCAATGCTCTCTTTTGACGCTAGTGGACTAGGCCTAGGGGTATTTATGGCCAGGAGCTGAACACTTTTCGTACTCACTTTTTTCTGTATTCCTTTGCGATACCGTATTGATCATGTGCGTAGGCCTAGCCTAGAACATAATTGTTATTTCATGATTTATCTGTAGGCTAAGCTCCAGTGATTTTCAATACAAATAGTACCTATCTTCTTTCATATTAAGTTATCGTTTTGAATTTGCATCGATTTGACAACACAATCACGTTAAATATGACAACATGGCGTACGTGCTAGGGCGCAGCTGTTCGGAGCACACAGAAAGTGTGAAGGCCTAGGCCTAGCTACCTGACATCCCACGAAAGTTGGGACAGGATGTCAGGCAGTTAGGCCTAGGCGTAGGCCCAGCCAATTACAACAACTTGCCTCTGGAGTTGAAAGCCATGAACAGTAGTGACGACTGCTTTAATAGCAAGCTGAAAGCATTCCTTATCGAAAAGGCATTTTATTCAATTGACGAGTTCTGTACTTAAATCTGTGATACTTTTGCTTTTAAGCATTTTTACCTTTTTATTATGCATTTTATTGTACGCCATAGATAATTATGGTAGCTTAGAATAGATAGATCTTGACCATGTATAATATCCTTGTGGATCTATGTACAATAAATTACTATCAACTATCAACTATCAACTATCAATTCAACATAATATAATTGACCCCCTAATAGTGATGACATCGGGTACCCGGGAACCGGTTCCGACTTTTCACACCGGTTCTATTTCTTTCGAAATATGCAAACTAGGCCTACTTTATACTTATGAGAAAGGGATGGTGTAGCGGAACTGATTGTGTTGAATTGTGCAACTGACTGGCCACTCGCAATGGCATTTTCGTTTTTGGCCCGCCCAATCTACAAGTTTATTACCAGCATGTATTTCTTGCATATATGTTTCCTTCCTTAAAACGGACTAAAGTAATAATATAATTGTTGGCAATTGGGTTGGGTTACCTATTTTACCTGTATTTATTATTTTATTTGCAGAATCGCAGCTATCAAACAAAGGACAAGGAAAAGAGGAAGTCACTTTGCTAACAAAGCACACAGTCAATGGTTACAAGCGAAGTGCAAATGATGATTCAATTTCTGACTCTTCCCAAAAGAAAAAGCACAAAAAGAACAAAAACAAGAAAGATAAATTGGAAGATGAATCTAACGAGGAAGACGGGAATATTACCAATAGTAATGATGCCAATGGACTTGAAAGAGTTTCCAACGACTTAAACTCAAAGTGTATGTTAAAATTGTTTATGTAGACCTACCTATCTGAAACTGCAGTACAGGCATGCTCAAATGTACTAATACCTAGTAGGCTTACCTACTGCGCTGCAACAATGCGTTAAATATCCAGTCAAACTACAGTTTTTATTTCAATGTAAACGGAATTTGCAGTTAGGCGTAACTGCAGATAACGGGCCTGCATGCCCACAACTCAGTTAAGGCCCATCCACATATCAACTTAGATGTAAGAATATTAAGTTAAGCTTACGGGGAAAGATGTTTCCATCCACATTGACTTGACGTCTGACTTAGGGGTTTGCTAATACCAAACGTAAGAACGTAAAGACGTAGGAATCAACCAATCAGATAGGTGTCACTTGAATGTTGCCGCCAACAGCAGACTCATGCATGTAATATGCATTGTTAGTAGGCGGGAATTTATGAAATTTTGTATTTTAAAACATGTTGTGAAAAACGGGATTTCCCGGGAAATTCGGGAGAGTTGGCCATTCTAATACAAATGTGTGCTTGCAAGTAATTACATGCACATGAAGCATGTATTATTTCATTTAAATGCTATATGTAGGCCTACTGTTTTAGACACACAAGGTGCTAAAACCAACTCAAAGAACTTGTATTCTCATTTCTCAGACAATCAATGCTCTGATATAGGGCTGAATAAATATGTAGGTGGTAGGGATGGGATAGTGTACACGTTTACTGTTTCTCTCGAAACAAACGCGCCGTGTGTAATACTATGTGTGCGACCGGCCACAGAGGGCTTGGCGCGCCGACGAGTGGTTTCATGCGATCTGTGACCGTCCTCACTCCTCGGTTGTTACTAACCCCCCCCCCCCCCCCCCCCCCCCCCTCAAAGCGGCCAACCCCGGGATGGCCAAGCGACACTGTGGCTCTACTTTTGCCAAGGTCACGCATGGCCTATCTACCTCTCGTTCCCGCTAAATCAACATTGCAGTCAAAATGTATATAGCCTCAAATTAATAAATAATTTCGGCCTAGGCGTCACATATAATCCGAGGCCACTGCCAGGAACATGGCCGTGCATCAGCATACGCCCGAAAAACATATTCAAGACGTATTTTTACGGACGGAATGTTTACGTGTTAAAGAATAATTTTGGCCTATAAACCTGGCAAGTGATCCGAGGTCAGAACCACGAAATACGCTGGATTACATCTTGAAACCGTTTGCGGGAACAACACTTTAAAACATAATTTTTCGGCCTAGACAGAACATGATTTTTTTTCGAATGCAAGACCCCACAGACGTGTACACCTGTACACGGCTTTGCAAACAGCAGTGTACACGTTTGGTGAAGTACACACTTTTGCCCATCCCTAGTAGGTGGACACATTTTCGCCCACAGTTAACTGTGTTCTGACTTCTGAGACAAAATGGTAGTTTACATTTAGACACAAAAGATGGAGGGTGCAATCAACAAATAATAAATTTTAAAGTAACACATAAATCAATAATCATGCATGTATGTACTCATGGTACATATTCCGTTGAATAATTTTGTATATGAAAATGTTCAAATATTAATGTTTTCATTTTGTGAATTGGAGGGGTGGTAGGCCTACGTTTAAATGCAAAAATTTCGTAATAATACACGTTTACAACATTAAAGGCCCAGTAAAGTTTTGGTTCTGATGGCCATGTAATTCAAAGGCATACTCTTAGTAGGTGATTAAAAAAAAAAGGGAGAGAATCGACCGAGTAGATGCAAATATATAATCAAAAACGCAAAGACGTGCGTTGCAAGGTTGCCTACCTTCCGTGACGTCACTGGGGGGGACTGACTGTACGAGCCACGGCAGGCGCCTCGCGCGCCCGTGGCCGGACAGTAGCCTACGCCTACGCGGTCGGCAGTCACGGACGAGATTGGCCGTGTAATGGCTGGTGGGCCCGTAGCACCTTATAGCTTCGAACCGAGGTATTCCGAGGAAGAAATATACGAACTGGAAAAGCGTAAAACACAGCAAGCAGAAGCTTCTAGGTAGGTCTGATCGCTATGACTACCGACGAGGAATCTTTTTGCTGTCTTGAATCTGACATTATTAGCCACGTGCGACAAGATCTAGAGTGCATCACAAAACACAATGATTTCGAAAGCGTGTGTCTTAACGTTGGTTGTTTGAACACTGCTCTTCAATAAATGATGGTTCATTCTCATCATGATGTCCAACGACAAAAGCTGCGAACCACTTCGAATAGATTATGGCGACACATTTCTTATAAACAATGCATATATTGGATGAATTTCTGGACTTCGCTAGGAAAATACAGACGTGTTGTGATACCATCATGCGTTGTCAATGTATTAGAGAAGAGTTTCCTGATGCAAATAGTAGCTACGTAGGATTTAAACCCGTTGCCGGAGGAGAAACTGAATATTTTGATTAATACATTATTATTGTTCCGTTAATTTAAAATCCATTTACAATTATTGTAGGAATAGAAGTAGTAATGAACATTGACATTGATCACTGAAGACTGTGCTAAAGAACACACACACCTGCAAACGCCTCTCTCGATTGACAGATAGCCTATGCGCGAAGTGGGTTGTAGGAGGGTGCGTGCCCGCCCGCCCAAGCGCATTCCCCCCAGTGACGTGGCGGCTAGGCGCGCCGAGTGGGGCAAAAGCGAGGGTACCACCAAACATGTAAGCCTACACACTGAGGGACACATCCCTCCTTGTTTGAAAGATGTCATTTTATAACATATCAAAAGTAATTCGAAACCTTTTCTGGGCCTTTAAATGTTTTCTCCCAGACCTATTTGGATAACTGTTCTGTCTTATTGTGGGTAATCCCTAGATCCATTGAATGTAGGAATGTGGTAAATTGAAGCCTTCAGTTGGAGAAAAGTGACACTATGGACATTAGAAAATTATAGGCTACTCGGGGCCGTTTTATAGAATTTTATCCGCTTATACGGATTTTCCTAGTCATTCACAGATATTTAATACAAAAAAAAATTACCATCATTGAATATAAAGATAAACGTACTGTAGGTAAATGGTGTACTGTACTGTACCTCAAATCTTATGGTTGTATGTGCTTATTTACAGTGCCCGGGTCAGGAATTGGTCTCTCAATATTGAGCAATGCAACTTTTGAATCTTTAAAAGAAAGTGTTTGTGAATATACCCTAAAAGGTATTGCTGATATGGGTTTTACTACACTGACTAAGATTCAAGCTTGTTCTATTCCTGCCTTACTGGAAGGCCGTGACCTAGTAGCATCAGCAAAGACTGGATCAGGGAAGACGTTAGCATTCCTCATACCAGCCATAGAGCTAATCTACAAGCTCAAGTTCATGCCACGAAACGGCACTGGATGTATTGTAATATCCCCAACACGAGAGTTGGCAATGCAAACTTTTGGGGTTCTCAAAGAGCTGATGCAACATCATCATCATACCTATGGACTGTTGATGGGCGGAGCTAACAGACAAACCGAAGCACAAAAACTTGCAAAGGGCATCAATATCGTAATAACAACACCCGGACGGCTCCTAGATCATCTCCAAAATACACCTGACTTTCTCTATAAGAATCTTCAATGTTTGGTCATTGATGAAGCAGACAGGATTTTGGATATTGGGTTCGAGGAAGACTTGAAACAGATTATTAATCTTCTTCCCAGTAAGTACCTACATTGGTTTTGTGTTATTTATGCCTGGCTAGATTCTATTATCGAGTTCAACTTATAAAGTTACTAAACCGGATGCAATGGTTAAAGTGTGGGATGGGATGATTTGAGCGCAGGCGATGTAAATTCAACCCTCAGCATTGCCACAATAGCTTACCAGGCTGGCGGAACACTTGTCACACTTGGCCACGCAAAGACAACTGACCAGCTGACAGCTCATCACTACACTTGCTGTTCGGTTAGAAATCTATTGAATTGAAATTGAGGGTAATAAAATGGTCTTCAGGGTGGGTTTCTTCGGGTCCCCTCGTCCCCCTGCAACCCGCCCACGCCCATGGTCGAGCATGTGCTTCACAGACTTGTCCCATGTGGTTGGTATTTAGCCCACACAGTAAACAATTTCCGTTTTAGTTCCTTCTAAGGGTGAACACGATAATAGAAAGCATTGTGCCAATTGTAGATGGCATCGTGAACTTTACGGAGCATTTTTACAAATGAATTTTTAACGCGAGTCTCCGTGTAAGTATGTTATATGTAAGGTTGCCCATCGATGTTAAACAACATCACACATGATCATCATCATGATTACAACATCGACATCGAAATCAAAACAATGCGATGTCCCATCGCAATGTCGGAAATTTTTCGACATCGACATCAAACCTGAAATAATCGTCATCGGAAAAAAAGTTCCTTGAACAATGTAAAAACGAAAAAGAAAAACTAACAAAATCGTTTCTTGTTCATCGCAAAACCTTCTAGTAAGTTGATATTGTGTTGTAACCTTGTCGACGAGCGCAGTACAGATCTTTTTATTATTATTATTTTGTCTAAAGAAGGATTCGATTTATGAGAAAAAAAAATCGATGCCGATAGGCAACCTTAGTTATATTATATTATGCAAATCAGTTTAGTTACTGAGTGGGTAGACTCTAAATGTGAATTTATTTATTTATTTTATTTATTTTATTTATTGCAGTAGCAAAGAAATCCTATATTTGGCCTATTAATTATTAACCAAGTATTAAAATCAAATTAGGTTACCCTCAACACAACATGGAGTGCTCAATGAGACAATGTGTCCACTTGTGAATATTGTACATTTTTATAGAATAGGGAAAGGCTCACACATTTTTTTTATTTGCTTACTGGTTACCTCAAGTTATAATAAACGGGAACTAATTGGTAGAGATACGTCTTTTTAGCAGAAATTTTCTCTAAATTAAGCATTAAAGGACATCACAACACTGTGATTTTCCGGCGTTATAAAATGCGTTATTTTTTTATTGATTTATGGCGAAAACTAGAAGTCTCTAGCTTGTACCAGAAATTTATAATAAATTATTGAAATGATCCAAGTTTTGGTGGTGGGCGCGCACCCGATAATCGTGACGTCACGCTTGCGCATTTTTCAAGTCGAAGCAGACGCCAAATTATGAGCCAGCGCCGTGAAAAACTCTCGCTGTAGCTGAAGATATGGTGCTCAGAGAAAAACAAATGATATCATTGTGTTCTGCGATCTTTTCTCTTCAATAACATTGTTAAAGAAAATATTTTTGTTGAACAGAACACATAGTTTTAATTAATTTTCCAAATGCCTTCAATTTCACTAAATAAGCGTGTTTTTAACAACATTGAAAGCGGATAAGATAAACGAAATGTTAAGATATTTTCATACTGACATAGGCCTATAGCAACATGCATGCAGAAAAATAAAAAAAATATGTCACTTATAATTCAACTTTTTTGATTTTGAATCCAAAACTTGAATTCGGAGCAAGAATATCTGCGAATCCGAATCCAAGTATTTGTTAACCCACCAAGCCAAATTAATTATAATAGGTTTATATATCAACGAACTAAGAAGTAGACGCTATTTTCGTGTAGTGGGCAGCGACTATGTTAATCATCATGTGTTACTTCGATAATCAACAAAACGATATCATTGCGAGTTCCGGTAGCGCGATGATCGATATAATTCCACGTTTCTCGGTTGCAGTCTTGTTTGGCGCCGGATTTCAATTTGTTTGAATACTTTGAAATGTTAAGATTTTGAATTCGAGTGACGAATCGTTATCGATTATTAGGCCTAAATAATTCGATCCGGAGTTTCGAAGTTCCGCATACCCGTAGAAAACATTATTGTATAACGTCTCTTGCAGCACCAAACTGTAAAACAAACATTCCTATATTTTATATGTCTTATGAAATAAAATGTTTCCAGAACGCCGCCAGACCATGTTATTCAGTGCTACTTCAACTGCTAAAACACAAGCCCTGACAAAGCTTGCTTTAAAGAAAGAGCCCTTTTATGTAGGAGTGGACGATGATGAAGATTCTGCTACTGTCGATGGTCTTGAACAAGGCTATGTTATTTGCCCATCTGAAAAAAGACTTCTACTTTTGTTCACATTTTTAAAGAAAAATCGAAAGAAGAAGGTCATGGTATTCTTCAGCTCGTGTATGTCTGTAAAGTACCATCATGAACTACTCAATTACATCGATCTACCTGTTATGAGCATTCACGTGAGTAAAACTGCAAACTGCATACCAAGTAACAGTATTGTTAAATGCTTAGGCATGACAAACCATGTTGTCATTAATTACCCTTGATTTAGGATATGTCAGCATTCAGCAACCATGCTATGGCAATAGATATAATTTTGTATAACCTCTGTACCAGAGTGTAGGCCTAAAGATATGTGGAATCTCTATAGTAATGCTTGTATATTGTATATGTATGCATGTATATATTATTTGTGTTGGACTAATAGCGAAAGCTAAATAAAGATATGCCAATATTATTATTTTTTTGAATGTAGGCCTATCACAAATCACAATCATACATTACAATCTCGGTCAAAGCCGGTGTTTAGGCCTAATATTAATATTTTATTGAATGTATCACAATCATACAATGTCGGTCAAAACCGGCGTTAACATGTTATACAGACGCAATGTCAAGTATTTCCATGTGTCTACCTTACCGGTATTTAACTTCACTAATCACATTACTGTATTATTATTATTATTATTATTATTATCTTCAGTATTGTTATTATTATTATTATTATTATTATTATTATTATTATTATTATTATTATTATTGTTATTATTGTTAACTTTCATACTGTAACACTTCAGAGAGATTTAGAAGATCTTACGACTCTCTCAGTAGACTACATACATGTACAGTAAGCCACGATTGGTACCAATTGTAGTACTGTACTGTCAAATGCAAGTAGACGTTGAAACTTGAAATTATTTAAAATATTTTTAAAGTTCATACATTTTTCACCTTGTTTTTAATAACTTTTCCCAACACCCCACTGTTAACTAATTGGCATTTTCCAATGGCTGCACTGGACCTTACTGAGTACAGCTTAAACAATTAGAACAATAATACAAAACAATACATATAATGAATCACCAGTGCCATTATTTATGCATTGTTGATTTTGGTTTTTTGGTCACAAGTCACACCCAATACCATAAAATGCTGTACAGTGTCCATTTGCTTAATAAATTTAAAAACCACTTTTTTGTCATCCCTGGAGTAAAGCAATGTGTAAATACTAAATACTAAACAATCACACAAGCTTGTCGTGTTGCACTGTATAATGTGTGTGCCTGTTAAATAGAACCATTATAATATGTTATAACAATTCCTTCTAGATTTTACTAACTGTAACAGCTGTCCTTGTTTGTGATTTTAGGGCAAGCAACAGCAGGCCAAGCGTACAACTACATTCTTCCAGTTCTGCAATGCAGAAGATGGTATTCTATTGTGCACGGACGTAGCTGCTCGTGGCTTGGATATTCCCGCAGTGGACTGGATTGTTCAGTACGACCCACCAGATGACCCTAAGGAGTACATCCACCGAGTCGGGCGAACAGCGAGAGGAGAGGGGGCGAAGGGACACGGGTTACTCATGTTGCGGCCCGAGGAACTAGGTTTCCTGCGCTACCTCAAGGAAGCTCGGGTTCCCCTCAACGAGTTTGAGTTCTCGTGGAACAAGATAGCTGACATTCAACCACAAGTATGACAGTATTACTGCTATTTATGAGAGAGATAGAGAGCCTATGTGAAGGAACAATTATGTCTTCAACTATGATGTTTTCCAAGTTGCTAGATGGCCCGGGGTAAAATAGGCCCAGAATGACTCAAGATGCTACGAAAGGAGACCCTGTCCCGTTCTTCCCACTCTCCCAAAAGATTTCTGCTCCCACTTGGCCCTGCCCTTCCTTGCTGGACTCCTCTTGTGACTATCCTCGCAATGTGTAGGCCTAACGGATCTGATTCAGACGTGGCGTTTTTCATCTTCATCTTCCACCCACTCATCGTCTCGATTAGCCAATTGCAAAAATATGAGATGTAAACCCCAAATATCATCATTATTCTTGAGTTGCTAAGAGTGATACAGAAATAATCATAGGGGTGTACAAACTTTCTCAACAAAAACATGATATGCCTACATATGTGTAAGATAAACCTGTTGTTCTATATACTCTCATAGGTATGACTACTCTGATAATATCGGCACATTTTTATGTGGTTTTCAAAGGGTTCGAAACCTTGGTCTGACAAGTAAAATAATCTGAAATTAGCTAGCAAGAGTAGTACTATTACTATAAGTATTATCGAGTTCACCGTTAGAAGGAACTAAAACGGAAATTATTTTATTGGGTGGGCTGGGCTTGTCTGCCCGGTTCATTTGAAAATACCAACCACATGGCACAAATCTGTGAAACACATGCTCGACAATGGGCACGGACGGGTAGAAGGGGGGGGGGGGGGGGGACAACCCAAGGAAACGCACCCTGAAGACCATTTTATTACCCTCGATTTCAATAGATTTGGAACCGAACAGCAAATTCATGTTGCCAAATGTAGTAATGAGCTGTCATTTGATCAGTAGTCTTTGTGAGGCCAAAGTTTGACTAGTGTTCCGCTCGCCTGGTAGGCCTGCGCTATTGTGGCCACGCTGAGGGTTGAATGTATGTTGCCCGCATTCAAATCAGCCCATCCCACACTTCAATCATTGCATCCGGTTTAGTTTCTTTAAATAAAAGTTGAACTCAATAATAGAAAGCTGATTTTATCTACGGTTAAATGTTTAGTGGTATCCACTTTTTTTCTAAAAAAAAAAAAAAAAATCAAAATAATAGCATTCATGAAATTTCACTGGCCTTTCTACTATCTAAAACGGACAGTAGTTCCTTGTTAAAGTCACTCCTCTAAGTGTACTCTCTAGTCAAAGTTAACTATAACTAGAAGTGTTTGAAAATGGTTTTATTGTTCAAAAAAAATCGTTTTATTCTAAACCAAAATGTGGTGTTATTTCGGTGTTATTTTTATAATGGAAATGGAGAAATCAGGAAGTTTCAATGCACCGGAAATTTTCACTCGCTTCACACCGCTTTATTTTGAGCAACGCTTTCTACCAGCAACGCTGCAAACCACTTTTCCATCGGCCAAAATGTGGTTGGTAAACAGTTTGAGACTAGACTGTTTTACCAATTAGGGTCAAAAGTAGTAGGCCTAATTATTACGTAAAATATGCAATTTTTACTGTAAATAGTTAAGGGCCGGTTCCACCAAATGTTAACCGTCAGTTATCTCCAGTTAACTTACAGTTACTTTGGACAAGTGTTCCACCAGCACTAAACTGGACTTTAAATCTTTATAACTGCCAGTTAAACTAAGCGGCAGATCCTCTTCCGCTTAAAATTAAAACTTCACTTTAGCCACATAGTAAACAAATGATTGTGAGGTTATGTGGGGGTATCCAGACTAGTCATCTCTTTATTTACCACTTGCCTGTGGCCAAATATCTACATTTGTGAACATATTTTAATTGCATTTTAATACATAGTTTGCATGTGGGCCTATTTGTGTTAAGATTCGTTCTAAGGCCTAGGCTTTGCATATCCAGGCCTAGGGTAAGCCTAAGCGCTAGGCTAGGCTTGGAACTGGGCTACGGCGGACATATGCACAACAGATTCAACTTGTACTAGAGGCCTACCCAGCCAGGCCTAGGTAAGCCTTGGCGCTAGGCTGGGCTTGGAACTGGGCTACGGCGGACGTATGCACAACAGATTCAACTTGTACTAGCCTAGGCCCAGGTAGGCCTACCCAGCCAGGCCTAGGCGCTAGGTTGGGCTTTGAACTGGGCTACGGCGGACGTATGCACAGATAACAGATTCAACTTGTACTAGTCTAGACCCTAGGCCCAAGTAGGCCTACCCAGCCAGGCCTAGGTAGGCCTAGGCCCTAGGTTGGGCTTGGAACTGGAAAGACACAGCCTTGCGGAAATAACGGGGCACGCCAGCTCTATTTATGCTTTAGTAAACGACCAATCACAGGCTCGCTTACAAAATAACTGCCAGTTAGCTAACTGAGACTTCGAAAAACATGGTGGAACGCGACCATCTTTAATGTTCACTTTAAAAATAACTGACGCTTTGCTAAACTCGAGTTTATAATCGTTTGGTGGAACCGGGCCTAAAAATGCTGAAAATGGTGTTATTTCGCTATTTCAACACTCAATTCGCGTTATTAAAATAATAGGGCTGCCCAACGATAAAAAAAATCATATCGATATTGCGGGAAGAAATATCGATATCGCGTCGCGATATCGAAGTTTTCAAGTGACGTATCGATATCGGCGATATCGCCACATCGAAACTTTTCTCGTCTGTTTTTAGGATTTACAGGCCAGCTAGAGGTCATTCTTTAAACAATATTACGTAAAGAAATATTTCAGTTTTGAAATGTCTTACTATGTGTGTCAATTTGTTTGTTGTACTATTCAAATTGTAAAATATCCACACAAAACAGCAATGGTGTGGTTGGCGTGACGTGATACGTAATAGGTTTTTTGTATCAATTAGCTTATTAGGCACAAGTTCGATATCGCAATATGTACGATATATTTATTCTATATCGATATCGAATTATTTATCTATCATCGATATTGTATCGAATTATCGATATCGTTGGGCAGCCCTATAAAATAATATGGTGTTATTTCGCGATTTGATTCCTTATCCTTCATGGCCAACATGCCGACATCTGTCAAAAAAAAGTTCTTACACCACAAATAATGAATTTCGTTTTATCGCGGATTCCGAAAAACAAACGTCTCTCACTATAACTAATGATCAAAGTCAGCTGAACAATGCAATTAAAAAAATGTTTTTAATTTTTAAATATAAGTGTATATTTTAAATTTTTGTTTGTAAATATTTCCCTATATAGGGCCTATAGGCCTAAATATGTTATTTTAAATAAACTGAATTTATTTGCATTGTCAGAAGTGCTAGTGCGTCAACTGACTTAAACATGCCGCAGTAGTTGCCGCTCAAAATCAGTGCAGCGATATAGTGGGAACAAAATAATAGCAAAAATAACACTGATTTTATATCTGTTTGATTGAAATATATTAGATATATTATATCTATATCCGTATATTAGATTGATATTAACATATTATAAACTCTTGTGTATGGTTGCTTTGATTTAGAAGTGATATATGTAGTGGAACACGTAATATTTGGTCATGAAAGTCTATTGCCAACCTTGAAATACACTTGGCAACATCGCAACGTGATCGCAACCTTCACAGTAATCGACCACATGCCATGTGAAAATGTCAGCTTCTTTCCCACGCAGTAAAAAGGGACGTTTTCATGCTGCGTTTACTAAAAAGCGCTTGATGCGATGCGACTGAAACGCTGAAATCAGATGATCAGTTTGGAGCGACGTGATCTGGTGTGATTAGCTGTGCCAGATTCAACTTTATCGCGCGTTGCGTGTGCAAAAAGTGCATACTAAAATTCAAAACAAAAACAATTGACAACACATTGTTTGTGTTGTTTGTGACGGCTGTTGAAAACAAAAGTCTTGTGGGACACGAATTCAGCACTCTATGTCAACAAAAATGCGATGGTATAAGCAGCTAGCAGATTAGGTGGTGTATGCACATAATAATGTAATTAATTTAACATTTGAGCCGTATAGCCAATATCTGGAGTGATGCGTAGGCCTATGCCCTATTGACTCTAGGCTAGCCTAGGACTCAATTTCAATTTTGAAAAATAGCCATGAATACGGAAGAGAATGCTGACATTGGCTAGGCCTACCTTATCTAGGCTCTCTTTAGCCTAGCCTAGACCAGGCCTACACAAAAATGAATCGATCCAGGCCTAGGGGTAGGCCCCACTGCAGTTTGCCTCTAGGGCTCTACTGTTAAATTTAGTACATTCTTGGCCCACGCCAATCTCCATCCATACCCCCTGGCTACACATTGCGAACAATGACTTTATTCCAGATATACATTTATGGTACTAAGGGTGGACCAAGGCTGTTGTCCTAAGATCCTATTCAAAGTAGGCCTAATTTTAGATGATAAACACGACATTGTTGACGACGAAACTCTCTTTACGAACGAAATCTTTCAATGTAAATTGTAAACAAAGCGCAGCGCGAGTGCCTAGGCACTGGGCCGGGGCACGTCAATGTCCGCTATCAACATCATATAGAACGTAGACAAAATATTACAATACACAGTTAACTTCAAGGATCAAATACAGATATTGTGTGTTATGTACCAACAAAGTAAAGAACTAAATCAATCAAAAGCTTAGAATTCTAGATTAAAAAAATTGAGTACTAGCCTACAAAAGGCTCATGTTGCAGAATACAAGTATTCAAAGAAAATCTTGACATAAGAATTCATTCAAATCATAAATAAAAATGTTATTCGGTTAATATGAATGTTGGTCTGCGTCAGGCAAGTGTGGACAGCTGGGTCTAGCATGACGCGGGCAGCGGGGAAGTGACTAGTTGGAGCAGTCGACTGTGCATTGTTGCCAAGTTTCTGAGCGTACATGCAACTTTAGGCCCAAATAACGCAAAACGTAGTACGGATATACTCATTTTCTCTGGTTTGTGTGTATTCTTTGCGAACCTACCTTCATTTTGATACTAAATTGGTTCATATGGCAAGTATTCTTGGCTCCTTTATAGCTATGTGAAGGTAATAAAATGTAAGATTTCTCTACTTTCCAATGTAAAAGGATAGAGATTATGAAATTTATCAATTCCAGATTTTGCAAAAAGTAAATCAGAAAGGTACATATATTTTTTTGTATTGTGAAAGAGCGCTGTCTCATTGTAAAATAAGCCAAATATGAAGAACATGACAAGTATGTTGAGTTATAGAGGAGTGACCTTAATTCAAACATGGTTAATTCAAATTTATGTATAATTCAAACTACAATATTGATGGAGTCCCAGCAGAAGATTTGGGTATAGTGCTAAGTGTTAAAGTTCTTTTAATTCAAAATTTTGTAATTCAAATTGAAGTTTTTAGCATTCCATAAAATTTAAATTGAAGGGGGATTACTGTAGCTACTAGCTATGAATAGATGATCTTGATCTTTTGACGTTTTCCCTTTTGCTACAGATCACCATTGGTACATACCGATATTTGTTCTCTTCATAATGGATGGCCTTATTTGTTTTCAGCTTGAGAAACTCATTTCAAAGAACTACTTCTTGAACATGTCAGCAAAGGAGGCATACAAGTCTTATGTACGGTCGTACGGCTCTCACCATCTGAAGCAGATCTTCGATGTGGAAACACTGGATTTGGCTAAGGTGGCCTTATCCTTCGGGTTCACCGTCCCACCATCTGTTGACTTACGTATCCTTTATGAAATTTACTCAAATTACAGACATTTTCCCATGCTAATCATTATAGAGGTGGGTGAACCCAGTAGTTTTAGGGGCAACCTGAACTCGATTTTAATTTTATGGGGGGAAATATTCTAACTTTAACTTGTACTCAAACCTCCACCACCACCATTGAGGTAAAGGTGCCATAGTATAGACAAACAAATAGTGTTTAAACATGGATGGCTCTTTTTAAACATTTAAATCTAATCTACAGCCTGTTTTAACTACTTACTAACTAACCTAACCTATGAACTGTTGGGGGGGGGGGGCAACAGTCAATAGGGCCAGCTAGTTAAGTTAGTAAGTAGTCTTCTTAGTCCCTAGTGATCAATGTCTTGTACCGAAACGTCTCGGTAAACTAGTGTTGTCCTTTATTATATATGTTGTCTTTTATCTCTATACCACAACGGTCTACAATTCGGGTAAGCTGTTGGGGTCTATCCTTCTACCTATCATATTACAGTACAACCTTGTTATTACGTCGTCTGATACAATGTCGTTCGCATTATCACGTCGTTTTGATAAAAGTCCCAGCGAAACCCCATAAGACACAATGTTAATTTTCTCTTGATAATACGTCGTCTGATATAACATCGAATGCGATAGTACGTCCCTAAATTAAGGTCCCTACATTAGTAAAAGGTTTGATATAGGCCTACTGTCGTTTCAGATAAAATTATGCCGACCCTACGCGGCGCGGCGAACCGAAACCCGACACAGGTAGCGGGCCTGGGGCGGGTGACTCACAGCCAGCCTGCCGGCCAGCGCTTTGTTGCCCTTTATCTGTGTCTAACACATTGTCTCGACAAAGATCCAAAATGGAAATAAACCAGTTTATCACTCTTGAGATAGATATCCTCCTTGATAAGAGCGGTGACAGCAGACTGTACAATAGCGCTGGCCAAATTAAAAGTGTGTAGGCCTATACCTAAACCTAAGATAGTGAGCCATACAAACATCTACCCCCCCCCATAATGTGTAATTTCATTTTGTGTTATCTGTTCTTTAATGTTACTAGGATACTGCCTGCAGGTCATACCTTGCAACAAATCTAATCTATCAGTATTTCAGTCCCTTTGTTATTGATGTTGCCCCCAAAGAGTACATTTACTTCAAAATAAGCCATAAATCAGTTTTTTAAAAGTTACATAATTTGATAACGTCCTGTCCCGCTTGATATAACATCGAAAATCAATAGTCCCTTCAGCGACATTACCAATGTTGGGTAGGAACGGATTTTTTTAGTTCCGTTCCTTGGAACTAGTTCCTTTTTAAGGAACTAAGGAACGCCATAGTTCCTTTTTTCCAACCAGGAACTGTGGAACGCCATAGTTCCAATTTTCCAGGAACTGTAACTTATTTTCATAAGTTCCTTTTATTTTTACTTGACTGTATAAGCTTGAAGGACCAAAGCGCCAAAACATAGTTTACTTACAAGATGATAGAAACGAGAAATCTAAAACAACTTTTTTTGTAATATTTCATTCTTGTCTACCCATCCCAACCCTCCACCTGCTACGCCACCCCCGCGTGGGGTCTCCAATTAGTCTGCACACCGGCACAAGTCGAAGACCCGAAACCGGTGACTAATCCCAAATCGCTCGTGCGGAATAAGCGTGTCATGTCACTTATAACTGACCAACCGTCCAACCCCTCCTATACACAAGTGTGAGAGCAACTCAGACTGTCATTCCGAAATCAAACAAAACATGAAATATATCACTTGTCAACCCATCACTTCGAATTCATTGGAAACGGGAAGGCTTTGATGATGAAAGATGTGGTCCGAGTGGGGTGGGGGAGAAGTTATTTAGGGGCAAGGAGCTATCTCAATATTCACTGATCTATTCAATTCTTTGCGACAAGTGCATGTGACAACATTGCTGTCTCTTTCGATCGTTTTGTTATAATATCTGGTGTTCGTGGCAATAACATACTGCAGGGCATTTTTTTCCGGGCGAAAGTGATATTTCGGCGACGAAGAAAACTTTTCGGCAAAATGCTTGCTTTGTTTACCAGTTAATATAAAGTAATCGGTGCTTCGAGGTCATTGCCAGCCAATCTAAAGAAGCACATGCATTAATTGATTCCTACAAATCTCAACCATATTTTAGGCGTTATTTGCAAACCCTTGGCATTGAATTTAATTTAAAAACTTTAATTAAATTAATTATAATAGTTATTAGTAATTAATGTAAATTGTAATGCATTAAGAATTGACAATATAAAATAACCTCTTACTTTTAGTCAGTGTTCTTGGTATATAATGCATAAACCCGGATAATAACCATTGAGTCGATGGCTAGTATCCCGCTCGGCAATATCCAAAGAAAAATGGTTGTTTGCAGAAAGGAACTATTTAGGAACTTAGTTCCATTTTGAAAGGAACTAAGGAACGCCCCAGTTCCTTTTTTTTTAGAGGAACTTGGAACTGGAAAGAGTTCCTTTTTCCTTGCGTGGAACTGGAACTGGAACTAGGTCCATTTTTTAAGGAACTTACCCAACACTGGACATTACCTATATCAAGGTTGCACTGTACTAGCCTTTTGGTCTCTCATATCCAGGGGGCGTAGGGGCCTATATATATTTATATATATATATGTAGACCCCAATCGATTTTCATATCCAATGCAAAATTAACAATATAAAACAAACAAAAAATCATGATCCACCCCTCAGCATGACTTTTTTAAGCGAGCGTTTCCACGAGACTCTTATGGCACTTCGTTCTGTTTTTTTTTTTTTTTTTTTTTTTTGTACCGTACTAGACTCTAACGGCACTTCATTCTGTTTTTTTTTTGTTTTTTTTTTTTTTTTTTTATGTCCGTCGATAGCGGTCGAACGGAAAGTCCGATCAACTTGAAATTTGGACCATCCACAAGCCTCGATGTGGATTGAAGGTGTATAGTTTTGAGGCAAAATCGTTTGAAAAGTTACAAAGTTACACCATAGTTACTGCAAAATATTTTTCTGAAACAAAATGGCGGCAAAATGTGAGATTGCCATATTTTTTAAAAGTTTTTTCCGGTCACGAATATGTTCATTTAATGGCTATCTGATCAATATTGGCAAAGTTACACAAAAGTTACTCGAAAACATTTTTCTAAAAAACAGTAACAGCAAAATGTGAGGTGGCTATCTTGTAGTACATTTTCATCCGGTCACGAATATACTAATTTAGACGCGATCAAATACGTATTAGAGGCAGTAATTACATTTCTATTGCTGTCAATAACTGTTAGTAACGGTGGCGGACCGCGGTGAAAACATGACAAAGAAAATTCTTAGCAACGCACATGGCACTGCATTCAACAATATCGGGAATTATAATAGCTATGGGAATTAGAAAATTTTTTGCAATGTGCATTCTTGAATTGTTGTTAATTGTTGTTTTTATTAGCTTTGAGATCTTTTCGCCAGAACGTTCGTAGATATGGACGCGCTCGCTTATCAACGCGTCACACAGAGCGTTTTCCTAGTTTAACGAATTAATTCCTAAGCATACATAGTACATAGGGCTAAGAGAAAAAGTTAATTTTGTAAACTCTTATTTTTCCAAATTTTTGGCGTTTCAACACCCCTCCTGTTCACAAAATGATAACAAAAAAATTAGTTGTACACTAATATTTGCGAAAAAGTGTTTAACGAAATAACACGGGTGATTTATTATATTCATTATTGGTTATATTCTCCACCTTTGTATCCAACTGTCCACAGTAATTTTGACTCCACACACTAAGCCATGCCTTGTCGGCTAGTCGAAAAGCTGTGACATCGGAAAAATCTGCGAGTTTGGGTTTTGGATGGGGGTTGGCAGGGGAGGGGGACTGGTCAGGCGGGGTATAAGGCACGGTTAAACGTGTATGAATATTAACTGTATATTTTCGTGCGGGCATTTACACATATAAACGTTTATATCACTCGGCCCTAATAGTAGGCCTACATACAATTTGCATTACTCATTGGCCTACACAGTTATATTGTTGGCCCGGATTCCTTGTGACCTCCGGAGAGCACGTTACTTGTTTGGTGAGATAACTAATCACGATTTAAACTAGGGAGTTTTTTTTTTTTAATACCCGGGCCTAGTACCCACGTAGCAAAATGTATTTTTTATTGTCATGGGTGTCAAATGATTAGTTAAATTGTACATATATATACTCTCGCATTGGTAAACCATACCAGATTGTATTGTGTTCAGTGGATCACGCTCCAAAGTATTCAAAATCATTGTTTACCCATAATCTACATCGCACGCCCACTACGAGTTACAAACAAGAACACTGGTCGCTTCTGTGAGACGTATGACATTGTAGTCCGAACTCGGACGCAACCCGAGCTGTCCGGAAGTGACTGGCACACAGGACAAGGCCGAAAGATGCTGCAATAATTGCAGCATCTTTGAGATTTTTGTTTGGTTAAGTAAAAAGTACAAAAACGAGTAATAATGGGTAACGGAAAGTTGGAAACGTACCCGTACGCATTGGGCAAGTAACTGGTACCCATTGACATCCCTAATTTAAACTGCAGTGATTGCACTTTTGAACAAGGCCAAACCATTCTTTTTGTTATTAAAATCTATTATCAATTATTATCATACTAATCTATAGATACATGAAGTGTGTTAAAGTCCTGATTGAAAAATCAATATTGTATTAGACTGTAGCCTGTAGTAACTGTACTAATGTGCCGACTAGACTTTTCCCCACCCTCCCTGCCACTTAATACGTATATGCCTGCTTGATTGGCGGGGGTGGTCAAGCAGATGACAGATGACAAGATTAACGAGTTTTTCAGTGATAATCGTCGAGTGTCCGCCCACTTATTGTACTAGAAATTAACTAATGGCTATATCATATCATATAATGCTTAGCCTAAATCAATTTAAATTATAAATTATAATTTATAAGTTAAATTTATTTAATACATTTTATTTCATTATTATTATTATTATTTCATATGCCCACAACTGATCTATCTGACCATCATGCTGGATCTCGTCAGCCAATAGAGATTCGCCTCCCTGTCTGAAACTTTATGCCCCCTGGCATAGCGTCATTTTGGGCTCTTAGTCCCTCACAAATCTGCAGATGCCTTCTGGTTTGCTCCTCCTTCCCACACAGATCACACACGCCGTCCGCAGCCAGCCCTATTCTATGCAGGTGCGGCTTTAGAAGGTCATGTCCGGTATTCAGTCGAAATTGGGCAGTTTCCACTTTTCTGTTGGTGTATTTTGTTCTATAATTATTAATTATTATACAAATTATCATATCACGTCATGTCTTACTTTGATTATCAAAGGCAACCCAGTCATAATGTAATCTGTATAGTATCTTGAATATATTTGTCATGCACACTTTTATACATAGGCCTACATCTGACTTCATTCTGCACCATGACAACTTACATCATAGAACTTCTTTTTGAAAGTGACACGGACATCCCACATGTATTTCCTTAACACAATCTCAGGTTTTCACAGCAGTAAGGATTCTCGCCCCAGAAAACGACTTGGCGGCGGAGGTTATGGCCAATTCAAGACATTGAACAAACCGGCAAGAGGGTCAGAAGATTTCAAGAACAAAATATACCGTCCCCCCAAGAAGAGTCATGGAGATACGAGACAGTTCTCACATTAAACAGAACGTGTTGTATGTGAAATAGGTAGGCTAGGCTAGGCCTGCTCGTATCTAAAATCTTGTAAATATATTTTTTTGGTACGTACTGAATGAACTTGATAATGATATGAAATAAAGCTTCAAAGTAATATTTGACGAGTAGTCTGTGTTAAGTGAATGTATGTATGTCTACATAACCAATTGGATCAGTCGACATGGAAATTTGAATAAACTTGATAATGATATGAAATAAAGCTTCAAAGTAATATTGGACAAGTAGTCTGTGTTAATTAAATACAGTCCAACCCACTTATGAACTTGAAGGGAGCTGATTTTTACTTTGCTAAAAACGAACTTTGTTAAAACAGAACCAATTTGCATGTATTTTTGTTGAAGATCAATCAAAATTACTTTGTTAAATCCAGAATTTTGTTAAAAGAGAGTTCTTTAAAAGTGGGCCCGACTGTATATTCGCGTTTAAACTCAAAGTTGCTGACCTCTGGTGAGAGAATCTGGCATCAACTCAGTGCGGATAGCTCACCGCCTTAGCTGTGTTGGAGCGTATGAGCAAGTTGTTTTCGTTTAGATTTTGTTCTGTTGTTCATTGTTCTGGTTGGGTTTTCAATGCAGAAGGTCCAAAGTTCGATTCCCGGCTCAGGATGGGATTTTTTTAACTTTGGAAAATTACTTTAATCTATCTATATAGTGGTGTAGATGCAAATGGGTACTTGTGCAGTGCAGCCGTCATAGCAACAACCCACAATATTAAGATAATGCAGTAGATGTCCCCCACTGAAAATCAGTTCTTGTAAATGAGTCGGTAGAAAATAAGTACAGATTGAATTTTGGCTTACGATGAGGAGGAGGTGGGGGGGGGTGGGGGGAGTGAGGGCTTCCCAAGGCCTTACAAATGAAATAAAAACGTAAAATTGACTGTTGCATTAGGCTTACATAGTAATATTATACAAGAATTACAACATTCAACAAATTATTCTCTAGCATTTGGAGGAGAGGGGGGGGGGAACTTCAGCTGGATATATATATAATTATAAACAATATAATATTCTTATCATTTCATGTCTACCCTTACTGTTACGATTTCAATAATGCTCCTTAGGACACTATTTTGTTTGCACATTTAAGTTTCTATTCATAGTCGACTCATTAAACACCTGCCCGCACTGTTTCAAGGGGATTTTTTTTATTTTGAAAGGGGTAGAACCAACGGTCAAGGAGTCAACTATAAATAAGGGCCTAAATGTGCAATACAAAATACAAATAATTGCCAATGTTAAATGGACATCACAAACCTGATGTTTGCCTATTTACTACATTCAGCAGAGTACCCATACTATTAACATCCTTAAACAATGTCCCTTTCCCTTCAACTGTCCCACTTATAATGTCCCATTGGACCCTGCCCCCCTATGCTGGACTCCCCTTATGATGACCTCCGCGATCTATCTACTTCGGAAGACTAAATTTTATTTGAGGAGTGTTAAACGGTAAGAAATGCAACTAGGGTAACTGCGTGCGCGTGCGCTAAATTTTGTTCGTCGCACACAGGTCAAACGTCTTAACGTATTTGGCTGAAATTTTCGGTAAACACTCATGACCACAAAACTCGATGCTGTTAACATAATCAGCAAAATTCGTCAAGATGCCAACCTACAAAAAATTAATTACTGAGAAAAATGTTTTGTTTAAATTTATTTAATTAAATTAAAACTTACAAGCAGATTTGAATGAGTTTTTAGATGTTGGTCCACATCGACAGTACCAACACTTGACAGTAGTTTAAAAATTGTAGCTGTAACCTCCATGTTATAAAAAAAATATTGTTTGTTTACGGCAATTAATTTCTTCATTTTTACAGTGTTCCACCGATATCATTCGCATTTGCATTGAAGTAAGATGCACATAGTATGCATCAAAAATAGCGTACCTAATCAGACCTTTCTAACTGTGTATTTGGAATTTTGATAGCTGTCATAGAATGGCTACAATGACGTGTTATGTTTTATGATTTTCATGGCAAACATGGGAAAGTAAACAACAAACTTGGTCGACGTATTAAAAAGCTTTTATTATGGTTTAAATGTGGTAATTGTATGTTGTTAAACAATATCACGTTTAAGATCTCGCCTGTATCTAGTATCTACATTATGCAACTTTCTATACACAGATAAGTTTAATAGTTTATGAATTAGAGCCTATTGAGAAGACCATGGTTGAATGAAATTATGCGGAAATCCATTGAAAAATCAACTTGAAGGTTTTAATTTATTTAAAGAAGATTTAAATAATATTTTGTGCAATTATTAGCAACATATTGAGAAATAACGTACACAAATTCTAAGGTTGTAACTTAAATCGCCATCTTGTAAAAAAATGTTTGTTTATTATAAAGGTATTTTTTTTTTTTTGTAAGAGTACCTAATATGACCATCATCATTATCTGTTGCCAAGTCCAACTCTGCGTTAGGTCGGCATTGAATATAAGCCTCTCCATCTTCTTCTATCCTGCCACCACTCTTCCCCCTCAACTACATTCCAGTCCCCTCCTTGCATTTCCACATCCTTCTTCACTTTGTCGTACCATCTTTGTCGTGGTCTTTCCTCTCGTTCTTCTACCTGGAATCTCTAGTTCTAGCATTCTCCTCAGCAATCTTTCTCTTTCCATCCTCTTGACATGTCCAAACCACTTCAGTCTTCCCTCTCCAATTCTCTCCAATAAATTCCTTACGCCTAGTTGGTTTCTTATGTCGTCATTCCTTATCCTGTCCCATCTAGTCTTCCCCACAAATACTTCTCAAAAACTTCATGTCCATGCAGCTTGTACCAGGCTATTTCTGGTGTTGTCATCGTCCAAGTTTCCGCTGCATATGTTAGTATTGGGACGAAGTAGGTTTGATATATGGAAAATAATTGTTTGATTTATTGAAAACAAAATCGCTCATCTGGCAACGCATGGCGTTTTCCTAGTAGAAACATTCTTATTTAATGGTGAAAAGTACTACAGTAGTTCTAATATATTAAAACTGCACAAAAATGATATTTTTTGCAGTAATATCGTATGAAACGAATGTTGCCCAACACTGAAATTAGTGTAACATGAGGGGGATGTGGTTTTATAAGAACCACATACAGACATTAAAGAAGATACAAATATGAAATATTATGTACCTTTAACCTATAAATCTGTAATAAATGAAAATATGACTATAGCTAAAAGAACAGTGATGGTCTAGTCTGGGAAAAGATACAGTTCAATTCAGTTGTATACATATTCATCGCTGCGGACTATCGACTTCATCGTCTTGAGTTGGGCAGGACTCTTGAACGCCGCCGAGGAGCTACAGGTTGCCGACTTCGGGATACATCAGTTGACTAAACTAACAGTGGAAAGTCCTGAAATATAACAAAAATATATTATAAATAAATCATTTTTTAAATTTTGTTTGTTGCAAAATGTGATAAATGATAACATTTTTCGGTCAAACCAATCACTGCTTACGCTTTATTGTTTTTTAGTCAAAACGTTTTGACGAGGAATATCCCTTTCAAGATAAAAATCAAACCAGAACGTTGATTTGTTTTTAAATAAAGCATAAATAATGATTGGTTTGACTGAAATTCGTGTGTGATACTTCAAGTTTTGGGGTATTCCTTATTAGTCCATGTTTTATGACAGTTAACCTACAATTAAGATTACGAACTTTAGAGCTGGGAGTGACAATGAAAAGTCAAAAAAACATAATTAATTAGAGGAATCAACATGTTCATCACTCGGAAGAAAATAGCTAATCACTCACTTGTGTAAAAATGTACAGGGTGCTGTTGTGGTTGTGGTTAGTAGGTGAGAGGAGGAGTAGTCTGCTACCTGATGGATGTTGAGGTGGTAATCTGTATTCCCACCTTTCTAGTGCACCTAGGTTGCAGCTGGCAGGAAGAACTAAGAAGGGGCGATTTGGTCAATATTGGTGCTTGACCTCTGGCCCAATTTTTTATCATAAAGCTACCTTCTCCAAAAATAGGGTTGATGTGTGTAATTTAAAGATTTTTTTCTTCTTGTATTATACCTGAAGACTAACTATTCTGCAACTCAAATAAAGAGTGCCTGCTTAACTAAGATAATGTGCTCTTTTTTAAGGTTTGCATTTGAATGTGGACAGTGAAATATAATAGGGAACACGCGTATGAAAATTTTAATCGATTTTTAAATACCTTGTCTCTCATTTAATAATTTTGTGTCTTTGAATTTTGAAAAACGGATCAGTCTATGCCTCAAAATAATTGGTTTAGTAACGATAAATAAAAGGGCGCGAAAAACGAGCCGCCGTCATGTAGAGTGGATTTGACGTCATGGTTTTGTACTGTGTACGCTCACCGCCTCAGCGATTGGTCTGTAACGCCACGTCTACAGAATCATGACGTCACAGCCACCTGTACGGGTTTCAGATCCCCGAGTTTAAACTTCAATAAATGCGACCACATTAAATATACTTTTTGTATCTGATACTATTAAACAAGTGCTTGGTTTAACAAAAAAAATCGTAGGCCTGTGGCCTATTATACAGTAGGAATATTTTTTCTTCGGCAACAAGGGAGGAAGGGGGTTATCTCCCTTTCAGAAACTATATCGTGGCTGACAGTTAGACATAAATAGTTAGTAAGTGTCCTTTATCTAAATATCACTAAATAACTATGGTGGCGAAAAACATTGGCCCCTTCAACGAAAAAGCCTCCGATTACCTGTTCCGCATCCCTTGTGGCTCGCGCTTAGCGATGGTCACTTTCCCTTCTGATTGGTTCTCGAATGGTATCAAACCCTCAGCTAAATTATTCCTGGTTACGCCACTGTACACTGTGTTACGTTGGCCTGGGCCCGTCCAATATTTTCAATCTAGAACCACCCCTGGGGCTGGTAAATCCCTTTGCTACACTTGCACTTGCCCGCACTAGTGTTGGGTAGGAACTTTTTGAAGGGAACACGTTTCTTTTTTAAATAAAGAAACTTTTAATATAAACATTCCTAATTTCGGGGAACTTATTGAAAAGTTCATTTTATGATGCATTTATAACAACCACTATTCGCTCATTCCAGCTTCATTTGAAAACAAGTTGCTAATAACAGATTTTAAATTTTTTTCTTTTTTTTTCGAGAAGTTTTTTTTATAAAAACCACTTATGTCCCATTATTTTTGTCACAATAGAAACTTTTAGAGAAACTTTTAATATTCGAAGAAGGCAAAGGTTCCATCTTTGTTTGAGGAACTGTAAGAGTTCCTTTTTTGAGGAACTTATCCAACACTAGAAACACAAAAACAGTGGCGGTAACTCAACGTAAACACGCATAACTCTTATCAGGTTAGGGGGAAGAGGGTCGGACGATCATGGGTACAGTACAATACTACCGCAGTCATGACAAAGTGTTCTACGATTTCTTCCTCATCAATCATGTGAATGCTGAACTAATAGCCTTCAACGATCCTACTGCACAGTGCGCTACCTAAAGCCAGCCAGCTATTCGTGAATAACAGAAGCATAACAATAAACATAACATTTGAAACCAGAACTATCACTGGTCAGTCAGTGGTCATGGAGGCAAGTTTGTGCTGCGCTGATAAATTGTACCGTAGATAAATGCATTTGATTGTGGTTCGCTCTATCGTCTGTCATACACGTCAATGGATGCACATTGCACAGCTTTAGAAACAAAGTTGATAGTTTTTATACATTCAGAAGTTGTCATTGCATTTTGCCCCCCTTCGCTCCCACTTTATCCAACTTGGGGAGGGGGCGCGGGCGATCCCCTCACCTCCCCCCTTCCCGTTGTCTTGGTACGTATGTAATAATACGCTCATTTGTTTGTGTGCAATGACTGTGTACGGGATGATGCTCGCTATGCGTAAAAGCAAAGTTACGCCACTGCCAACGTATCTCATTTTCATAGTCTTTACATTCCGCTCATTTATTTATACGCTTCCACATTTGTATTTAATAAGAAGGATGGTTAATAATAAGTGATAGTGTGCGCTGTGTCAGCAAGCTGTGCAACATAACAAGGCGCCGTCCCAAAGATCTCAGGCGCCGTCTCAAGTGGCCTCTCCGCCTTGTACGGCACTTGCCTGACGTCACGCAAGGGAACTCCCTTTTTCCTCTGCCGGACAGTCCAATTTAATCGTTTCTATGTCCGTGTAAGGCGAAGATGAGAAATACAGTCATTATAAATGGAAGAGGCGCGTCTCTTGATAAAATCAACATGATATTTGAATTGCTATTTTATTATACCTGCAGGTTTGTTTTACTTTTTTACCCCCACGTTACGGGTTATGATATAAATTATCCATAGAAAGGCACCAGGCTTTAAGTCTAAGAGGTAAAAAAAACAAGTCTGTCTCAAGAGGTTTGGCTAATAACAATACTATCATTAAAAATAAAATCCTTGGCCAATGGGTGTCTAGTTTCTTTGGCGTTGTCGTAACGTAGGAACCCGTGTCTAATGCGGCGCGTAGGTAGATAAACAAGTTCACAATCGAACCGAGTGGCACAAGATGTCATTTAATTGGCCGAGCCAGCCTGTTGCGCAACTAGTTTTTATGTTATTACTTTATTTGAAAGACTGATTAGAAGTATTGGCTATACTGTATTTGTGATAAGCTTACTAATCCGTTTCGTGTTATTATAAATACTGATGATACAATGCCATCGTCCATAGTTATGAGTCACTACCAGTGTGTTCCTGTTGACTGAGCAAAACTTGCCAGGATTGCATTTGCATTGGTGGTAAAAAAACAGTTACTAATACTGTTGACCTCTTGAATTAAAGTTCCTTGTGATGGGTGTCTTCATGAAAACTGATATCGTGTTCTATGATAATCCTATCTATCACTCGTCCCCCTAATCCTAATGCTCTTCTAATCGAAATGACGATCAAGCTCGCGAATGATTTAAAATTCTAGCTTCTCCCACATTTTGGTACGTCTACGAATACACCGTGATTTATTCGCCCTGGTAAAATATGTTCACTGACAATCACGCAGTGGTGTATTCAAGGGGGGGGGGGAGAGTTATGGGATTGAACCCCCCTCCCCACCCATGCCCAAAAAAATAAAACAAAACTACCCGGAGAGAAGGAAGGAAATGAGGAAGAAGGAGGAAACTACCATTTCGATTATTTATTTTCTAATGATGTACCATGGCCATGGGACAAGTTCGAGGAATAAATAGGCTAATGGGTGGAAGGGGTCAGGAGATCCTTCTTTCACATTGTCCGATTCTGAAACGTGTTCACAGGCGTTTAAAACGTCAAAAATCGCCTTTGGCGAAAACGCCTACGGCGGCGGGGCTCCGACCGTGGTTTGAATGTTCGTCCCCCCCCCCCCCCCCCCCCCCCCCATTGGGAATTCCTGGATATGGCACTGCATATCATGGCTCTGCAAGTAATTGATGTTATGAAAAGCAACATGAATTCACGTTGTTTATTTATTTTTATTTTTTT
Organism: Isoperla grammatica; assembly: GCA_945910005.1. Classification (NCBI taxonomy): domain Eukaryota; kingdom Metazoa; phylum Arthropoda; class Insecta; order Plecoptera; family Perlodidae; genus Isoperla; species Isoperla grammatica. The sequence continues at coordinate 63,971,243 of OX246737.1, forward strand.
TTATAACTTAAATTTTTAGCTTGCTAACTATAATGGCATTTCCATATCTAAACAAAAACTTTTAGGTTACCACTAATTTTTCATTTACCTTTTCTGGTCGGGGTTATGTTGGTGAAGCACCCACGTAAGCCTGAGAGACAAACCCGCTACAGTTACATGTGGTTACATTAGGCTGTTTCAGATTCAGGTGCGCGTTCATCTATGGGGTTGGGGTTTGGTCTCGACAACAACTTTCTTACAATATACTATTTCAAATTTCATTGTTATGAAAACTAATTTGATGTTTACTTTTTTAGTATACCCATTATATTATTACGATTTACGGCCATTTCGTGTTATGGCACTCAACTCTTCGTGGAATAGGGAACACGCGTATGAAAATTTTAATCGATTTTTAAATACCTTGTCTCTCATTTAATAATTGCGTGTCTTTGAATTTTGAAAAACGGATCAGGCTATGCCTCAAAATAATTGGTTTAGTAACGATAAATAAAAGGGCGCGAAAAACGGGCCGCCGCCATGTAGAGTGGATTTGACGTCATGGTTTTGTACTGTGTACGCTCACCGCCTCAGCGATTGGTCTGTTACGACACATCTACTGAATCATTGCGTCACAGCCACATGTACGCGTTTCAGATCCCCGAGTTTAAACGTCAATAAATGCGACCACAATAAACCTATTTAAAAATATCTTTTTTACTTAGGACTTGCATTAATATACTTTTTGTATCTGATACTATTAAACTAAGTGTTTGGTTTAACAAAAAAAATCATACGCGTGTTGCCTATTGTTCGCCCATACAAACCAGACCCAAAAATGTAAATTGTGTTAAATGCACCCAAATCAAAAATGGAGCCGGTTCGAATTCGAGTTTTGTACACATTCATAAATATCAATTCGGATTTTCGAAAACGTTTCGAATTGGGTTCCGGTTCACGTCCGGTTCAACAAATGTTCGGATTCAACTCCCTGCAAAAGTTCTGTTATTTTTATCGACGTGATATTGTAAACACATGACTTCTTTTGACCAGCGTAGTTTGAAATAATTACTTCTGAAGCTAAAATACAATAATATGCAGCAAGATGGGGGGGGGGGGGGGGCTTAGGTGTATCCATCATTTTGCTGCAAATATATCCGTTTTACTTTAGTACCGTATCTCACCGTTGCAGTGGCGTAACTAAGGGGGGACGTTTAGGGGGTTTAAACCCCCCCCCCCCCCGAAACTACATCGAGAATGATTTTACTTAATACTACATTTACTTAATACTATGTTGTAAGATCCTTAAACCACTTCAGTGTATAACAATCGCAACAAATAACATTTTCATTAAATTTATTAAACCACTTTAATTTCTTTCAATAATTCAATTATATTATTTATAATATACCGTTCGCTTGAACCAGTAAAAGTGAGGGTACCTATAAATAAGAATGCAATGCATTAATCTAATATTACAATATCACGGTATGTGAATTAAAATTTAAATGTATGTGACGTGACCACAATGTTTCACTTTATGTTGAGATTATATTGAACAACCATAAAACATTAAAAACACAATTTCTATGCAATTCTTATTTAGAATTATAATTAATACCTACTGTAACAATGTAACTTCAATACAATACAAACAAACGAGTTGTGGTTTGAGTAGTATTCTTTGAGTCTAAAAGGCACGAAATAATTATAGAAGTGTACAAAAATTTCGCCTTCGGCGAAATAGCCTCCGCCAGCTGGGGCTTCGCCCCAGACCCCTTTCAATCCCCTCGTCTCACTTTTCCCTAATTAGCCCCCCCCCCGAAATAATTCCTAGTTACGCCACTGCATCGTTGCATTTATTTTTGGTTTATGGTGTGGGGAGGGGAGTTACATTACCACGAAGAAGCCCTCAACGCTCAGAGTACAGACTTTGATACACAACATTGCCATACGGAAACACTCGGAGGCCAGGACACTGCAAAGCTAACCTCGGATTGACACGTCCGTCGCAGCTTGCCCCCTGTCTGTAGCGGTGTAGCACATGTGACCCCCCCTAGCACTGCAGATATTGCCACGTGTCGTGCGTGCACGTGAAATAATATAGTTTTCAAGCAGCATCTGGATTTAAAATCCTCGTGACACAGCTTCCGGGGGACTTTTTTAAAGTTGACGATTTATAACCCTTGCTGCGAGCTCTATAGCCTCTTGGAAAGTCTTGGCATCTTGAGAGCGTATTTCTACGGGTATTACAGTCGCTGGTGACATATTCGTTCTAATTTACCTAGCGTGATAGTTGAAATGGCCTCTATACGTCTCATCTTGTCTCTTCGTCAAGGCTTTATTACACGTTTTATACAACTATTTTCGTCAACTTGAAATCTATTCGCTCCGCCCTGGTGATGGTGGAAGTTGTTTTCGCTTTTAGTTCAGGAGATATGGGGCCTAAATTTAGATATAGACCTGACGAAAAAAGCTGAGCATTAGGTTTTAAGGAGTAGAAGAGCGGCCATCTTCTGGCGTGTATCTTGAACGATCAAAGATGTGGTAATCTCCTGGTAATTGCGTCCACTTTTGCCCTGCACACTTTTTATGGATTTCTTTTTATGTAATTTATATAGTTTCTTTATGTTATTGTGCGGCGGATCTGTCAGCGAGTTTTACTTATTTTAGCATAAGTTTTAGGGCAGGTTGTGAAATCCAGTAGACTTTCCATTCCCAGCCTCAAGTTCTTCAAGAACTAGGCCTTGCCTACACACAATTGATACTTTAAAAATAATCTAGTGAAATTTTCAGGCGTCTAGAACATTTGGAATTTGGCAAATACTCTAAAATGTAAACACTTTGCGACGCGTGTTTGTTTAATTATTGTGCTCGAAGCTAGTGTAACATATATAGTGCCTCAACGAATGATTTATGCTTTTATACGGTTTATAACCTGTTATGTTATGTTTGAGGTCTGAAGAGCCCGTACTCGAACTCCTATACAACGTTTCTTTTTACCTCTCACTTGGCCTTGTGGTAAGGAGTAGAAACTTCTGAACACATATCCGTTAGGGCGTGGGTTCGAGACCCACGTAAGTGGCTGTATTTTAGTGAATGTCTTGCAACATCGCCATCATTTTCACAATCATGCGTATATTATAGTCATAAGTTAATGATCATAGCATCGGAAAGCAAGGACTATATACGGTACTTAATTATAATAGGTACAAATGTGGGTGTCCGGTGTAGTGCCTTGATCAAGATCATTTAGTTGTCGTGGAGTTTTGAGTAGTTTTCAACACACATTGAAACATCTTCCCATATTTTAGCGAAATTCTTTCCGATTCGGAAAACGGATACACGGAACGACGCTCCCCCTTCCTCCCCATCACCATGAGTTGCTTCTACGACAAGCAACTTGGGCGGTCTCTATATGTCTATATAGTTTCCGAATCGCCTGTGGCTGCATCTAACCAGCATAGCGCATAATTATATATAGTGTATACCAAGTAAGTAATCTATTTAGCAAGTAATGCCAATCACTCAGTAGTCGGTTCACTATTCAGTATTCATCCTTCACAATCAGTCAAATTGCAATAGCAATAATTGGGAAGTAAAGCAAAAATAACCATAATTCATTTATCATTATCATCGTCTCGATTAGCCTTGTACCAATGCTATGAAGGGACTCAACAGTCAACCCCGATACCAATTAACCATTTCGGCCAAGGTAAAATATGGATTCATCTTTTTCTACAGAAACACTATTTATAATTTCAAACGTAATCATCACTTTAAACTTGATTATTATGTAGTAATTGTTCAATTTCAAACATGCATTACATACGAAATACAAAAAACCTTTGAGACAATATGTTCACATGTGTTAGGTGGTTAGGTTTATGCTGCGCAGTGCACACCACGTGATACGTAGGCCGAGTATCGCTGGATCATCACCCTCCCACACATTCACGAGTTCTCTTGCAGATAGAAATTAAATGTCCATTCGGAACGTTTTGTCGTAGTGTTAATAAGTTCATAACTTTCTCTTTCAATGGAGCCAATTTACGTCAACGTAAATATATCGTTTTATTGCTGCACTCGCTTCGGCCCACGTATAGCCACACTATAAGAGCACATCAAGGAACACGATTATTAGTGGCAACTGGCAATGAATTAGTGCCATGATTGCCACATTCCACAGTGGTCGCTAATCAGAGCGGGATAAAATGTTCATCCCATCCACACATTAGATTCGCTCGCCAGGAATCGAACTATCTGGGGGTGATATCCCCTCCCCTCCGCTCGCCCACCCACACATTAGACTCGCTCGCCAGGAATCGAACTATCCGGGGGTGGGATCCCCTCCCCTCCGCTCGCCCATCCACACATTAGACTCGCTCGCCAGGAATCGAACTATCCGGGGGTGGGATCCCCTCCCCTCCGCTCGCCCACCCACACATTAGACTCGCTCGCCAGGAATCGAACTATCCGGGGGTGGGATCCCCTCCCCTCCGCTCGCCCACCCACACCCTTTCCAGTTTCAATACGAACACGTATGTATATATTATGGTCGTACTTTAGAGGGAAGGGATCTTTATCTCCTGCTTCCCTTTTCAACTCTTCCCGTCCTTGATCATCCACCGTTGGAGCCTTGTAAGTCCCTAGTCATTATTTGTAATATTTTACACCTAAAATGATGCATGGCGATCTAATGTAATTCTTTGTGCACGCCTTTGTAACAAAATGATAGCTATCAGCCAATCAAGACAAGTATTGCTATCTTCATGAAACATGACTCTGGAATGTACTGAAGTGCTGCTTTATTCTACCATGTGGATTCATGCCCATTCAAACAGCGTTGAGTTATTAGGATTACACTAAACACGGCGTAACGCTGTTGTTGTTACAGTTAATAATTGTATGTGTAGAACATGAACGATTCAGTTCTGGAAATCTTATTAAATATCTCCTAAAATCCAATGTAAATGTACAACATTTCTGTATTGATTTTATTTTATAATTGTATAACTTTTCACTATTATTCATTTTGAACGTAAAGTTTTTGTGTGGGGCGTTCATTTAATTTTGTTGCATAATTATTATTTTATATTGTTCACCGATAAGATTGTCCTTTAAACTATATGTTTGGAAATGTTCTAGTTATAGATATATTTTTCATTTTTAGGAATTACTCCTATAACGATTGGTATACAATGAATCAAGGATATAGTGTTACCGTATTAGAACAGTTGGGGAGGAAGATCCCACAACCTTTGTCTCTTGACTAAAGAAACCTTATATACGTTGAATACATAGAGATACAGTTATGATTCCAAGCGGTGGGAATCGATCCCGAAACTCCCACGTGCAAACACTTCCATTATCGTTTTGCAATGTTCAAATCGTATTCTATGTATGGACAAGACACAACGCTCGCATGGTAATTGATGACGACGGACGTTGTGACAGGTGAGGGAGTGTCGGGGTCACGGAAAGCTGTCCCTCCCGAGATGCAACAAGTTCTATCTTGTCATCTTGCCATCAGAGTGGGATCACACTTTGATGGCAAAACATAACGGCACAATACAACATACCACAACACTATTAAAATTAACGTGATAATAAATCATTATAGTTATTAATGATTATGACGTACCATGATCGTGATGACCTTGAAACATCTAAGCTTCGGAATTGTCCCTGTAAACAATGCAGAAAATGGATTTAATTGTTTCGATCACTGCAGCTTTCGTATCGTTGCTGAACGAATCAACCGACAAAACCAGAAATAATTAAGAATAAGTAGGTCAAAATATAAAAGTAAATAATAAATAGTGTAATAATCACGGAAAGAATAAGAAATAAATAAATAAGTAAATAATGGCTCCGATATGGCCGCAGTGAGAAACTCACCTGAACTGGATCGGTTTGTCCATCCACTGTCGATAAGGATTATATTACCGCATCACTTGGATTAGAATATTGAAGGGGTATGATCAAGCTACTATAAGCAAAATTTCGAATGGCTTCCTGATCCGTCTTCAGACATCCCGATTCCCGATTAACTTGTGTCCAGTTTCGTAAAATATGTAACGTTATAATGTTTCAAAATGTACATCTTCTCAACTTTTTCACGGCGTACCTGATAGTACGGCTTATCACCTCATCGCGTTCAACTGTTCCCCAACCGGACGTTGCCGCCCTCCCAGTCTCCTCCACAAGCATTGGTATTGATGTTGATTGATATTGGTTTGATTTCACACATCGCTGACTATTGGAGTATTGTCTTGTCCCTTATGACTGTATGAGAGATGCCACAGTCACTTGCTCCACACAGAATTGTTGAAGTTTTAGTCACTTCGTTTGATATAGGGAAATATGTTTGACAAAGAAACATTTATTTATATGAGAGGTAGGGACAAGGGCCAGTGTTTATGGAAGTTTCCTTCTTGACTTGAAAATAACGGCATGGCAAAATTTGTCTTATAAATATGCTCGAAATATCAATATCGGGAGAATTTTGCGGGAAACTTTCTAAGTTCTCCATAGTTGCAATAATAATAACTGGTCCAAACTAGGGCGCGGGATATGCCCACCATCTTTTTCTCCGTTTATAGGGTACTGGTTGTACACGTTGTGCTCACCAATAATCAGGTAAATAGGCTTTGCAGTGATGTTTATGAAAATTTGTAGTGTTTTTACCAAAAAAAGTCCGCTCAAAGACCGATAGGTACTCGTTAGGTAGACTGGCGCTTGAATAATTGAACAGTTGTTCCTTCCACACGGTTCGATACGCGTTGATGGAAGTGCACAAGACATCCCATGCGACCATCAATCATGTTCGCCCACTGTACCCCGCCAGATTACAAGGTAGTTGTAGTATCAAGGTAGGTAGGTGTGGTGCGTCGCCGCGCGCCATCTGGAGCGGCCCACACGCACAACCCACGCACGTGCGACCACTGCAGCTTCTTCAACCCCACAGGTGCGCGCGAGCAAATACGCCAGCTGGACAATACCATACATGGCTTTCAGGCCATGTCTCACTTTTTGGCGGTGTCTAGGGTTCGAAGCTTACATGGATGTTGTTGGGTGGTAGACTGGATGACACAATGTGGGGGGGACAGTCAGATCCGGTGAGCTCCGCCCCTTGGCAACAATGTTATTTTTATAAGTTGTTACAGTAGGGCGTTCATACGTATCAACTTTAGACCCATCCACAATGAAAATTACCAGTAACAATAACAGTAACAGTAACACTAAGGTTTCAACCAATCATATTGGCTTATGAGAGCCCATTGTTGCTCATCAGCCAATAGGATTGGTTAAAACCTTACTGTTACTGTTATATACTGTTAATTTTCATTGTGGAAATTGGCCTTTATGCTTTGTATAGGCTAATATAAAAGCTGTCTGTAAAAATACAGGCGCTTTGAATGTAGTTTAGTGAGAATTATTAATCTTAGATAACGACAATCATCTTCTTATGTATAAAAGATCGCTCTGGTTTTGACTGTTTCTTATAGCTGCGCTGCCTTCATCAGACGAAGCAGTGCGTACTGCGTAGCCATGCACTACTATACATGAGTTGTGACATATTATTCAATGGTCGATTTTTAATTTTAATTTTTCCTGTCTAACTCAGTATTTTGTGTGATTCAATAACAAATATAATATGTATACTATTTTTTACTGCTCTTTGAGAACTTTGAGTCATACCCCCATAGGCGCCGACTACGGGGGGGCTTGAGGTCTAGCGCCCCCCCTGACAAATCCCAGGGGGGCTGAGCCCCCCCTGAGATTTGAAGTTTGTACTTTTTTGTTTGAAGACAAAGTTCATTATAATAATAATAAAAATAAATAAAAACGATTTAGTCATCAGGTCATAATTCCCTCAAGTTAAATTAAATTTTTTGTTATAGTTTTTCTGAATTTAAATTTAAAAAATATTGTGATTTCTAGCTTGAAATATCAGATACTTGCAGTCCAGAACGTTCTCAGGTATCAAAATCCAAAAGCAAATTAGGTTCAAGTATTTAAAAAACTGATATTAAAGGCAAGCATTATCTTGTAGAATCCCTTACTTACTCCCAACTTCCTAAGCCCCAAAATTAATTACTAAATAATTCTCGTCATCGTTCTAATTTTTGCTGGTGGTTTTTTGGTTTTTGCACAACAAAAACGACAATATTTCGATATTGAATTCAGTACGGTATTTTTTTCTGAAACGCTCAGAACGCGCTCTAAAGGCCTGATTTTTTTAAATTTCGCCTGCGGCGCTTTTATTGGGGGCCTATGCCCCCCAAACCACCCGTGTTTTTTCTCCTCGATACAAAATATGAATTATAACAATATAAATATGAATTATAATAATATAAATATGAATTTTGAAATATGGTAACCCTAGTTTTTATGCGAGTCCTTTCTGAGCCCCCCCTGAAATGTTAACAAGTCGGCGCCTATGCATACCCCCCTCCTCTTCCCCTTCCCTAAACATTACGCCGTATCCTCTCTTTACTGTGCTCTCATAAAATGTAGTGTATCTTACACAACGTAATGGCTTTACAATGTATATGTTAATGTATAACTCACTGATGGAACGTCAAGTGTCGGGTGAAATTTGCTTTTAACTATAGATTTAGTATTATTGACGAAATCTTTGTACAACTTATCTAATGGTGAATAAAGAATATGATAATGAATGTTATTTTTAGATCTTTTAAAGTAGAAACTTGTCAGAGCAGAGGCACTCGTTGTGAGAATGGAAAGGTATGGGAGTGTTTACACTACTCTACTCTATTACAGCACGAAAGGACTACGCAGTACGCACTATACCGTACTTGTGCGTCTTACCATTGGAGGACAAATTACAACCGATTGCTGACCAACCTGAAGAATGGGTATTATAGATGTGAGCTGAATAGATTGTACGACACTGTACACGCTTGAATCGCGCATGCACGCGTGTTTACATTGCAGTGGACGTGTAAATTAGCCTGATTAAACGGTGTGAGTACAAATTGTAAGTCTGAGTTGGATGGGTGTGGGCAGTTGTAGAGTGTAAAGGTGTGGGAAAGAAGTTATTTCCATACAAGGAAAATGTTCAACCATATCAATGACGTCTGTCGTCTTGGGTGAAAACAGAAGAAACAACTCTTTCTCATTAGAAGATACATTACATAAAGGGTAGTGAATTGCTTTTATAAATAGGATGTGTTTTAAACGGTTCATAAATTCATATTGTCGCCCCGGTGGCTCATCGGTTGGAGTGCAGGGCCTACGCGTACGCTGCATGTAGGGGCGTTGGTTCGAATCTCGCATAAAGCATGATTATTTTTTCGTCATCTTCATCTATAGCAATAGCCCTCAACAAAGATAGTAAGATATACCCTGGCCCTCAATCAACATCTAGCACGATTGCAATAGCCCTCAACAAAGATAGTAAGATATACCCTGGCCCTCGATCAACATCTAGCACGATTGCAATAGCCCTCAACAAAGATAGTAAGATATACCCTGGCCCTCGATCAACATCTAGCACGATTGCAATAAAAGAGATGTAAAGGTTAGAAAATAATAAATTAATATATTGACAGAGTTTTCTCATTAGCATGCAGTGCATGTGTTTATTTTATTAACTAATTAACTCTAGATATAACTTGTCAGTTTATTTGTTTATTTTATACTTAGTTTAATTTAATAATACAAAAGGTTATATTTTGTTGTGGATAAGTAACATGGACCAGTGTTGGCCTTGTAACTACGAAACCCCATAGCACATTTCCAGTGTGGACGTGCGGTGCGTCTGAATTCGCACCCGCAACCTTTCGAATCAAAGTCGCATGCGCTAGCACTGATAGCCATCTCGAACACTTTCAAATACTAGTAATATCATTGAGCATACAGCAATTACATACGAGACAGTAGGTGACGAATAAATTAATGCGAACGCGAGAAAACGTGCAACATTTATATTATCAGCGCTCATCAACTTTTTATCCGCGTCCCGTCACCGTTCTTGCACGGTCCTCCTGAATCAGCGCTACTTACATTTTACATGCGCGTGCGGTAACTAAAATAATATCAACTACTGTTTCGAGTTTTAAGATTGGAGTTTAAAATAATACAATTTGGTATATTTCTCATCAAAATATATATTAAGCCAAATTCTTTTGAATGCTAAAAAATACCCAAATATCCTGGCACCCAAACGAAACGCATGTATGCGTCCTAACTTTAGGTCTTTAGTCGTGACTTCGACTTCGACAATAGCTTAGCTTTTTATAAACAATGCTTATCATACTATAAAAAAATATTGATTTATAATGTTAATAGCTGTTGTGACATGAAAAGCTACAAGATTATTTAATATTCTGTCCTTTCGTAATGTTTCCAGCTGGTACGTAAAACAATACATGAACTAATAGATATAATGTTACAACAATGGAAATAATAAAACTCTATATGCAATTTCTTCTCTATATTCGCATATCGCGAATGTAAATCTCACAAGGATTATCAGTATTTCCTTATATATACAACTTGTCTTGTGTAGTTTAGTTTCGCTCAACATGAGCAGGCTTGACCGCTTAAGGGAGGCTAATGAGGCGAGTATTGCTGTATTGGCTATGAGTAGTTGCACGTGCAGTGCATTATGGTTATATTATTGGTTACACTGACGATATGCGCGTATTACGCGGTTCAATTCCTAGCATTCAATATCGAACTCGAACTTAGAACGGTAAATTACTGTAAATGCACAGTTTCTATTTCCGCAACGTATGCTATGCAGATCATGAGTTACCTACATTGCGGTACAACCGATCTCGGTATGCTAAAATTGATTAAAAATAGTTTTAAATTGTCCCAAAAGAGATTCAAATGTAATGCCTCATGATTGGTTTTGTATTACAACAAATATTTCCGTTTTGAGATGTTCTTAATTAGGTGCGAAGGTGTCCGGCAACATCACATTACAAAAGGTAATGAAAAGCCTAGATCCTAGAAAGATAGCTAGATGTTAAGTCAGGAATGCCAGTGTCCAGAGTCGAGCCCACAACCTCCGGGTACTCGCTCGCTACGTGCGATGCCTATATACGATCACGTGAGGTTCGCATCGTCATCAAGAGAAGTGATGTAAACCATATCCCGGCCACTATAATATGAGCGGGATCTGTAGCGTTCACTAGAAACTATCAGCGGCACATCGAGCTTTGTGCAACACCCCCCTACAACGAGTACGTGACGTCATAGGGGGAGGGGAGGGGTAGTTCAGGGTGAGTGGCCCACACATGCTGTTGGGGGGCAGAACCCCACACGCCGGAAGCTACAAATCGTTTCGGCTCTATTTGGCTCAAGGGCATAGAAAACTTCTGGACGTGAAAGGTGCATCCTCGCGATTATTAGCTAGATTTATCACTTTGGAGAAATGACAAAAATTAGTTAACACTTTCGGTTTCTGAAAATGTTTCCATGCTCGTTCGTTCCGTTATTGTACGTGGACAACTCGCGAGTGGCCGGACCGGCAGGCCATACACAGCTGACGAGTGCCAGCACTTCCCATGCAACATTGCAACTACAGTGTATTCCACGTAGAGATTGCAGTACGGAGTTGCGGAGCCACCCTGGCCGTGCCAGAACCACATATAGGCCTACACTTCCCATGCAACATTGCAACTACAGTGCATTCCACGTAGAGATTGCAGTACGGAGTTGCGGGGCCACCCTCGCCGTGCTAGAACCACATATAGGCCTACACCTCCCATGCAACATTGCAACTACATGGTGTATTCCACGTAGAGATTGCAGTACGGAGTTGCGGAGCCACCCTCGCCGTGCTAGAACCACATATAGGCCTACACTTCCCATGCAACATTGCAACTACAGTGTATGCCACGTAGAGATTGCAGTACGGAGTTGCGGAGCCACCCTCGCCGTGCTAGAACCACATATAGGCCTACACTTCCCATGCAACATTGCAACTACAGTGTATTCCACGTAGAGATTGCAGTACGGAGTTGCGGGGCCACCCTCGCCGTGCTAGAACTACATATAGGCCTACACTTCCCATGCAACATTGCAACTACATGGTGTATTCCACGTAGAGGTTGCAGTACGGAGTTGCGGAGCCACCCTCGCCGTGCTAGAACCACATATAGGCCTACACTTCCCATGCAACATTGCAACTACAGTGCATTCCACGTAGAGATTGCAGTACGGAGTTGCGGAGCCACCCTCGCCGTGCTAGAACCACATATAGGCCTACACCTCCCATGCAACATTGCAACTACATGGTGTATTCCACGTAGAGGTTGCAGTACGGAGTTGCGGAGCCACCCTCGCCGTGCTAGAACCACATATAGGCCTACACCTCCCATGCAACATTGCAACTACAGTGCATTCCACGTAGAGATTGCAGTACGGAGTTGCGGGGCCACCCTCGCCGTGCCAGAACCACATATAGGCCTACACTTCCCATGCAACATTGCAACTACATGGTGTATTCCACGTATAGATTGCAGTACGGAGTTGCGGGGCCACCCTCGCCGTGCTAGAACTACATATAGGCCTACACCTCCCATGCAACATTGCAACTACAGTGTATTCCACGTAGAGATTGCAGTACTGAGTTGCGGAGCCACCCTCGCCGTGCCAGAACCACATATAGGCCTACACCTCCCATGCAACATTGCAACTACAGTGTATTCCACGTAGAGATTGCAGTACGGAGTTGCGAAGCAGAGGGAGCGTGCTCAACTCACCCGCGGAGGCTGAGGCGCTCAAGGCCATGTTCAACAGGTTGGTATCGTAGCACACATTGGGCTCCAAGAGAATTTGGGCTTAACGTCTCATATTTTTGCAACGAGGCTAATCGAGACAATTGGGCTCCAAGATAAGGATGCGGAGGGCGTCTACAACAGTCTGTCTACACTCACAATATCTATAACCACTTCTCTGCCACTGTCTACCCCCACCCACCCCTTGTGACGAGTGCGAAGACTTTAAGGGACATGTTGACAGATATATTATTTCACAAATTAACTTTTGCACTCGCCATACATTGTATGATTGCCAACAATTGAGAGGTGAAAAACGGGGGGGGGGGGGGGGGCAATGCCTCTTCCATCCCCACAAGGCGTTTTATCAATTGTTTGTGTGTTTTTATTTTCGGATACGGATTTGGTAATCAAAAATGGCAACAACAAAAAAGGAAAACTTGGAAACGATACTGTTGGATAAAAATAAAAATGAGGGACAACTAAATTTGAATTGTGCTAAACAAACTTTTTCTTAAAAATCTTCCAGAAATTAAATAAATGAAACTGATTTTTGCGTTTTTATTAAACATGTAGTGGAAAATATGTGACATTATCTGCAACAATTCAGTAAATTAGATTCTGCTGTCCTATAATTGAGGTAATTCCGACATCAGGACTAACTAAGTTATCAATATCAGGACTGTGCTGATGAAATCAATATGGTCTTGGCAGCCCTATTATAGCCCTATATATATTCTCGCATGACGAACAAGTCCGCTTGATTCTCCCAAAACTCTACGTTTCGTTCGGAACAGTTTTCGGGTGGCTTCTCTCGTAAGCGAAGCGAAAGTGATGAGTGATGAAACACAACCTTAGCTATCTTGCCAGACTCATACGCCACCTATTTATAACCACTAAACTTTACCGGAGATCTCATTTGTAATTTCATGGCTCCGAGTCTTGCAAAACTTAATGTATTTTTTTCATTTGCATTATGCATGGGCATGACATAATTGTGTTTTAATTTGCATTGTATATATCTAGCCCTGCCCTAAAAGATACCGTCATTATGTTCGTTGTTGTCGACTGGTACTTCCTGCAATCAGCCCTCCCGAACGTATCCTCATGTAGCGACGACGTTCAGATCTAATTTGGAAACACTAAAATAACATTGTATCCGCTTTTTTACTGTAAAATACACTAAGTAAAAAGTACAGCTATTTCAGTCGTTTTGGCAGCGAGACAAAGCTTTGCTTGGTCGTTATCGCATAATCGAACCTCGATCTATCTAGAATCACTCCACACAACAGTGCCGAGTGCTGAAATGAAAGCAATAATATAGCGAAGGCTAGGTAGGCTCATGTTTTTGGTTCGTGCGTATTTAGGCCTGGACATGCGTGCAGAGGCCATGCGCTAATTTTTACTCGGTAAACATTTTTATTTGGTTTCACTAAATTTAAGCGCCAATAAAAGTGATTTAAATCGCCAACGCGTGTTTGACAATGGAATTTATATCATTACTTACGAATGTGGAAGTCCTTAAATTTATTTATTTTCCTTTTTTCACTTTTGTAGGATAGAAAACAAGGTCGTAGGCGTAGCTGTGTAATGGGGCTCAGTGTCTCATATTTTGGCAACGGTCTAAGTGAGGCTTGTGATAAAAATATGAGGGAACCGGGGCAGGGGAGGAGGACGGCGCGGACTTGTGGGCGTTTGTAGAACTGTGGTGTAACTAAAGGTTTCAGAAAGAGCTTAGTAAAACTATGCGAGATGAAAAAAACGAATGCGGCTGTCTTGCGCACAACAAGTCACCTCAGTAAAACCTCACCTCGATAGAAGGGAGTTTATGCGTTGCGACTTGCATATATTCACCACTCGATTCCAATGTGTCGTCATACGCAGGACTTCATGAGGGATATGGCTACACATTATTCATGATTCGTGGTTTGTCGTCCGTGATTAGCTGATCGTGCAGGACACACTTCAGACGAATTTTGTTTTGTACGAAGGGAGAATCACGAAATTGGAACAATGAATTCTGTAGCCGGCGTTATAAGTTACAGTATAGAAAACTTGTATAGCTTTATCTCGAACCATCCTGCGGAACCCCCAATTTCTATCAATTAAAATTGCATTAAAATTGTGTCATCCTCTAGAGAACTTAATGCTCTGTTTTATAAATGTTTCTCTATTCCAATAAACATTTCCGTTTTTTAAATTACCAAATTAAATTATGAAATGTGTATTGCAACACACACTGCAAAAGTTAAATTAGATACTTTGAAAAAAAGGGTATATTTGTTGGGACATGAGAAACGTTCATAAGAAAGAGAAATGCATTTTGTAGGGGATGACATCGAATTGGTTTACTTTTGGCCCCGCCATCAGAGATCGGTTGTTTCCCCATTGTAGGTTGAGATAAAGAGTTATAATTAAAAAAATACTGTGTACATTCGCCGACATAAATCAAACGCAGAACAGAAATCTTTAACAACACCTCTTCATGTTATAGTCCAGCATCAAAGTGTATGACATATTCACCAAACCAACAAAACAGATGTATGCTCTGCTGTTCTCTTGGTTTGGTTATTTATTGTATTGGATGCAAAGAATAAGCTTGGTACATGTTATTGGTGTTGCTAAACGTGCTCTAACTTCAGCGCAAGTTTATTTGAACTTTGAAGGCTAGAACTTACATATTATACAGAGGGTTCTTTTCTTTGTAGCTTGAAAACTTTAGATACTCCCGGCCTAGGCCATTGGCAACCCATTTTGACTTCTCTACAGTCCATATGCTGAAGGCTCTGAAGGCACTGCTGAAGGTTTATAGGAGTATTCACGTGACGTCACATCGGCCATGTTGGAGGCCATGCACCTATAGTACTATTTCAAGTTTCATTTAGCTGTCAATAGAAATCGAAAAATATTGTCTGCAGGGAAATATGAGAGTTTGAACACGTATGTCCCCCGATAAAGTTTACGGAAATGATTGTTTAAACAACAAAAAGAGTGGTCGAAATAATAGAAAATTTATTTAAATTGCTTTTCAGTAATAATAGCAAAAACCAAAGTTGGAGAACAGTTGAGCTTGAACCAAATGCGAGCTGAAACCTAGTAAAAATTAACTACCAATCACATGCCATTGTGGCCTCCAGTATGGCCATTGGCCACCATGCTCATTATGTAAATACCCTCTACAACCCTCTACAACTCGCGAACTAACCCGAAGGGTGAAGAGATGTTATAATAATAATAATGAAGCTGAAGATACCGTTACTGCCCTTTGTTGTTGGTTTACATGATTTTACATGATATATTCTCCTCCGTGCAACTGCAAACAATATTGGCAACAGTATGAATTTTATTATAGTAGAAAAATAAGAAGCACTTTGAGTTGAAATCATGTGGCGTTTCTTACTCAACGTTTATACCTTCCTAAACGAAACAGTTATTTATTTTATGAATCGTAAAGGAACACTTAACACATTTAGCTTCTGATTATACCCTCGTAAATTATACCGTTTTTGGAGTTTCCAAACAGACACCCCCTCATTGTGGCCTAGGAAGGATCGTACTACTTGGCATCAATGTGCATGCGCTCGCCCGTCCTCAGTCGGATTGATGGATCTACCCGCCCGTCCTCAGCAGGAGCGGATTTAAGAAAAAGGGCCCGGTCAGCATTTTACCAAAGGGGCCCGTCCGTTTGGCATATTTTGTTAACAAACTAACTAATATATGTATATAGCATACTACTAATTCATTACTAACCAAAGCTCTTAACATGACACCATCTTCTCGAGTTTTTCCTGGCAAAAGCTCCAACAGTTGAAATAAGTCCGAACTCTCGACAGTTTTTTCCTATGCATATCCGCAAGATCAATTAGCCTTGTTTGTTTCATAGTGTACCTATATTATAGGATTCATTTCATAGTTCGTTGGTAGAATTTATTTTGAAATAGTAAAAGGACGAACAACTACGATTGCCGTCGTCTTTAAGATATATTAAATTTGGCATATCACTTCCAATGGGTTGAGAAGGCTTTTTAACAATAAGAATGTCAAGTTGATCATTTGAAATAACTGATCCACTGAACAGAGCTTTATCAGTCAAGAAAAGTTAGCTCAAACATGTTAGATTGGTCTGCAATTTTTTTACTTTGGTGCAGGACACGTAGTTTTTAGACAACGCAAAATCTACACTTTTCTTACACTGTGTCTTTGTGATTCCACTTGAACTTCTACATTCACTGTATCGTCATAATAAGCGGAAATGGGTTTTGCGCTGTTTTGAGAATAACTGTTTAACACGGTAGGAGTGTTACTACAAGGTTCGAGGTTTTTCTGTTATAGGTGTGTAATGAGAAGCACTTGTTTGATTTTCGATTTCCAAAGTGGGTTGAATTTCACTCGAATTTTCGACGTGTTTAATTGATGTTCAGCGCCAATTGACACACGCGAGTTATTGCCAACACAAAAACTTAATATTCTTTGTTTAGGGTCATTGCCGGCAGTTATACAAGAAGTGCGCGCTCTTTATCTTTTCGTTTTTGCCGGGTCTTATACTTGTATTTTGTCTGTTCACTCATCTTTAAAACGTATACCACGCTCACATTTTACTTTTGTTTAAATTAAATTAAAATAGCACAGTTGACACACGAACTAAGTGTCACTGGACTGTTTCACACGAGACACAGAAACCGACTGAGACTGAGTAGAGGAAAGGTTGGGTGTTTCAAAGCAAGTAATTGTCATTTTATAGACATACGGACAGTAATTGGGTTGTAAATATCAACCCTCATATTTGCCGAAATTTCCAGGTTTTTCTATAAATTAATTTTAACGAGTTGGAACGTGACTCAAAGTAAAGCGGCAGGATTTAAGTTCCATTGTTAAACTGTGGGGTTGTTTCCGCCGCTGTGTACCGTCAAACACGTGGGCGACCCGACGAAGGCTTTATTGAGCCCTATAAACAGAATCATTCTTTTTGAAACATTCTTTTTTAAATATAATTTTATTGGTAGTATTTGCTATGATAAGTTTCGACAGTGCCTATGGTGAATGGATCTCAGCTCGTGTGTTTTTAAGTGTGTCGCTAAGGGGCGGGGGGCCCGGATTGGCCGGGGCCCGGTCAGCATCCGCTGACCGGGCTGACCGTTAAATCCGCTACTGGTCCTCAGTCGTCCTTCATCTATCACCGCGGTCGCTGCTGGCAACACGCATGAAGCAACCACTACGTCAACCACATCGTACTACTTGGCATCAATGTGCATGCGCTCGCCCGTCCTCAGTCGTCCTTCGTCTATCACCGCGGTCGCTGCTGGCAGCACGCATGAAGCAACCACTACGTCAACCACATCGTACTACTTGGCATCAATGTGCATGCGCTCGCCCGTCCTCAGTCGTCCTTCGTCTATCACCGCGGTCGCTGCTGGCAGCACGCATGAAGCAACCACACGTCAAACACATCGCGATGACTTGGCATCAATGTGCATGTGCTCGCCCGTCCTCAGTCGTCCTTCATCTATCACCGCGGTCGCTGCTGGCAACACGCATGAAGCAACCACTACGTCAACCACATCGCGATGACTTGGCATCAATGTGCATGCGCTCGCCCGTCCTCAGTCGTCCTTCATCTATCACCGCGGTCGCTGCTGGCAACACGCATGAAGCAACCACTACGTCACCCACATCGTACTACTTGGCATCAATGTGCATGCGCTCGCCCGTCCTCAGTCGTCCTTCATCTATCACCGCGGTCGCTGCTGGCAGCACGCATGAAGCAACCACACGTCACCCACATCGCGATGACTTGGCATCAATGTGCATGCGCTCGCCCGTCCTCAGTCGTCCTTCATCTATCACCGCGGTCGCTGCTGGCAACACGCATGAAGCAACCACTACGTCACCCACATCGTACTACTTGGCATCAATGTGCATGCGCTCGCCCGTCCTCAGTCGTCCTTCATCTATCACCGCGGTCGCTGCTGGCAGCACGCATGAAGCAACCACTACGTCACCCACATCGTACTACTTGGCATCAATGTGCATGCGCTCGCCCGTCCTCAGTCGTCCTTCATCTATCACCGCGGTCGCTGCTGGCAACACGCATGAAGCAACCACTACGTCAACCACATCGTACTACTTGGCATCAATGTGCATGCGCTCGCCCGTCCTCAGTCGGATTGATGGATCTACCCGCCCGTCCTCAGTCGTCCTTCATCTATCACCGCGGTCGCTGCTGGCAACACGCATGAAGCAACCACTACGTCAACCACATCGTACTACTTGGCATCAATGTGCATGCGCTCGCCCGTCCTCAGTCGGATTGATGGATCTACCCGCCCGTCCTCAGTCGTCCTTCATCTATCACCAAGGTCGCTGCTGGCAACATGCATGAAGCAACCACTACGTCAAACACATCGCGATGACGGGATTGATTGCAGCTTGTCCCAACAAATAATTATGTCGGGTACATTATAATAATATCTAGAGGGCGTATAGACAATTTATGAATGGAAGCTATATGTAAATAAGGTTTACACAATAACATAACTGCGATATGTATAATTCATATAAGTCGCATCGTAACATTCTGATGCTCATTATTTTGAAATTTTGTTATTATAGTAGCAATAATAAAAATATGTATCGAGCTACTTACAAAATACAATAATTACCCGTAAGTAGCTATTGGTGTCCTGAATGCTCTCGTCCTTACAATAGTGTGTGTATTTTTTCGTGTGTAATGTGCCGTAATATGCTTGGATCTAGATCACGGATAAAAGATAAAGGATAAAGGACTACACTACCAAATATTGTCTGTGCTGGGATGTTATTGTTATCCCGCATTTAATGTTAAACCAGGTAGATGATGGGATGAAAAAAATATATAATATTTTTTTAACAATAATTTACTTACGAAGTGTTTGCTCTTTTAGTCGTCTCATGATAGACAGAGCTACATTTGATTTATTATGTCCAGGCACAGACGGGGTATTGGTGATTCACAATGTCAATATGGCAATTTTGCAGGTTACAACGTGTTATATTAGAAATGAATCAATTCCATTTCTTATTTCAACTTCCCATGATGCACCTTATGACGAACCAATCAGAACGCAGAAGAGCCATATGAGATGGTCAACTACGGAAATCAAAACAAAAACAGTGGTACCGGATATTTTGCTGCTGTTGTAGTCAATGATAGTAAGTACACAATTAAGGCACCGCTTTGACTACTGAAATAAGCAACTTGTCGTCGGTTGTGAACCAGTTGCTTGTTATTTCACTATTTCACTGTTTCTTATTGCAAGTCTTATTTCAATTGTTAATCGGGCTTTACGGATCATTGGGGATATTAGAATTATTATACCTATTTTATGTGATATGGACGAATGAGAGCGCAAATATGATATGCACTAGTTTCGCATCTCTTTAGTACATAGCCTACATAACTAAGTCAAAGCGTGACATATTATTAGAACTATCCCAAATTAAAAATTTATAATGTTCTGACAACTACGATCTTGTAAATTAACATCCCATAGCCCTCTATTTTGCATATATAGTATACTCTTGTATGCTTTGTCTTAATAAAGACAAAGCAAATTATGAATAATACGTGTATCTTGTATAATTTTGGTAGATAAATATACATATTTCCTGGTATGTACCACGTATGTCTTCACTGTGTTCACCGATCAAAGCTGAGCACTTAACAAAAGGCACAATTATTATAGAATTATTTATTATATTATATTATTGATTCTATTATAGAATTATATAGAATTATTATAGAAATATAAGCCACTAATATATATATATATATTATTATATATACAATATTATATAATATATATTGATAGAGGAAGACCTTCCTTCTATGTTCAAGGAGTCAGTGGGCCACTGACCCAGACTATTGGAGAGAAGAACAAAAATGGCTAAGTGTTCGATCCACTCTTCTTGGATGGAAATGTTTGAGTAAGTCTGGGAAATAGATCCAGGTCTACCACTTCCAGACCAAGATAAGGTGCACACTAGGTGTACGTATAAATAGGTGGCAATTTAAGTGTTCGACACAGTCAATATTTGTGTTCCTATATTTAAAATCATCTTGCATTATATAAATTTTGGAATGAGGTGGGACGTGGGGACAGTATCTTGATCTACAGATATTCTAAAAACAAATAATGAAAAATAGATTGTACGCGCGTCGCACATTCCAAAATTTTGAAACTAAATCTCAAAGTTTTTCAAACTAATTGTGTAAGATACAATTTCTGAATGGAATGATTCTGCTGCTTTGGAATTGAGTAAACATTTTACTGTCATAATCGTACGTAAGTTTTGATTGAAAGATTGAAATGATTCGGATTTGGATTCACTCGCAGAGCTCCACTCTGACTCGGTCTCACAATAGTATTCTGCTTCGTTTGCAGTGTTAGTGCTGGCAGTGCTCGTGTGAATCATCGGGTTATATTTGGATACATTAAAATAGTATGGACGGCTGATCCTCGTCTCATTAAAACCATCATCGCTATCATCGATCCAAGCGTCTCCCTCTACAATCACATCACTATTTATTTATACGTTTTTCTATCGTCCCACATTCCTTTGGAAAAATCAGTATCAATTTTAATTATAGAGTAGATCTGATCTATAATAGTCTTCCGTCTAATTCTGAAACCGAATGTGTAATACGTCATGCTTTATACTTTTTCTTCTGTATTTGTTATAATTAATAATCATTGAGGACGTAAATAATAATAATATACTTATAATCGGATGAACATTTTTGTAAACTATACGCATTTGAATCGTGCACATTCGCTCACCCAATAAATGGGGTACGAATTGCCAGTTTGTAGGGTGGGGTGAGTGACATGGAACACACACAAAGCTGTGCACAAAGTGGTCTGGACAAAAACCCTGAATTTACCACCGCAAACGGAACATTTTCTGAAAGTGTTCGTGAGTTTTTTGTTTGTCCAATTTTGAAGTTATACGTAGAAAAAATAAACGAGACGTTTCAAAAACTTGGATGGGGTTTTAAGAAATAGTAGTTAGAATGATTTGATATTTTCAAGAGGTTGGGATACAGCTCGTCTCTGAGCCAAAGATGTGATGTAATATAAACAGAAGACCAATCCCCCTCCCCCGTCATTTCGTACCGTACCGGTAAATGATATATTATAGACAAGGAATAATGCAGTCTTCCTTTCGCATATCAGAACTAAGGACAATCATTGTTTTGTCTAATAAGAATAATTTACTATCAATCTTCTTTAAATTAATTGATTTTCTAACGAGTTCCTATATTTCACGTGCACTTCTTCTTCTTCTTCTTCTTCTTCTTCTTCTTCTTCTTCTTCTTCTTCTTCTTCTTCTTCTTCTTCTTCTTCTTCTTCTTCTTCTTCATCATCATGTACATGTTTAGATTACGTATAATAGGGTTGGGACTTCTGACAGAGCTTGTGCGAATCTGCCAGCATATCAGTTATCAGGTCATGAGTCCTATAATAATATATTATTATTAATATTGCTATTGCTCGCGTTCAACATTCAAGACCACACAAACCTCCAAATGTTATGCAATTATAAACAAAGCTGCTGAAATTGAATTATTTGTCTTCGTGTACCGATTAATAGAAGGAGCGCGAGTGTCTACTTTGTTATGTCTCGAGTTCGATTCCCGGTAAGCAACCCTGGACCCCTATTCTGGTAATATTCGACTTCAGCTCGATCTCATTTATTCGAACAACTCTCATGTCATGTCGGAAAAGTGAAACACTAGTTACAACCGGAAGTTATGAGGTTTCGAAAAAAGGAAGTGTTGGCCAATCACAGGACAGGGATCGCGGGAAGGCACGGCTGCTGCGCTGCACTAACGAAGCCTAGCGGCAATCCAGTAGACCTTGGATTTGTTATTGTTTCCTGGTTTATAGGTTTTGTTCTAAGCCGTAAGTTACAAATCCAAACAAAATGCCTCTAAAAAGGTTTACGGAAAGAAGAAAAGAAGCATAGTACTTGACAATAACCATTGGGGTGAGTAAATAAATACATGTCTCTACTACTATCAAAAGTGGGGTTATGTGTCATCCTATATTACACTTCACAACCTAAACGGTAACACTACAAAACCACTAGGCCTAGCGTATTTATAATAATGCCATAATGTTATGCAATTGTAAGAAAATGTTTAATTCTTCTACAAGTGTTACATAGATCTAATCCTAGTAACTTTTGGTATTAGTCCGTATTACACATCTAGTTCATTCGAAGTTATTCCCTCGCAAATATTTATAGAGGCCTATGCTGCATGTTCAAAAGGCTGTGATATAGATTTCACTGACCAATCACGGACATCTCAGGAATTTTTGGGTACATGTAATGATCTTACTTTTTTCGAACGAAGTTTCGAGTGCCTCGGCCGATCAGAATCGCATTTCATAGTTCTCAGTTCGAATTTTCATGAGATCGTTTCTCGAATATTATCAGAATCAGGGTCCTGACTCAAGGATTTGCCAAGGTTTTCCTCAGTCATAAATGCTCCGATTTTGTCCTACATAAACTGCCCACGGGCATCCTCACCAACTATTCTGCAGTCCTAATATGCTGAAGAGGGCAATATTACCCCTACAGTAGCCTAGCCCATATACGGTGGATCTCAAAATAACAATGTCATGTGTCCTGTTGTAAGTTCAACGAGTTGTTTGAAAGATATGACAGCATCGTAGAGGTGAAGTGCTTTGTGGGCGTCACGTCGGCGTCGGTCGACACCATGCGAAGCTGAGCATCTGATTGGCTGTCGCCCAGTGTTCACGTCCGTTCCGTCTGTCTGTCTGTCTGTCTGTCATGAACAGCTCACAGCCGAGAAGAGTGGTAGTAATGCTCCACGCACACTGTCATGGACAGCCTCGCAGCCGAGAAGAGTGGTAGTAATGCTCCACGCACACTGTCATGGACAGCCTCGCAGCCGAGAAGAGTGGTAGTAATGCTCCACGCACACTGTCATGGACAGCCTCGCAGCCGAGAAGAGTGGTAGTAATGCTCCACGCACACTGTCATGGACAGCCTCGCAGCCGAGAAGATTGGTAGTAATGCTCCACGCACACTGTCATGGACAGCCTCGCAGCCGAGAAGAGTGGTAGTAATGCTCCACGCACACTGTCATGGACAGCCTCACAGCCGAGAAGAGTGGTAGTAATGCTCCACGCACACTGTCATGAACAGCCTCGCAGCCGAGAAGAGTGGTAGTAATGCTCCACGCACACTGTCATGAACAGCCTCGCAGCCAAGAAGAGTGGTAGTAATGCTCCACGCACACTGTCATGAACAGCCTCGCAGCCGAGAAGAGTGGTAGTAATGCTCCACGCACACTGTCATGGACAGCCTCGCAGCCGAGAAGAGTGGTAGTAATGCTCCACGCACACTGTCATGGACAGCCTCGCAGCCGAGAAGAGTGGTAGTAATGCTCCACGCACACTGTCATGAACAGCCTCGCAGCCGAGAAGAGTGGTAGTAATGCTCCACGCACACTGTCATGAACAGCCTCGCAGCCGAGAAGAGTGGTAGTAATGCTCCACGCACACTGTCATGGATATGTCAAAACAGTCAAACGTACCTTCATAATTTGTAGATCACGGTCATCATGTTGTAGATCTCAAAAAGCTACAATGCTGAAATGATTTGTGATTCTTTATCAAGATCATGCTTATCAAAAGTCGAAAGGTTACCTCGAAAGTGAACCTTGATTTAAATTTGTCTCTACTGGGGTTTATCAATGTTTTTTGCTTGATGCCCAAGGCTTGAATGCTACGATATTATCAATCAGGATAATAATCATATATAATCGTTATAAGAAATCATGGGTGTCAGCAGAAAGCGGCGAGCGTCGGAGAGGAATTTATGGTTTTTAACAGCTGTTGTTTCAAAATTAATATTTGAGTGTATGAAACATCTGGAAGTTGGGGCTTTGCCCCAGATGCGTTAGTGCGTCAGAGTCCAGAACTTTTCATTGCCCCAGCCCCACCTGATACGAGTTTTGCCAGTTCCCATGTTTGAAAGTCTGTATTGATGGTATGATAGCCTAATTTTGATTTTGAACGTTTTCCGTTTGATATTGCGAAGGGAAGTATAACACAGATTCTACCAAGACCAATTCTTCTCTCATGCAGATGGCTCTTCAACATCAACGTATAGGCCTACAGTAGACTACTCCCGTTTAAATGTTGTTAATGTAATTGTTTATCTCGTGATGAAATACTGTGAGAGAGTGGATAAGAAACCCACCCACTCTACCTACGATTAGAGTCTAAAGCCTTGTTTGTCATTGTTATGTCGTAAACGGTCCGGAATAATTTACCGACTCTTCTTTATGCTACAACAAATAAGTGAAATTAATCTCAATTACTGTGTATAATTTAGTTTCCATCGATGCGATCTGTGCGACCTTGTGACCCTCTAGGCTCTGTCGTGCGATGCCCTCCGCTCACGGGGCGGGTGCTTGTGCCAAATGACCAAACTCGTCGCTATAGCAGTCTAGCACGTGGGACGGAAGGAAGGCGTCGCGTCTTGCTTAACTCAACTAGCAGTTAAATTACAATTAAAGGTATTTTCCCGTGGGTTGATCGCTTTTGGTCCGACCATGACGTAGCAGTGGGCGGTGATAGGTCGAAAAGGCGACTGACAACTTCTAGAGTCAACGCCGAGGGTGCGGCTCAGCAAGGCAACTGGTTTCTACTCGTCCCACCTTCATCCCATGTCTTGAGATATATCATAGCCATTGTTGCCATTATCACTCTCTGAGTCTGACCCGTAGGTGACTACTGCATGACTAGATGGGCCGATTGCAATGCTTGGCATTGAGGCTACAATCGTGAGTTTCAGTAATACAGTAGTTCATTTTAATCGTGTGATTGGGATAAGAGAACATTCTTCGAGATGAAGAAACCTTGTGTAAGGTCTTTGAGATTAGCGACTTTTGTAAGGGTGCACGTATCCTTGACGTGAAGGCATCTCGTCTGGGCTGGGCCACACTCCGTCACCCCGGATGTATAGATTACACGTCTTCATCGTTACTGTCATCATTGCTGATGCTGGATGTGGTCATATGTTTCACCATTCGTATAGCCAACCTAAGTGATATATAGTCCATCTACACTGTAAGATGTTATTCGGGTAAACCACGGTTCCTGGTTCGAACCTTAGCTCGGACATGGATGGTCGTCCATACATCACCCACACATTGTTACCATTAGTATCCGTAACTCAATAATGTTTAGCCTAGCCAATGTGATGGCATTGATTTTGTACTTTGATTTGATTGTACTTAGGATGTTTTCTCCACTCCTGTGAGATTAAAATTGCTTTTAAATTGTATTATAAGTCGTTACTAAAATTTAACGGAGCGGTTGCGGATGAGTGAGTGAAGAGTGAAGACACCTCTAGAAAATGAAGGTTTTCACTCAAATACCCGATGTTATAATATAGAGGAAACGTTTTCATCGAATGGGACTCGAACTCAGATCATCCGATCCGACCATACGTTTAGTACTCTATGGCCACTTTGGGGTACGAGGCCAAGGATACGTATACACCTGTTATTAAATGGTTGTGAATCAGAAAACAAGATTATTTATTAATGATTGATTGGTAAGATACAACAGCTTCTATTTTGGCTAACACGTGCATTGAAATGCTCACAATTGTGTAAAGAATCAAGAATGCAGCGGATGAGGATGCAGCAAGAAAGTCAAAGAAAAGGGATATTTATCATTAGTAAGGCCTAGCTTAGAGTATTGTGCAAGTGTATGGGGCTGCTACCAGATAGGGCACACCAAGAAAGTGGAGATGGTGCAGAGGAGAGCAGCAAGATATGCTATGGTGGATTTCAGACGGAAAGCGAGTGCAACATGTATGTTAGGAAAGCTTAGCTGGGAAACACTTGAAGGGAGGAGAAAAATGGCAAGGCTCTGTGCCATGTACAAGATTTATACGGGTGAACCAGCATGGGTAGACCTATCTGGCAGGCTTGAAAAGGCCGACTATTTAGGGAGAGGTGACCACGCATATAAACTGAGGGTCATAGGCAGCAGGACGAACACCGGAAAATACTCTTTTCTGGCTAGGGCCAAAAGGGAGTGGAATGCCCTGCCAAAAGGAGTTATGGTGACTCTACCCAAGTCACTAGAAGGTATGAAGGGTATCCTAAAACAGTATATATAATAATGTTAGTGTTAATTGTTTTATGTTTAATGTGTTATGTTACATGCTATCTACTAAGTTATTTTAGTGTATATGTTACCCTAATCTAATCTACCTAAATCTTAAGTATATACTCATCTGTTAATTCTAAGTAGGCTACAGCAGCCACAGATTGTGTACAAATGTATGAGCACATTACAATCAAAGATGCTAATAGTAATAAAGATATCAATATCAATATCAATATCAACGTATCTCTGAAAAAGTGGCACGATTACCCACAATAAACGCAGATTGCAATAATATAATAGCATGTTTCCTCTTTTTTCCCACTTCACCCACACTCACACACGTTGTAGGCCCACGAGGCCTCGTCATCAGGTGTGCAGTGGAAAAGGCATTGCGCCATATACACTGCCTCCACAATTTCCTCGGTTATATATGCGAGCACAAGAAGACATGAAATCGTAAAGTATACTATACCAGCTTCAGCTTATATCCCATGCTCCCTTATTTGTCTGCAGTCACCGCGATTGGCTAACTTGCAACACACTACGTGCCTTCCCAGCCAATAAACAACTTCAATGCACTCAATATCGCCAACACTACAATGACAAACTTATGCAACACAAGTTTATATTAAAATAAATATGGCATGACGCGTGGCTCATCATACCTATATTATAGAGTATATTTAAATTCAGTGTAATTAAATCTGTTTGTATAATCAAGATAATATGAGCTCAGTGACTTCTGGGCAAGACATAAACTTCCACAGTTTGCAATAGCTTTCATTACTCATTTCTTCGTTTCAATATTTTTTTACAAACAACGAAAGTGTCTAGTCAGGAAATCTAAAGATGAAGATGAAAAATGATGTATGTATCAACCCATACTATTTAAAGCGGGGTTATAAAAAAATTGTTATAAAAAGTTGCTATATACCGTTGTTCATGTGCACCTAAAAATATCCGTAGATCACAATGTATTTGTCTGGTGAGACCAGACTACACATTTTACATGAAACGTTGGGACCAGTCGGCATTCATTGGGAGCCAATTAATACCATTTTACGTATAGACGTTATATTGAATGGGTTGTATTTGTGGACGCTGAACAGTGAGAATAGCTCGTTGCGTATGTATAACGTACTTCCAGAATACTCTTTATAACATCACTCCACGGACCCTTACAAAATTATAATTTTGAGCACGGACCCCCATGTTCCACAGAAAAAAAAAAATACGATTTGAAACGACAAAACATATTTTGTACGACGCCTCTAACGCTCTTTGGTTTGCGGTAGCAGCCGTTTTCCCCACCCTTTTCTCGTTTTTCAGGTCCTCTAATCTTCGACGAAAGAAATCTTCAGGTTTTTCTTTAAAAGCCGTATCATTTGTCTCTAAATGCCTTATTAAGAGCGTGTTTCTTAACAGCAAAATTTAAAATTATAACCCCAAACGAAGGAATTCGTTGTAAGCTTCCACTTCGACACCACTCGCGGACCCCCAGAGGTCCGCGGACCCCAGGTTAAGAACAGCTGCTTTAGAACATATGAAAGTTGAACCAGTGGTTGAACACACTACGCATGGAATAACGTCGAAATATATTCGGCTTTATTCCAAATTGTTGGTTTACTATAGGTTTGGTTAGATGTCACAGGAATTAATCCAAATACATTTCGGCGTTGGTTCAGTCCTATTTGGGACATTCCTCTCTACACACGAGCGATTCCGCGCTGTTTCATTTGGCGCTATTCAGGGGCCCCTGAATGGTTTCGTGATATACCTAAAATACTATAACGCTCCAATCATACCATTATGTGACACCATTTATTTTACAGCAGCACAACAAATAGAATTATTTATCAAGAAGAGTTTTGCTTTCGATAAAAATGATAACACATGCAATGTCCTATATACCTGTATATGACCTTTACAAAGAGAACTCGGGCTAGCACACCTTTATAATAATTGAGAACGTCATGCCATATTGATCTCCAATCTTGTTTCTCTCATTTCCTTTTTAATCCCAGTCTACTCTACATAATATATGTAACAACTAACAAGTAACAACGTCTGAACGACAAGTGTTTATCAAAACGTACACTCATGAATATTACCCTACTACGTCACAATGAATCTAGACGTACCAACTTGTCCTCGCCAGTCGTCGACTACCATGAATGACCTCCAGCACTGCTCACTGAAGACTGGGCACTATAATGACCGCCTGTCAAAACACTGTATTCCGAAAATCAAATCAATGTGTCGGTTTATCATGTCAAAAGAATCATGTCTAAGTTTGTAACGCTACGATCATGTTAATTATAGTTATATGTTCTCGATACATATTTATCATGATGCACACAAAAGGTATCATGCGCTGTCAACCGAGTAAACGTCGCACTTGAAGAAAAGCAATTTGTTAATGTTATGGATGGCAAGTACCGGCCAAACATATCCTTCAATAAACGGGCAGGGAGTCGTAAAAAATCACTTTCTTAAACTGAACAAATTAGATAATTTCTGATTTCCGATTAGGTATATAAAACTGATTTATTGGCCTGAAGTAAAATATAAAATATGGCTTAGAAAAAAATTGTCAAGGCCACTATATATACGATGCTGAAATTTTCGGGCGAGCGTTGCGTACCCATCCTTGCAGGCATAAAAAGGAACTTGAACTTTTTAAAAGGCTGGTAAACTGAATGTTGTAAAAGTTTCATGTAAAAGGGAACTTCCCCAAGCATGCTTTACAGTTACACCAACAATTCAAGCTGTGATCGTGTTTGTTTATCATCGGGTCTAGAACGAGTAAGCAAACTCCGCTCGAAAAGACGTCAACATTATAGGTAGTGGCCTTGGTCAGTGTTTTTAATGTTTGAAATATTAAATAATATAAGAGGTACTTAAACTTTATACGCATAACTGGCAATTACATTTACTGTCCCCGCTTGCTTGCACACGGCTCGAAGCCCGAGGGACGCTGGCTCGTATCCCATCTAAAGCATATTTATTTATTACCTTTAGGCATGTGTCATTTGTGTCCATCTAAGAGTCCAGAGAAAACTAAAAGAACAAAATAACACAACTTTCTCGCTGTGCGAATAACTTCTAGGACTAGGAGAGTATTTATTGTTTCGGACTAGTCTCAAACGCTTAATAACAATAACACCAGGAAATACTTTCCATAATTGAAACAAGTACCGAAACGCTCCAATGGTCGCAGTAGTTCTCGGTCCTATCATTGACCCGTTGACCCCCAAGATAAAGGCAAAACAGTACCGATGTTTTACCGACTGCTTCTTATCGCTTCGTGACTAGAAGTGTGGTAGTACCGTTCATTGTTCAGATGCCCGCGCATCACTTAGCTCTCTCTGTACGACCTGCGTTGCGCTTGACCCAGCTGACCTGGGCTTGATATTTTGAACTGTGTGGCTACCAAAAGTCGTCCCCCACTGCGCATGTCCGATCACGATTTGCCGTGTTTATTATATCGGACAAACAGAGCGTATGACGTAACAATCGAACAATGGCATTGCCACCCATGCTGAATATTTAGTAAAGCATTTGAAATGTGTTGTATACGTTTGTCTATAAAGAATAATTTTTCATTACGTTTCGCTCAAAACATGGGTCGTGGAACGAGTGCGACTGCAATTTATTTCGTTTATAATAGTTTTCTTTCTCAATATTTATCCAACAAACATGCTGTCCTAACAATTTCGCGAGGCAGAAGGCACATTTTTAGTGACACATTTTTATTGATAACTTCATTGTTTGCATTGGAAAACGCACGGTTGCTGGTTGGTACAAAGGCTTGATTTTCATAAGGTATATCATCGACAAAATGTATTTTTGTATCTCTAGATAAAGTTACAGTGGCCATTTGAATTTCGTGGATTATGAGTTTAGACGCTGACATTTTGGTCTAAAAGTGTAATTTGTGTTTGTATTATAATACAACGCATATTGTCAACAAATTAACAGCCTTCACCATAGGCAATCATGCAGTTTCGATTATGACCATTTTAAATGTGTCCCTTATCTTCATCTTTAAAAAATGTTCAAAAACATTTCCCAATCCAAATCTTGTAAAGATAATCATGGTGCTTTGACTGAGCGTTTAATGCATTGCAACCATTGTTATGTATTTACATAATATCTACATTCTGCGTATCGCTACCTACCTGTGGCGGAATAGCTGAACAGCACAAACAGCGTGATACCAAGATGTTACACTTATCATTCACCTTAGCGTAACAGTGGGCAGTAGCAACTTGAATTTATCTGCTTTACGAGCATGGAGGATTATGGTGAATCAGAAAGTGGACCAATAAAAGTAAAACAAATTCAACTCGGTAGTGTTTCTGTTCACGATATACTTCATTATTCTAAAATGTCTCTCGTTTAGCAATCAATGTAATTACCTGATCTGATTTACAGTTACCAAATTTCGGTAGCTGTAATCATGGGCCAATTTAATTCACAATATACAACTCGTGATACAATCTATGTGCCAAACGCCAACTCTGCTTTACGTAGTTGGTGCTCCTTTTTTGGGGTGGGATGTGGGATGTAAACAAGCCAACACCTTTACCCTCCTAATAGATTAATACTTGGCTTTGTCCTTGGTTAATGATAAACATGGCGGTGTATGGTAGGTGTATGAACGTGGGTCGCCATCATATTATGGGAAACCGGACCTTCACTATAAGACTGGGCGACCAGTAGGCCTACCTTGCTTAGTTGTTACGATACGTCAATCTACTTTCTAGTTACATTGACACATCATTGGCCGTAAAGTAACAAAGAACGCTAGGTTGCCGGTAAAGTACATTCGAACTAACATAATATGTTGAGAAACCGAGCTGTCTGATATATATGCGTGCGTGTGTGTCACAACTGGTTACGTCCCACGTGCTAATCTGCCAGGCAACAATCCGAAACACACTTCTTTAAACTGCATTTAAATAGATATAACATTTGCATTAAATTAAGTCAAGTGGAATGATACTCTCAGTGTGACGCATTATGTTCATGTACCAGTTTTCCATGAGAGACATAAAACATGGTCATCGGCTATGACCATTAATAAAGCTAAAACACCAAAAAAGGCGTTTCGGTGAGACGCCGTCAGTAAATAGAAATAATAAATACCTAACGTTTTCAAAGAGAAAGAGAGAATTGTTTTATGTTCCAAGATCGTCGCCTATACTCCCTCAAAGAGATTGACTTGACACGATGGCTCGATATGATTGTATAGCCTCGGCCAATGTCATTGTCTTCGGAATTATAGCGGGCGCACTGGCTGCGGTTGATCAGACGTTCATCCGATAAGCTGTTATTGCTGCGTTCCAGGATCGAGTCCCGGCATGCATCATGGCGTGTTATGGCCTTGTTATGTGGCGCTATGGCCATGTTATGCGGCGTTATGAGTGTGGCGTTATCACCTTGTTATGTGTCGTTATCGCCATGTTATGCGGCGTTATGAGTGTGGCGTTATCACCTTGTTATTTGTCGTTATGTGTGTGGCGTTTTTCGTGCTCGTGGAACGACTCATGTCGTCTCGCAAGCATTGTTGCTAAAGTGTGAGACAAGTTCAAATATCATCATCGTCGTCTTTGCAATATCGTATGATTGGAAACGTTTCTTTTTTATAGGAAAACCTGCCAATGACAGCTTATCCCTCGTCAGATGTGAGGATAGGAGGGGATGTCTACTATAGTCCTCCCAACGAATCTATTCTCATGCTTTCATCACAGGCCATGTCCAGAATGGCAACTTAACTTGTCATTCCTCCGTGTGCTTGATGGAAGATTGCGTCGGATTGTCTCAGTTCGTGAGTTGGCCAACTTGTCCGACGTTGATAAATGGTAATTCTCTCATTTGTGTAGGTTGCTATTAATAATATTACACGACGAATATTTTTAAAAATTAAATACAAATATAAGTTTGTAGTAACAAAACCAATAAATCCTGTGTGGAGAGAAGTGATAATTGAAAATAGATCACGGGAACCCAGCCATTCACAGCTTTCGATACCAAGAAATGGCGGAAACGCCGATGTTTAAACAACTTATTTCATAAAACTAAAGTAGGACGGACAATACCTTTACAGATTAGACCTACCTCTAGAACACAGTGGAATATTATAATAAATACTTGCTGCGAGTAGTAACTTTATGGATTTACTCAGTAAAGTGTGAATTTTGATACATTTTGACAGGCTTTCAATAAAAACAAAAGACTGCCAATGTTGCTCACAGCTTGCTGGATTTTGATAGTTCCTGTGAACTTTTTCGAATTCTTCAACTCTCATTGGCTACACAACAAGGTCTACTAAATCTCCACCTAGCGGAGGCTCGTCGAACTCCCGAGTTCGACAAGCCTCCGCCAGGAAAGTTACGTGATTGCAGTGCAGGAGCTGCTAATTTCGTCGAGCGCCATCTTAGTATTCGGCAATAGTGCGCGCATGAACACAGGCAGTAAACCGTCCGCGGAAGTTTATTTCGAGGCCTCAGGGGTTATGACGAAAGCATGAGAATAGATTCGTTGGGAGGACTATACTAAGTACTATTGTACAGGACTCAATCCCACCATTCGCCATTTTACTGAGGTAAATTACTTTTGGGAAAACCATCAGACAGGATTACCGGTGACCGGTCTCGAACTGGCATGTGTTACCGCTGAGCTACTTCTTTCTATTGGTTTGCATAGAACTAAGTCAACCAAACAGACCTGTGACACACTAATTGATGTTACCACGTCCGTAAGCTTCGTGTTTATTTTTCGAAAGATTTCACACACTAGTTAGTTTGAATATTGAATTAGAAAGAAGAGGATGTAAACAGTGTTGTTCCGTATGCTTTACATGTTATCGTATACTCCTACGACGTGAAGAATGCAGCCGAGTGCGACAGCTGCAGACATGGCTCAGCTCCCACTGCCGGCAATCTTGACTGATGCTTTCCCTCAGTCTTGAAGGGACCTCTTGACTAAGTTCATCATAGATAGCCTGGGAACGTGTTGTTTATATCTTTAAAACGACATTTAAAACAATAGCTTTAATGATGATGATGATGATTCCTGTTGCTTTACCTCTATTACTGCTACCACGAAACTCGAGACACTGAGGGGTGATAGATAAAGATGGACAAATTACAAAAAACGCATAATATGCCTTATGCGGGATTCGAACCCACATATTTAAGTGGCCTAGCTCCAGATAAATTATCAACGTTTACAGATAATTAAACGTTGAGATAAAAGATATTGCATTGCCATGTCAGATTTCAATACTATCCAAATTGTCTGACAATAAATTGTGCATCTTAATGTAAGATCATCTGTGGAGTGGGTGATAATATCTAGTCTCAGATAGTTAGTTGGATTTGATTTTATCGTTTTGAAGTTACGAGCAAAAATACATTCTCACGCGCTTGAAGTTATCTATGACAGCCTTTGGGTATTTCATCGCCGATGTCAATATAGATACAATAAGATTGATATCAATATCGTGATAAATGAAGAAGAACACTTTGTCTAGCTGCTTCTTCTTGAAGCTAAGCTCAAGCCAGTCTGGGAAACGCTTATACATTTGCAAATCATCGACTCGACCCCTCCCCCAACATTCCAATCTGACCAATATGAATTATGAACCGACTAAGGAGAACACGAGAATGCAGCCCACCTTTCCTCTAGGCCTGCCAATAGAGATGTGATAATTAGGGTGCGTAAAAACGATGGCACATTGTTCACAACAACTTTAAAATATACGTCTAGCAAAAATGATCGATATATATTTGTGTTTTATGTTTTTTTACGTTTTCTTGTTTTAACTTTGGAAGAATTTCTGTCTTCCACTGCTGTATTCGGTTACTTTTCTTTTCTTTTGATTGAGCAACGTACTGCACTGAACAATACAAACATGTTTGGAGTGTTGAAGCAGAAGGTACTTTTATAGAAGGAAGCAGCTGCAGCGACAGTAACCAACGTTTACCAACGTGCCAACCACGTACCAACGTAACAACCAACGTGCAGTAACCAACGTGCACTCATCATTTGAAATCTGTTGCGTATTGAAATTTGAATTGAATTAACTTGTGTATTTTAAAACTAAATTTAAGTAAATAGGAAAATAGGAAAACGTTCTGTGCCACACGTTGATAAGCAAGCACGTGATACCTACAAACACACCGAAACGTTTGGACTACAATCCGTTATCTGTGGTTTGGATGTTCCAAATTTCAACCCAACCGGAAGCTCCGTTTGGCGTTTACATACCGATTTTTCCACTACTAATACGTTCAATCTACATCGAGGTTTGTGCATGGTACTTGATCGAACTCTCCGTTCGACCGCTATCGCGAGACAGAAAAACAAAATAAAACAAAAACCAAACGACTGCCATAAAAGTAAGAGAGACGACGCTCGCTTCGCTCGCATAACAAAATGATTTCTGGTTTTGTTCGATCTGTCGCCATTTTTCCACACGATTCCACACGAGTATATGTCGCACAGACCTATAGTAATGAGTAATGACCACTGCATTTTAAAGTTTTTAAGTCGAACACTTTGAAGCTATAACAATATGAAGTAAGGAATTCTACATTGCCTGATCAAGAAAACTTTTACCGCACAGCGTCCCTACTAGTTCTCGTATCAGTTATCCGTTATCATCGTTCTCTTTCCTGTTATTATACACTACTAGATATACCGGCAAAACGTCATAGCACTGTATTCGTCGCTAACAAATTAATACCAGTAATTTAGTATTTTTCTGCGAGTAAGTCGGTACATATTGTTTTGTTCAAGGCCCATTTACATGCAGAGGCTACCTAGAATTTCCTTGGTTGTGTGATTTTTGGGAAAATCATAAGCTTTATTGGTTTTGTATTTTGCAAATTCGCAAATTTCACTGAAAGTTAAACACAATTTCGATCCAATCCTAAAATTAATCCGAACTCGAAATTGGTATCAATCAAAAACCACAGAAAATGTTTCTCTTAATTTTGTATTTTTTCGCATGTATAATGATAATACGGCATGCTCAAGCCACATCGGACTCACAGAGGCACAGATAAGTATAACCAATAATAAACTTCGACAGGAGTATACCGAGTGAGCTCTATACATTGATGAACATGGTGGAACTGAACTTGAACACTGACTAACTAGTCCTAATCAATCAGTCTAGGAATAAATTAGACTAAACACACGAGTTACTACCATCGATAAACATTGTTCTTCAGAACGGTTTCTTGCGAACAATGTCCGTAACACAGTAAGTATTGTCTACCCGCGGTGGCTCATACCTGTGCTCATACAGTTGCTTCCTTATAGGAACAACTCATACCTGTGCTCATACAGTTGCTTCCTTATAGGAACAACTCATACCTGTGCTCATACAGTTGCTTCCTTATAGGAACAACTCATACCTGTGCTCATACAGTTGTTTCCTTATAGGAACAACTCATACCTGTGCTCATACAGTTGCTTCCTTATAGGAACAACTCATACCTGTGCTCATACAGTTGCTTCCTTATAGGAACAACTCATACCTGTGCTCATACAGTTGCTTCCTTATAGGAACAAGACGATCCCGCAAGACGCTTACATCAATCTCATCAGTGAACTACGGGGGACGAGAAGGTCGTCGGCCGCCTCAAGTTGGATCAAAAGTGGGAAGGGGGGGGGGGGGGGGTGCAAAGACAACCTCTGAATTGTATAAAAAGAAAAACTCTATAAACTTTTTTTCTAAAGCTTGCATCCACATAGCACTAATACTCATTGACATGATTGACTATTGTGACAACGGACAAAGCGAGTGACAAATGCATTTATTAGGGAACAATTTGCTAGCGTCCGCACAAACTCTCCTCCATAACCAGTGATTGTTCTGATTTAGAAAATGTCCCCGCCCCCCACCCCCCCACCAACACAAAAAAGAACAAGTGTTATGGTTACACAACTGTTTCTCATCATCCACCAGTGGCGTACGGAGGAATATATTTCGGGGGGGGGGGCTGCTTATAGTACAACATAGTTGTAATAAGGTGCTCGACAAACGAGACAATGGGGAATGTGGGGGGGCGGGGGATGCCCCCTCAATGGCGCCGCAGGTAATTTTTAGAAAAATCCGCATTTTTTATTTTGTGGACGGGATATATATAAAACAAACATTACATACAAAAATGAATATATTATTACAACTTACACAATTTCATCTACGGGAGTGTTTCTTGACTAGGCAAATAAATTAATACGTGAATGTATTTAATGTTTTCGTAAATTTAGATGATTTGCAGAGAATAATTATTAAAGATGGGATTCCGGGGGAGGGGGGGGGGGGGGGGGGGAGGGGCTGCAGCCTCCCTGGATACGTCACTTCATCCACCAACGATGTACCTAACGATTAATCATTCAAAAAAGTTGTAACAGCAGTGCCCTTCCCTCCAGCGTCATCCCATCATTCTGATCACCAAAGCCAATGGAATGAAGTAGGCCTAGTCAGCCATCAAACCCACGCTTGGTGGGCGAGCCCAATGTTCTGACAATATCGCCATGGTCTCTCTTATGACCAATATTCCCCCTCTTTGCGGAGATGCATTTGTTGCGCGCGCATCTTCGTGATCTCATTCGGGCGCCACATGCAACATACCCCTGGGGAGTCGGCAACCTGCCTCGCCGTGGTGGCGCGGCGGTGGCGCAACATGCAACATACCCCTGGGGAGTCGGCAACCCGCCTCGCAGTGGTGACGCTGCGGTGGCGCAACATGCAACATACCCCTGGGGAGTCGGCAACCCGCCTCGCAGTGGTGACGCTGCGGTGGCGCAACATGCAACATACCCCTGGGGAGTCGGCAACCCGCCTCGCAGTGTGACGCGGCGGTGGCGCAACATGCAACATACCCCTGGGGAGTCGGCAACCCGTCTCGCAGTGGTGACGCGGCGGTGGCGCAACATGCAACATACCCCTGGGGAGTCGGCAACCCGCCTCGCAGTGGTGACGCGGCGGTGGCGCAACATGCAACATACCCCTGGGGAGTCAGCAACCCACCTCTTTGTGGTGGCGCGGCGGTGGCGCAACATGCAACATACCCCTGGGGAGTCGGCAACCCGCCTCGCAGTGGTGACGCGGCGGTGGCGCAACATGCAACATACCCCTGGGGAGTCGGCAACCCGCCTCGCAGTGGTGACGCGGCGGTGGCGCAACATGCAACATACCCCTGGGGAGTCGGCAACCCGCCTCGCAGTGGTGACGCGGCGGTGGCGCAACATGCAACATAACCCTGGGGAGTCGGCAACCCGCCTCGCAGTGGTGACGCGGCGGTGGCGCAACATGCAACATACCCCTGGGGATTCGGCAACCCGCCTCGCAGTGTGACGCGGCGGT
Source organism: Isoperla grammatica (assembly GCA_945910005.1). Lineage (NCBI taxonomy): Eukaryota > Metazoa > Arthropoda > Insecta > Plecoptera > Perlodidae > Isoperla > Isoperla grammatica. The sequence goes on from OX246737.1 coordinate 64,009,570, forward strand.
GGCGCAACATGCAACATACCCCTGGGGAGTCGGCAACCCGCCTCGCAGTGGTGACGCGGCGGTGGCGCAACATGCAACATACCCCTGGGGAGTCGGCAACCCGCCTCGCAGTGGTGACGCGGCGGTGGCGCCACATGCAACATACCCCTGGGGAGTCGGCAACCCGCCTCGCAGTGGTGGCGCGGCGTTGGCGCAACATGCAACATACCCCTGGGGAGTCGGCAACCCGCCTTGCAGTGGTGACGCGGCGGTGGCGCAACATGCAACATACCCCTGGGGAGTCGGCAACCCGCCTCGCAGTGGTGACGCGGCGGTGGCGCAACATGCAACATACCCCTGGGGAGTCAGCAACCCGCCTCGCAGTGGTGGCGCGGCGGTGGCGCAACATGCAACATACCCCTGGGGAGTCGGCAACCCGCCTCGCAGTGGTTGCGCGGCGGTGGCGCAACATGCAACATAACCCTGGGGAGTCGGCAACCCGCCTCACCGTGGTGACGCGGCGGTGGCGCAACATGCAACATACCCCTGGGGAGTCGGCAACCCGCCTCGCAGTGGTGACGCGGCGAGGGCGCAACATGCAACATAACCCTGGGGAGTCGGCAACCCGCCTCGCAGTGTGACGCGGCGGTGGCGCAACATTCAACATAACCCTGGGGAGTCGGCAACCCGCCTCGCAGTGTTTCGCGGCGGTGGCGCAACATGCAACATAACCCTGGGGAGTCGGCAACCCGCCTCGCAGTGGTGACGCGGCGGTGGCGCAACATGCAACATAACCCTGGGGAGTCGGCAACCCGCCTCGCAGTGGTGGCGCGGCGGTGGCGCAACATGCAACATACCCCTGGGGAGTCGGCAACCCGCCTCGCAGTGGTGGCGCGGCGGTGGCGCAACATGCAACATAACCCTGGGGAGTCGGCAACCCGCCTCGCAGTGGTGACGCGGCGGTGACGCAACATGCAACATAGCCCTGGGGAGTCGGCAACCCGCCTCGCAGTGGTGGCGTGGCGGTGGCGCAACATGCAACATACGCCTGGGGAGTCGGCAACCCGCCTCGCAGTGGTGACGTGGCGGTGGCGCAACATGCAACATAACCCTGGGGAGTCGGCAACCCGCCTCGCAGTGGTGGCGCGGCGGTGGCGCAACATGCAACATACCCCTGGGGAGTCGGCAACCCGCCTCGCAGTGGTGGCGCGGCGGTGGCGCAACATGCAACATAACCCTGGGGAGTCGGCAACCCGCCTCGCAGTGGTGACGCGGCGGTGACGCAACATGCAACATAGCCCTGGGGAGTCGGCAACCCGCCTCGCAGTGGTGGCGTGGCGGTGGCGCAACATGCAACATACGCCTGGGGAGTCGGCAACCCGCCTCGCAGTGGTGACGTGGCGGTGGCGCAACATGCAACATACCCCTGAGGAGTCGGCAACCCGCCTCGCAGTGGTGACGCGGCGGTGGCGCAACATGCAACATACCCCTGGGGAGTCGGCAACCCGCCTCGCAGTGGTGACGTGGCGGTGGCGCAACATGCAACATACGCCTGGGGAGTCGGCAACCCGCCTCGCAGTGGTGACGCGGCGGTGGCGCAACATGCAACATACCCCTGGGGAGTCGGCAACCCGCCTCGTAGTGGTGACGCGGCGGTGGCGCGCCTACAGGCCTCGTTGGCGACCGTACTTTGTTGTTTGTTGCTCGTGGACGAGCTCGTCGTAAATTGTGAAAACAAAGTGTGCAATTAAATCGAATTGGCCAATAAGAAGAGAGTCGAGAAGGGTTTGTTTCGTTTGGCACTCGCTTATAGAGGGGCGTGAGTAAGCCAGTCTCATTTTGTGATGTTTTCGAGTTTTTACCACTAGAACGACGGAACGGTGTCGGTGAGTAAAAAGGAAGTGTAGGCGCAGTGCCAACATCTAACTCTGAACACCAAGAACCATGTGGAAGAAGAAGAAGAAGTTGAATATGAGTCAGACCGCCATCACACGCTGTTTTTAATAGACGCGGGGATCTAATCCAAGATAAATACACTCTCACGAATGTTGACGAGCTTACCAACCACAGCCGGGACCCGTCGCCCAGGAGTCACGTGACGTATGTCTTCCTATTCCCTATCACGCATCCCGGTCAGAATATGATTACCTCATTCCTTCCTATTTGACTCCTGGGCCCGGAAAACGCATCACCGACGTAACATCTGCACTTGTCTTCGTCTGGCGGGCTATGACGTCACTCTCAGATGACGTAACTACCGCGTTGATGACTTGAGCAGGGGTGTGTGCACAGCCGAAGGGAGCGCCCACCTTCGTCGCGTTGTGTTGAAATAAATAATAGAGTGCATCTAACTTTATTATGTTCGGGTCTGTCTGTGTTGGTAACTGCAAACAATCTAGGCGTGTAACTGCTCTCATAATCATATGCAGTTGAGTCAACCTCCCTAGGTATACGCCGTGGTCCAGCCTCGTTTCGTTGCTGGATGATCATGGAAGCAAACTACAAAATGTCCTATGAGAGATTCGAACCTCTAGTCCCGTGGTTATATATTGCTCCGTCCGACGTCAGAATTTATGGGCCACCACGAATGGCTTTTTAATTAGAAAGGGATTTCGAAATAATAACTGATAACCCAACAATCGAACAACAGTCATGCTTTGGACGAAAGAACCTTTGGGAATTATAGTGCTTACTGCCGAGAGGACAGTAATACAAAAACTATTTTCTCTACGAAAACAAACCACAAAAAATATAGGCTGTGTGTTCACGAACCTTGCGGAACACCCGATTTAAGTCAGTTAACATGTCCCAAAACAATATACAAATATCTCATCCTATAGAGACCTTAATGCTCTTTCTTTAGAATGGTTATTATTCCAATAAATACTTCCGTTTAGCAGGTGCAAAGGTGTCCAGCAACATTGGAACAGCACTAAATTCTCTGCAGGATGACTTATTTTGATTTACATTTGGGACAATTTCAACACATTTTAAAGAGAGTTTAACAGACCGAAATATGGAGTTCCGGAGGCTAGTTGGACTAAAATATGCGTAGGCTTAGATACAAAAGTTTAATTTTGAAATTGAAACATTGACCTCTGAAAGAACTAACATCATTTTGTTCTTATTTTTCAGCCGCCGGTACACCGGCAATATTGCTACTTTAAACCATCTCATGTCAAACTAAGTTTTGTAAAAAAAAAAAAAAAAAAAAAAAAAACAACGTGATGCTGAACAACAATTTTTATTGCGGTTCACGATTCACGAACATACTACTTTGGTCTACAGTCTAAAGTATATTCAGATGCATTATCTTTATAGGTATTTTCTTTATCATATTTTTTCATCGACCGGTACATTTACATACATTCCGGTACATACATTCGCCGTACCGGTAGATTTAAACAATGACAAACAAAAAACCAATAAAGAAAATGCAACTGAATATACTTTAGACTGTAGACCAAAGTACGTTCTTGAACCGCAACACAATTGTTGGCCACCATCACGTATTATTTACAAATATTAGTTGGGCGTGAAGTGAAATAAAGTAGCAATATTGCTGGTACCGGCGGACAAAATAAGTTTGGTACTTTCAGAAGTTATGTTTCAATTACCAAGTTAAACTTTCGTATGTTACGCATATTTTAGAAAACTGAAAACGGTGATATTATGATCAACCCACATTCAGTGCAGCTATAATATAATTATGGACATACATGAATTTTAATTCATAAAATATAAAGAAATAAAAGTTGTGTTAATCGTTTATGTAAGCATGAAAGACACAATCAGTGAAATATCAACACCCTGCGTCACTCACCATAAACGCGATACTATAGGTTGAAGCTGACTTGAGACACACTATAGAGTATCAATCAAACATCAATCCAGTATTTCTGAAGTCGAACAGAATATCGCATGACGAAACCCCCGCCCACTTGGCCGTTAATCAACTTAGATTCATAATCTATTAGCTGTGTTTAGATACACCTAGTTCGTAACGACCTGGGGCTGGGGTATCGACATTGAACACACACGTAAGTGGAGTGAAGTGGGTATGAACCTTATAAGGTAGTTATAATTAAACACATTGATTTGAATAATGTGCTGTGTGTAACGTATACGGATGAAAGACGGACGAACGCCTCCTCGGTAAGAAAGGCAACGCTGCGTAGACAAGTTGGTCAGCGTAAGGGTGGAGTACACCACACTTGTTCGTCGTCTTCCCACAGTCCAGTTAGCTCGAAGCAAGGGCGTTAGATGCCTCACAATATTTTTACCTTCTTTGGGGGGCTGGGGACAGCGATGGGCGTCTGGTCATGCGTGGGGTGCCATACGGTTACGGTGCGTCTTATATGGTGGGACCAACTGAGAGGGGTCGTGGGACCAACCTCTAATCATCAATGAAGTGTTTGGACCCACCTATGTACGGTGGGACCGGGAGAGAGGG